>CP099845.1:16978124-17345627 GCA_030062745.1 Capitulum mitella
AAACGTTCCCCAAACCGAAATATTTTTTGTTCCAGGATCGAAAAGGTAAAAAATGTGACATTTGACCCCGGTCTCCCCTAGTGAGGAATGTCTAATCACTGGCCTGCGGATGCGCGCCAATTCCAACCGCCGCATCCGTCTTGTGAACAAGGTTCTTTCCACAATGTGAGAGATCAATCACGAACCGTTTAAGCGTCTTTGTGTTTGATGAAGAGGCGCCTTCTATGGCGGACAGACACCGCCTTAAAAACGGATGCATCGTGATGACACATAAATTCGACGACAAAATCGGGATGATAATGCAGCATAAGTTTTCCCAGGCGGGATAAAGCCATACAAGGAGTCCCTGAAACCTTACAAATGCACAATTCGATCATGATTCTTCCATCACGAGACCAGCAGCGTCGGCCAGCTGATACGGCGTCTGTCGAAAGCCAAGTCCACAGTATACATTGGTCTGAACGTCAAGAGCTTCGGGATAACCTGCTTCATTGCCTCCAAAACATAACCGGACGGCGGGCAAGACAGAAAGCCGGCGCCAACCGCGGGTCCTGAGTGTCGACGTCGAGAACCAGGAGCGCCTTCAGAGACATCTTGCGAGCGCGGCAGCACTTCAACATCGGCCGCCGTCAACAGATGGGGCACCGCCGGCGGCCGCGCCAGGTGGACGGCCCGCGCTAACGGCCGATCGTCGGAATGCGACCATCAGCCGGGAATGAGAACTAATGGCCGGTAATTATGCGTAACTGGCGTAGCCGGGAGACAGGCTGCGGCCGCCGCCGCGTCGGCTGTCTCCGGCGTTCGCGATTGTACACCATTAACGCCAGGCGGAGGCGCGTGGATCGTGCGTCGGCCGCCGGCACCGGCCCGCAGCCGTGGGCGCAACGACGTTTACCTGCCGCGCCCTGATGACGCCCTGCCCGCGATGGCGGCCTGTCCAGGGAGTGCCGGACCGCACGCACGTGTGACGGCAGCAGGAGGTGCCGCGCCGGGCCGCCACGCCCACCATTTGGCCGCCGTTTTCACGCTGTGATGCGGGAGCGACAATGGCTGGGCTGCTTGACCTGGATCCGTTCACAGGGTCGAAACTTTTAACGCGTCAAATGAAAATGGCCAAATTGCCTACAATCGGCGTCAGATTGCGGGCCACTACGTTGCACTTACGCAGCGTACTGCGCAGGAAACGCGACCAGCATCCTGTGCCAACACGGGGCGGAACTGGCCACCTGTGTCCATGGTCCTCTGATCACGGCCGGGCTAAATGGGACTAATATGCCCCCGAACAGGGGCCACAGCAGTGAGGCTAGTGCAGCCAAAATCCCCTCAGTTAAAGCTGGCTCAAGCTGAGGTACTCTGGACCACATGTTCAAGTCGGCTCAAGCTGAAGAAGTCTGGACGAAACCATCCCCGGCCTCGGTCTAGAAGTCCGTTCGAGGCAGCCCAAACCCCACATCCTTTGATAGTAGCCTCGCGTCCAGATTAGTAAACGATTAAGAATCAAATCAGCATTGGTTCTGATTAGTGTTGTTAGTTTCGGGAAAATTCAACCAATTTCCGACCAAGTTCCGAGGAGGAAGCCATGCGAGCGTCCAAGACTGTCCAAGATCCAAGTCTGTCCAAGAGAATTTCGATTTAAAAAACAACGCCTGCTTCCGGTTTGCAAACAGCCAGGACTACATGTATTGCTCGTTTTTTTGTAAATTTGGCCTACAATCTTGGTTGAAGGAAGCAGTGAAATGAAATGAACACGTCTTCCAGTTTTTCAGGCCTGTAGCACTGGTCGTAAAGCGGAATGTACGAGTACTTTCACGATATCCCATAAACAAATGCCTCCCCCACCACTCCCCACTCTTTGCACTTCTTCGCTTTCGCTTACAGTTAAAGTAGCTTACAATTACACTATCAGGTGCGGTCGCTTCTAAAATCGAAATGTATCATTTTTTTTCACATGTGTGGTGGATCCTGCGTAGTTTTCCCAGTACTAAATTTGTGTGAAATACAAATCTTAAAAAAGGCCACTGCTTGAAATATTTTCACGATCTGGCTGCCCTTTAGAGCACCACATCACAACAAATGTGGCGCATCTTCCTGGGCAATCAAGCAAAATAGGACTGACAGCATTAAGAGAGAAGTCAGAGTGGCGTATTATGATTAATGACACATACGGTTGAGGATCCAGCCATTTTATATAAATAAGTACGGTACGTTAATTGGTGGGAAGGAAGCAGAGCATAACAATAAAACGACATATCTACTCAAATGTACTTACGTTACGAGCCAATGTGATGGGGAAAGAAGTGCTTGAACCATGTGGTACATCATGAATACCAGTTTGCACTTTGCATATGCTGTGAAATGGCTCTGGATCATCTGCAGATTATTAGATTTATTTCTGGCCTGCAGTGCTATGAGATAGTTGTGGGCCTTCCATAAGGTTAATGTTGTACCTATATTTCTTGGATGCATGGGCGGCCCCAGTAATCTCAAAATTGAGCTTTGCGCCTGTGGGCAATGCATGAGAAAACGGACCTAAAACCCGGTTGAGCATTCTCTGCAGTTTCATAAAACTGCATTTATAGGTCATCTGCAATCCATGAAATATTAAAGAATTTCTAGTCTAGTCTGTTCATTTGTTCTGGCAAATGGTGGCATAATATATCGCGTTCTGCCTGGATATAATCAAAGCATTAAAATTGTAACCAATGTGATACATTCCATTTTTTCACATTGAAGTCCACTACGATTGGTCTTAGTAATTTTTTACTCAGAAGTCCATTATGATTGGTCAGCAGCAGTCTTGTTTCACTTCAAATGTATGGAATAAGGATATCAGCATTTAATGTGTGGAATCGAATAAAGTATGCAAGGTGCAGAAGCCTAGCCAACCACGATGTTGACTATGAAAATGATAGTTTTGTGCCATTCTTGAAGATGAGTTAAAACCAGAATTTTAAGCAACATTTGGTGTTGTCAAATTTTTTGGCAGTTGTCTTGTAATATGCTGTCCAATTTTTTGCGAGAAAAAAGTGCTATGTCCAACCGATTTCCGATTCGGAAATCGGAAAATCTGGGAAAAGTCGGAATACGGATTCCGATAATCAACTCTAGATCTGATTCCCCAGCTGTTTTCGTGAATCACAGCTGACAGTGATTCACTATTTGACAACTGCAAATCCAAATCAGAATCATGTTTGGGCCAAGAATCAGAGCCAAGTCACTTCCGAAAGTTTTTGGGAATCGATTTCCTGAACCGATTCACAAATGCTGATTGTCTGAATGTGTGTTTTCTTTACGAAATAAATGGCAATTTGTTATCAGTGCTATAACAGTCATGTCGGTCAGTACTGAGGGTAGAACTAAATGAGAATACAAAATAATGTGATACAATGGAAAATGAAATATTTCCTTTATTGCTGTCATAACTGTGTACATTCCTCATCCCTAGTTACTGTTCCGGCCAGAATTGCCTGTGGTTAGAGATTAGTCTAATGCAAACTTATGTCTGTAATTTTCTGTTCATATTCTTGCAAAATTAATAGTTATCAATAAGCTTTCAAACTGACAGGCAGTCTATCCCAAATACCAGCTACCAACCCACATTTTGGGTATGGTTTTTCAGTCTTATGGCTGCCACTGTTGCCTAATGCAATCTATAGAAGGCCTTAGGAAGCACAATACCTAGCTCTCGCATTTATGGCAACCACCCAAAATACACAAACAGTTTTTGCTTTCACATAGATCTGGGACGTAAAGCATAGGGATCGAATCGTTATTCACTGCAGTCAAAATGGTCTTTTGAATCGGAATTGAAACGATCCTCTTTTTTCGTTGTGAATCAAAATCGCAACCCAAATCACGTTCTTGGGTTAAGAATTAGAGTCGAATCGATTCATAATTTTGAACGTCGCGTACAAGTCTGATCACATCAGTCCAAGGAGACTCTGACTCCCGCGCTGACTGACCATGGCCCCGTCAGTTCCGGCCCCCCCTCCTGCCGGCTGTCGGGGACAGAGGGGACAGAGGACCGGCGCCGCAGGTCCTCATCAGGAGCCGCGGCGGATCGGAATCCACGGCCGCTCGGAGACGCACCTCGTACATCGAGTCGCTACCAGCGAAAGGCCACCCGCTTCCCTCGGGCAGCGGAGAATGGCTGCTCTGACCTCTCTGTCGTCCAGCAGACAGACTGCCACGCAAGACTGGGCCTGGGTTGTTCCGGCCACGGTGCCATTTTGGGATGCGATTCGCCCGTCGCAGTGACAGCCTACGCGACATATCTCGAAATCATCACGTCAGTCACAACTCACGTAGTATCTGCTGACTGGTTAGTAACATAGCAAAACTGTGGCAGGGCTCTGGCCGAACAGTGAGCTGGGGCCGAACAAAGACCTGCGGTCGTCGCCGCCCAGTCCAGACGGCCATTACCGGCCGGGGCCCCAGCCGCCGAGTCCAGACGGCCATTACCGGCCGGGGCCCCGGCAGCCGAGTCCAGACGGCCAGTACCAGCCGGGCCCCCAGCCGCCGAGTCCAGACGGCCAGTACCGGCCGGGGCCCCGGCAGCCGAGTCCAGACGGCCATTACCGGCCGGGGCCCCGGCAGCCGAGTCCAGACGGCCATTACCGGCCGGGGCCCCGGCAGCCGAGTCCAGACGGCCAGTACCAGCCGGGCCCCCGGCCGCCGAGTCCAGACGGCCAGTACCGGCCGGACCCCCAGCCGCCGTCCATAATCGGATCGGAGCCGGGCAGGGGAGACAGGTGGAGGGGACGTATCGATCGGCCGGCACCGAGAACCCGGGAAGCGCCAGCCGCGCCTCCTGGCCGCATCACAAGGGAGAACGGCCGCAGCTGGGGCGTTCACTCCCGCCGCACGGTACCCAAAGGCGGCTGTAAAACAATTATACCTCTGCCGCGATAACAACAATAAATATAATGCATTGGATCGCGGCAATGAATTGGGCTTTAGTTCTATCGAATGAAAAAATCGAGTAACAATAAAACTACTTGTTTTCGCAACTACGTTACAATACCGCAAAAGTATACTAGTACGAAGAAAACGCGCTCATTTCCAGTTTATCGACCAGCCATTTTCTTCACGGCGGATGAAATTCTAAATCGCGTAACTTTCCCACTGCACGCATGCCACGATTCGTCTTGCTTTCAGTGTTTATGGTCCTTCCTTCACACGCTTTACGCAGCAGCCTCCCCCTCCCCGGTGTCATGATGCGCGCGCCACTGAACGAAAACAAGCGCGGACGGCGGCGTCTGCGCACACATCCCACGCGTGACACCTGAGCGACAGCTGGGCGGCGGAGACAGCGGCAGACTCCGTCACAAACGACTCCCATCATCGCGGCAGGCGAAAGACTGCTCCGTCTTCAACCTACAGGCAGACTTCGTCACGAACGATGCCCATCGCCAACGTCAAAGACCACCAAGCTCCCGATATAGACAGCGGCAGATTTAATCACCAACGACACCAACCACCAACGACACCAATCACCACCGGCGGAGAAACGCGGCTCCCTGCAGGCCACTGCCGACTCGCCACCACCGATCCCCACTGCCGCCGCCAGCGGAACACATCGCTCCCGGCAGAGACCGAGGGGTCGCCGGGATCGCCGACAGGCGGATCGCCAGCTCCTTGCAGCCGTCCCCGCCCCGAGACCCACGCAGCCACGACCCGGAAACGGCCCGAAACCCGAGTCGAACCGCATTCAACTCACTGTCAACGACCGGACAAGTACATGCGACGCCGCTTCTAGATGCTGATATGCATACGAGTACGACGTGACCCAACGGCCAAAACCAGTCCTGTGCGCTGACCGGCCCTCGCCGTCCGAGCCGAGTGCGGCCTGACGCCGAGTCGGCCGCGCAGACCGTACCTCCGAACCGCCGTGTCCGGGCGGAGCCGGCCGAGCCCGTGCTCCCCGGCCCGCCGGCCGCGCCTGCTGTCACGTCTGGCCACCTCCGTCACCCTGTCGGCCGTGAGAGCGCGCCACCGCCGTCACAATGGCGCGCCGGCCACGGTCAAAGCCCGGCGGAACGCACACGTCCGCCGGCCGCCATCGCAGGACGGTCACAAGGCCGCCCGATCCACACAGGTGTCATCGTCTGATGGCCGCTGACCGAGCAGCTCACGTCCTGTCCCCGTGACACGGGCCTCAGGGGAGACAGACACTGCCCCAGTGACACGGCCCTCAGGGGAGACAGACACTGTCCCCGTGACACGATGCTCAGGGGAGACAGACACTGTCCCAGTGACACGATCCTCAGGGAGACAGACACTGTCCCAGTGACACGGTCCTCAGGGAGACAGACACTGTCCCCGTGACACGGGCCTCAGGGGAGACAGACACTGTCCCAGTGACACGGTCCTCAGGGGAGACAGACACTGTCCCCGTGACACGGTCCTCAGGGGAGACAGACACTGTCCCAGTGACACGGTCCTCAGGGGAGACAGACACTGTCCCCGTGACACGGTCCTCAGGGAGGCAGACAATGTCCCAGAGACACGGTCCTCAGGGGAGACAGACACTGTCCCAATGCCACGGTCCTCAGGGGAGACACTGTCCCCGTGACTCGGCCCTCAGGGGAGGCAAACAATGTCCTGTTCCCGGATACGCCGACCTCAGAGGCGAGCGAGGTCACAGCAGTGGGCAGAGTCCCACATCAATTACGCAGGCCAGCGCCGCCGGCAGCACCTAGTGTGGCAATGTCACAGCTGTGTCGACGCGATAACTGCATGTGGTTCAGGATTGTCACGGTGGCGCAGTAAATGAATAACTAAAAACGCAGCTCTCCGGGGACATCGGGCACACATTACTGAAGAACGTGCGACACATGCACACAATGAGTACTCAATTATTGCAGAAATTTCCAAGGCATACTGTGTAAAAAAGGAAAAAACGGTTAAAGTAAAACTGACACAAGATGATGAGGTGACTGACTGTCGTTGGTTCCACCTGAGTCAATCGAATACAACGGTTTTCCGCAGAGTATCTGATCGATGTGGGTCAAGAAAACCAAAACAACCAACTCTTATTGTCTAAAGAACGCTGATACAGCAAATTCCCCAGATGTATCCTCGTTAAAACTACAAAGATACCAACTCGACATAGAGCCTACTTTGTTAAAAAATGGCATTCTTACCCAGAATAAATCTTCAGAATAGATCTTCAGAGCTTCCTTTCAACTTCAACACGTTGCGCTGAACAACTGCTCAGCCGACCACCAGTCGCCAGGGCCGGCTGAGGATATTAATGCCCAGAGACGCGTCGGTTCTAACGGCCGAGGCTGACCGCCAATCAAATTCAAACGGTCATCTAAACACACTGCGCCCGAGCCTGCCTCACACGCCGCTCTATCCAGCCCAGTATGGCAACAATGCGGACAGTGATTTGCTGCCAGTCGGAGTGGAACAGCACTGATCTGCGGTGTCGCAAAATATTTCACTACACTGTCCGACTCGCGATACGACGGTTGGTCATGCGCGGAATGATGTTAAAATCAGTGCCTGAGACTGGTGTTTCCAGCCATTTGAAGTACAGTGAACATCGGACTACGTACGCGGCGAAATAATGACGACAAAAACCATCAAGATGACTGTAATGCCCTCATATTTCCCACGAAAGGTTTGAAACATCAGCATTACATGATGGGATGTCCTCCGTAAATTGGCGCTCAAACAGCGCCCCTGACGGACGTGACGAGCACCGAATCCGATGCCAAACCCTGGACCGACCGCCTTCTTTCCCTCACACCCGTCGGCTGGAGATTTACGAACTGCGCCAGCCATTCGGCACGGCCGGCAAAAACCGACACCGGCAGCAGCCGAACAAGGCAGAGTAGCGAGACAACAACATAGCTAACGAGGGCCAATTGAGCCGGCCGAGAAGCCAAGCTCCAGACCGACCACACAACATACACGCACACACACAAGCACACACACATGATGACGCCCACCATTGGGTGGAGTTGGACATGGCTGGAAATTATCGAAAAATCCTGGAGGATCTCGAAAAGGTTTTCGGTCACTTCCTTCCAGTCGTTGTCATAGGTCTAAGGATAAAATGTCTGAAAACTAAGAAGTTCGAAAGTCCAGACGCTCATGACCCACTCAGGATCCGCAGTTCTACAGACGAACCCTGACGCCCGCGACTGGTGTCCATGTAACTGGCGATGACCAAATTCACGTTTTTTCGGGCATCTTCTTTGCGTTTCTGAGGACTTTTTGCTGCATATTCCAGCCTACTAACCACATAAATAAGCATTCAATTCGCTCTGTCCTTCTAACGGGGAAGGGTTCCAAAATCAATGGTGCATGAAATCACGTGAAAAGCATTCAACGCACGCAACCCAGAAATTCAGAGCAGAAGAGGAATGCAGAGCATCATGCATCAAGTAGAATGCAGGACGCGATGGCATAGATACTGAGAAATAAATGAGTCATTGCAAGATATGATCATAAACATATCATGCCCCATAACACGACCATATTTTATGGCCCATGTTTCCGTATCGCAGCGAAGCTCCAGATCTAATAACCCACTGTCGGACCAAAGAATTACGGGTGTCACTTTCGGGGCATTTACTTAGTCCGGTTGCTAGGCAGAAGAATTAACTATTCATCACGCATACGTGACACACTGGGCGGTGGGACCTGAAGAGTCATCGCAGTCATGCGAGACACTTATGCTACAGCAGTCCCCTTGTGTCGATACATAAATTTTGCACCCGCACTATCTGGAACGAGATCTTTCGGCACTGTGTCACGATACTTTGGTGACTCGTACCGGCGTTGGTTTGCGTGCAGGAAACCTTCTACACAGGCCATATTTCCATTTTCGCGGCGACAGATAAAACAAAGGAAGCTGACATTAATCATCCGGTTGCCGGCCTGTGGGCAGAGCAGAGCGCGTGGTCGGTAAGCTCCGTTAACGGCGCACATTGCAGCGCCGCCCAACCCCACGCTGAGCGGCCCTCCGACGAGTTTTACGCCGCTGAGCCCGGCGGGACGTCCCTGCGGAATGGCCATCCGGAGACCATGCGTGCTGTCCGCCAGGAACGGCCATACTGAGAGCAACGGCCCGCGCGGAATCGCCAGCTCCGGGGAGACAGGGTGTCCGGACACCAACAGTCCTGGCGCATGCAGGGGACGGGAGTGGGCGACAGTCCTGGCGTGTGCAGGGGACGGGAGTGGGCGACAGTCCTGGCGTATGCGGGGGACGGGAGTGGGCGACAGTCCTGGCGCATGCAGGGGACGGGAGTGGGCAACAGTCCTGGCGCATGCAGGGGACGGGAGTGGGCGACAGTCCTGGCGTATGCAGGGGACGGGAGTGGGCGACAGTCCTGGCGCATGCAGGGGACGGGAGTGGGCAACAGTCCTGGCGCATGCAGGGGACGGGAGTGGGCGACAGTCCTGGCGTGTGCAGGGGACGGGAGTGGGCGACAGTCCTGGCGCATGCAGGGGACGGGAGTGGGCGACAGTCCTGGCGTGTGCAGGGGACGGGAGTGGGCGACAGTCCTGGCGTATGCGGGGGACGGGAGTGGGCGACAGTCCTGGCGTATGCGGGGGACGGGAGTGGGCGACAGTCCTGGCGTATGCAGGGGACGGGAGTGGGCGACAATCCTGGCGTGTGCAGGGACGGGAGTGGGCGACAGTCCTGGCGCATGCAGGGGACGGGAGTGGGCGACAGTCCTGGCGTGTGCAGGGGACGGGAGTGGGCGACAGTCCTGGCGTGTGCAGGGGACGGGAGTGGGCGACAGTCCTGGCGCATGCAGGGGACGGGAGTGGGCGACAGTCCTGGCGTGTGCAGGGGACGGGAGTGGGCGACAATCCTGGCGTGTGCAGGGGACGGGAGTGGGCGACAGTCCTGGCGCATGCAGGGGACGGGAGTGGGCGACAGTCCTGGCGTGTGCAGGGGACGGGAGTGGGCGACAGTCCTGGCGCATGCAGGGGACGGGAGTGGGCGACAGTCCTGGCGTATGCAGGGGACGGGAGTGGGCGACAGTCCTGGCGTGTGCAGGGGACGGGAGTGGGCGACAGTCCTGGCGTATGCAGGGACGGGAGTGGGCGACAGTCCTGGCGTGTGCAGGGGACGGGAGTGGGCGACAATCCTGGCGCATGCAGGGGACGGGAGTGGGCGACAGTCCTGGCGTGTGCAGGGGACGGGAGTGGGCGACAGTCCTGGCGTATGCAGGGGACGGGAGTGGGCGACAATCCTGGCGCATGCAGGGACGGGAGTGGGCGACAGTCCTGGCGTGTGCAGGGGACGGGAGTGGGCGACAGTCCTGGCGTATGCAGGGGACGGGAGTGGGCGACAGTCCTGGCGTGTGCAGGGGACGGGAGTGGGCGACAATCCTGGCGCATGCAGGGGACGGGAGTGGGCGACAGTCCTGGCGTGTGCAGGGGACGGGAGTGGGCGACAGTCCTGGCGTATGCAGGGGACGGGAGTGGGCGACAATCCTGGCGCATGCAGGGGACGGGAGTGGGCGACAGTCCTGGCGTGTGCAGGGGACGGGAGTGGGCGACAGTCCTGGCGTATGCAGGGGACGGGAGTGGGCGACAGTCCTGGCGTGTGCAGGGGACGGGAGTGGGCGACAATCCTGGCGCATGCAGGGGACGGGAGTGGGCGACAGTCCTGGCGTGTGCAGGGGACGGGAGTGGGCGACAGTCCTGGCGCATGCAGGGGACGGGAGTGGGCGACAGTCCTGGCGTATGCAGGGGACGGGATCAGCGACACCGATCAGCCGGCGGCCTCCAGCTTCAGGAGCCGCGTCTCTGCGAGCCGCAGTCACTCTGCTCGAGCACAGAGATAAGCGGCGGTCCTCGAACGGCAATGACCCGGCACACCTCATCTTGGAGTCCCTGAGGTCTGGGACCGTCCACGCGGCGGACGATCACCAGCTATGAACTCGACACTCGTTACGAATGATGCGCCTTCCCAGGGCAGCGCTGCAGCTCTTCAAGTTAGAGGCTCGCCGCCTACGTGTCGGCGCTGTTCCGGCGGACTGGTCGTGGACCACAGTTACCCGACGTGATCTCCGGGACAAGATCGGAGCCTCAGAAGGTGTGATTTCTGCTGGCGAGGAGGACGCCGACCGGCCATCATCAGACGGCCGCGGAGACGTCATGTCGGCCGTCATCAGAGAGTCACCGAGACGTCATGTCGGCCGTCATCAGGGAGCCATCGAGACGTCATGTCGACCGTCATCAGACGGCCGCGGAGACGCCATGTCGGCCGTCATCCGAGAGTCATCGAGACGTCATGTCGGCCGTCATCAGGGAGCCATCGAGACGTCATGTCGGCCGTCATCAGAGAGCCGTAGAGACGTCGCGCCGGTCAGCCCAGCAGTCTGCAGGTGTGCGCCAGACGGCGGCGCGGCCGTGCCAGAGTTTCGAGTGGCCCGCGGCACTTTCTCCCACTGCGGCGTCCTGGAGCGAGTGGCGGCGGCGGGCCCGGCGTCTCGAGCCACGCCACGGCGGGCCGACCGAAATAAGCGCCTCCGCCAGCTCCGCGGCCGCCCGATTCATCATCCGTCATCCAGACTACAGCCGAACGGTGTATTTAGCGAGCGCAGAACCACCGCAGACGTCGCCAGGGACCGAGTCAGTGCGTCCAACCTCCGGTGAGAAAGTTGTTTGTCTACGCGGACAACCGCACTGGGTCAACGGCGGACCAAAGGGTACGCGCAATCCCCTCCTAGCGAGTCATTAATCCTTGTTAATGACATAACGTTCATTTGGGACCATCCGTTGAATCCATCTGTGGACCCCAGGGGGTGACGTTGTCCGGGCCATTCAATTCCCGTCCGGAGAACCTCATCACGGCTGATCTGCGTCTCGGAGCGCCGGCACACACCATTCAGAGACCACCCGCTCCGCCCACACGGCCGGCACACACCGCTCAGACCACCCGGTCCGCTTACACGGCCGGTACACACCGCTCAGAGACCACTAGGTCCGCTCACAAAGGTCAGCAAGGATGGAGATAACCGGAGGATAACGCAGGCAGGGACAATCTCCCTTGGTCTGAAGACAGGGACGGTGATAACTTCCCTCGGTCTGAAGACAGTGACGGTGATAACCCCCCTCGGTCTGAAGACAGGTACGGTGATAATCCCCTCGGTCTGAAGACAGGGGCGGTGATAACCCTTTCGGTCTGAAGACAGGAACGGTGATAACCTCCCTCGGTCTGAAGACAGGGACGGTGATAATCCCCTCGGTCTGAAGACAGGGACGGTGATAACCCTTTCGGTCTGAAGACCGGAACGGTGATAACCTCCCTCGGTCTGAAGACAGGGACGGGAATAACCACCTCTCATTTGAAAACAGAGACGGGGATAGCCACCGTGAAGAACAAGAGAAACCGTGATGACGCCAACGGCCATGCCTTCCTCGGCTAGGGCAGTCGCGACCTCCTGACAGATGGGAACAATGAGGCCGGACGGTGACCTCCGTACCGTCCCAGGGGCGAGACGCCGCAGATCTCAGATAGCCACTAACGACGTCCGAAGAACGTTCCACGCGGCACGATCATGGCCACTGGCAGGTGGCAATGACCCTGCGCCGTCCCCATCGTTGCCCTTCACGGTTTGTTAGCCATACACCTCGGCAGCTGGCGGCGTTTAACCCTTCTGCCCCCACCCCTGATAACCATCTGATAGGCGGGCAAAGAGGGGGACCAGCCGGGGTAGAGGCCAGAGTCTCAGTACCAGACAACCGCATGGGCCCTTTGACTTCCACAACCCCGTCCTGGTCAGCAAGAGAGAGTTAACATAATGTCGTGGGTGCTGAAATACTGACTAACATCTGACTGCACAGGTACTTATCCTGATTTGTGAACCATTGAGAAAGCCATTCAGTTATTTGTTTCCGGTGTTCTGACACCGGAAATCAGCCAAACGTGGTTTGCACTGGACATAGTCAGAGCCCTCACGCCTTCATATGTCCGTTGTAAGCCAGCAAGACGCTTGAAAGCTCACGAAATCGCAGCTTGAAGCCCCGCCAGATCGCATCTCGACAAACCAGAACGTCAGAAGCAAAGAAAAGCCGCCGAGCAGCGATTACGCTTAATCAGCGGGAACCCAGATGTACACATCGCAAGAACAGCATACAAACAGCAGGCAGCTGTCAGCGCGAGACACTCCAGGCCGTTCGTCCAATCACCGCGCGTGACTCGAGCTGATCTGGGGCCCGACAGACCCTGTCAGGCGGCCCAGCCAGAACTCTGCGGCGCATGCGATGTCACGTGACGTCATGTGATGTCACATGACGTGATGGCGCTCCAGCGGCGCGCGCAAAGGTTGCGCGGTCCGTCCGCCCGAACGTCGACACAGCAGACGCCCGCTGAACGTTCGAGTTCAGACACAGGCTGAGTGACTAAACAGAGGGCCTCCGAGTGAGGGAGTGTTGGAGTGGAGACGCCCACTGAATGGTGAGGACAGACCCAGAGCCGCCGCCGGGCGTATACCCGCTAAAACTGGGGCGGCAGCCGACGGACGAAAAGAGAGGAGGACCAGACGGAATGAGCGGGGCGCCACTCTCCCGCCTGGGGCAGTATGGAATCGCCAAGTACCCGCAGCTAAACGGTGACGAGCATCTCCCGTGGTGGTGAAACAGACGCCGACGAGGAGCTTCTGACAAATCCTGCTGACGGTGTTCCAGAGTACTCGGAACCGGCGTCACGCGAGACGTCTTACACGGCGCCGGATGATAGGATTAACCAGGAAGCGTTCTGAACAGCACCCGCAGTTTGCAGACGGAAGCTAAGGCGGCAGTAGCACACCAGTCGGCTCAGCGTTTATGGTACGATTACAATGAAAGCTACTTCATTTACTTCACACGAACTGTACGTATGATCTAAGGACAACTGATGGGAGCTACACCAGACTGGTTGCGGAGCATGACACACATCAATGGAAGAGCTTCGCCGACCTGTGTACTGGCCCGTCCACAGCCGACAGCAGCGTCCTCAGGCGAGTTTTGATTCTTCGTTCCGTGTAACCCACTAACGCCCATGCCACCAATTGTCCCGCACTGGGGAAAATTGTGATGGATGCCCGCGATACGGGACACTTAAGGTGTCAGCATGCGCCGTCAGCTCCAGGAAAAGCACGACATAAGTATGTCAATATTACGCCGACAGGGCCAGGAAGTCCCAGCCCGCGACAGCCGCTCAACATCTGTTCACTGACGACAGGCCACCGGAAGGGCATGCGGCGCCTGTGAGAGGCCGGGCCGACACGGCTACCACCGCCAGACGGCCGTAACGTGACGGCACCGCTCCGACATCCCAACACGGTCACAGGCACGGCCGACAATCCATATCGGCCGCAACGAGCCGACCCGACACTCCGACACACATGGTCCAACACGGTCACAGACGGGCCACTGATGGACTACGCTGAGTCCACCTGACACTAACATCATATACAACGGCCTTGTGACCGTTCAACGACGGCGAAATAGCATTGCCGACAACCGGAAACTTCGTTGAGTCGAAATATATGGGGTCCCACAGGCAAATTGCACTGGTACATCGTTGGTGCCCATGCGACGCCGAGAACTTCCTGACGTCAAAACAATCCCGGCGAACGGAGCACGCTTCCCAGAAAATTACCACAATGAGCGTGTTTCGGAGGCCAGGACATGCAAAACACAGCATTCCATCTGCCACAACCATAGGGCCATTCACACCACAGTTCGGCATAAATCCGCTCTGCCTTGCCGCGGGAATTCCAATCCGACCAGCACCTAATCGCACTCTGTTGTGGGAGTGCTGCGGTGGCTTTGCTGCGCGCCAGGGGCAGACCAACTCGGCAGCCGCTGCCCCGCGGACCGTCAGCCCCCTCAAAACGCCCCCCGCCCCGAGCGGAGTCTCCCACCCGCAAAACGCCTCACGCCCCGAGCAGAGTCGATGGAAACAGTCGGCTGACACGGAAATCCCGGGACGCGGCTGACGTCAGAGCACGACAGCCCAGAGATGGTCGTCTGTCTCCGGCCTTCCGACCAGCCCCGGTCCCCTCAGACCGCTTAGCGTTATCACGTGGCTGGCGGCAGAGCAGGGGATCCCAGAACTGACGGTCCATTCAGCTGACCACCCCTGGACCGGCCCCCGGCCCCCTGCAGCGTTATCATGTGGCTGGCGTCAGAGCAGCGGATCCTAGAGCTGACGGTCCGTCCAGCGGACCACCTCCGGACCAGCCCCCGGCCCCGAAGACCCTGCGGCGCCGCGCCACAGAGTCGGCCGACCTGGAATTTTCGCGACACGGCGCCGCGCCACAGAGTCGGCCGACTTGGAATTTTCGCGACACGGCGCCGCCACCGGCCAACCGGGGTAACGATCCCGACGCTACCCGACCTTGGCAATGGGTGACGTCACAGCCCGGCCGACCCGGCCGCAATCAATCGCATCACGTGACACCGGCCAGCCGGAATCAATGGGGTCACTTTGTCCCACGGGGTCCAGAGATTCTGCCATCAACCAATGTCTATGGCAGGGAGTGATGTGGCCGCAGGACTTCACTGCAGCCCACTGGGGCCGCGGAACCACGTGTCAGCCCCTACACAGAAGCCCCGTGTAAGCCCATACAAGACCACGTGTAGGCTGGTACACAAAGGCCCTGAAACCAGGTGTGAAAACAAACGGCGGTCCGTGAACGCAGACCTCGGTTAACTGAAAGCTGAGTCTGCAGTGCCAGCTGACAATGCCGGGTGTGGTCGAGCGACCTGTCGTTCCACAACTGTGTCCTCCGACAGACAAGTTATATCTACAGATAGCTGCTCGATGGCTCCTACTCGGCCCTGACACTACAGGTCACGACACTCTTGAAGTCGATACTGATGTCAGGAGACTACCATCAACGACTTCTACACGTGGTTGAGCCGTTACGTATGGATGAGCGCTGGCGACCACGATCGATCTGGACTGACAAAGCGGCTGCCGTTTTCTGGCCGACGGCCCTGATCCTCACCTCATGCACGAAACGGCGCTTAGTGGTGACATCAGTCGGACCCTACATCCTCATGTTGAATGCATGTCTAGAAAAGCCCTGCGACGACGCGCCACGCACGCCCGCCGTGTCAGAAACGTCCCGGCCCAGACCGCCATCCACCGTCCACCCCGCCGTCCATTCCCTGATCTGTTGCGGGTCATGTGACGGCGCCTGTCGGTCAGTGGCCGTCCTCTGACCTGTCGTGCGTCATGTGACGGCGTCTGTCGGTCAGCGGAGGTCCTCTGACCTGTCGTGAGTCATGTGACGGCGTCTGTCGGTCAGTGGCCGTCCTCTGACCTGTCGTGAGTCATGTGACGGCGTCTGTCGGTCAGCGGAGGTCCTCTGACCTGTCGTGAGTCATGTGACGGCGTCTGTCGGTCAGCGGAGGTCCTCTGACCTGTCGTGAGTCATGTGACGGCGTTTGTCGGTCAGTGGCCGTCCTCTGACCTGTTGTGAGTCATGTGACGGCGTCTGTCGGTCAGCGGAGGTCCTCTGACCTGTCGTGAGTCATGTGACGGCGTCTGTCGGTCAGCGGAGGTCCTCTGACCTGTCGTGAGTCATGTGACGGCGTCTGTCGGTCAGTGGCGGTCGAGCCGTGATGCGGGCGTACTGCGACCAATGAGGCCGCACCGCGGAACAGAGCCCGCCGGCAGGGATCGACGCCCCCGCTCAGCACATCACTGCAACTTGGACGGTAACCCGCTCCCTGATGGTGAGTAATCAGCCCGGGACGCCGGGACATGGACGACGCGGCCACCGGTCCTGCTCGTCCCACCTGAACGGCGCAGACTTCATCACAGCAGAACGGCAAAACCCCGTGGCAGAATGGTTATCGCTCTCCGACCTTGGTAACTTTTCACGTGGCGGCGCTACCTGGTACGGAAAATGGCGAACTGAAGCCGTCTTCCGTCAAGACGCCCCAGGCCAACTTCGGAAACGATCGCCGGCCTTCGTTCGTTCAACCGACGGCCGGCTGGCACGCCAGCGGACTGCCACAGGCGCCAGCACAGCGTCCGTGGGAGGCTCCGCGGCCTGCCCGGCCCGGTCAGGCCAGACAACGTGACCTGTAGGCCGAGGCACTGTCGGCCCCGCCGCGCCGACTCCGCCGAACACTTGTCGACAGCTGGCGGGCGCGGCCATCGACGGCGGCGGCGATCGATTCCGCCCCTCCCCTCCCCCTGCCGGAGCGCCGTCCCGGCACGGCGGCCGCTCTCGGAGCAGCGGCGCGGCCCGGGAGAGCGGCGCCGTCCAGTTCGGCCGCCCTGTGGAGTGTTTTTGCGGGCGGGACGTGCGGCACTTTTTTCCCGAGGCGCGGTAACAGTCTCCCAATTTCCGACCGGCCGGGCGTGACCGAACTATCGCAGGCCAGCCGGAACGGCGGCGGACCTGCCGGACAGTGCCGATTGGCCACTGGTCCACACAGTACAGAAAGGGCGACTGACCGACCACTGGCTGTCACACCACGGGAACGGCGGCTGACCTGCCAATGGTCCCCATACAGAACAAGGAACGGCGACCGATCTGTCACTGGTCCACACAGCGCAGGAACGGCGACTGACCTGCCACTGGTCCAGAGGCACGGACAGAGTGGCGACAGCGTCGACATAACGCTGCGGACCTGCTAGCGGTCCACCAACAGGTACTGGCCGACCATCATCAGTCCGCCGACGGAGCCCACGAAGGAGTCGACCCTCGCCTCCTAAACGAAGTTGCGGAACCACCACAGGCCGGGGTGCCCTGTCTCCGGTCACCGGATAATCATATGTACAGGACATTCCGAACAGGAGGCCACGGCGCGGACGAGTGCCTGAGCAGAGTACAGGGTGTGATGTCGGCTGTCCGGTGCGGTGGCGGCGGGCGCGCTTCAGCCACGCCTCCAGCGGGCGTCCGCGGACACCAGGCGACGGTCCGCAGCTGACTCACCGTCTGTACCGGCGGCTCCCAGGCCCTGCACGTGCGCAGTCGGCCGCCGGCGGACCCTCCTTCGGCCGCCCTCGCCCGGCGCACCACCGGCGCCGACTGAGACAATCGCACGCACCGGGCTTCGTCGGCGGCCGCCGGCCGCAGAACACGCACACCAGGTACGCATCGGGCTGCCGGCGGCGGCGCCGAGAGAGGTCACCAGACGTGCAGCGGAGGAGAGAGGGAGAGAGAGGCAACTCAGGAGAGGCGGAGAGAGAGAGGCGGAGATAAGATGGCGCGTCGCCGCCCTGACCTTGGCTTGATCAGCCCACCAGACGGCGGCCATTCGTCATGGGTGCACCTGGCGCCGCGTCGGTCCCAGCCGTCGGCCGCACAGCACGCGCCGGCCCGGGCCCGGGCCGCATCCGGCGGCGTCTGGTGCCAGGTCAGTCACACCTCGAGCAGGCCAGTCACCGGGCGGGCGCGAATCGCGCCGCCAACTATTGTCGAGCTCTTATCGCCGCCCAATCACAACAAACATCAGCCGGCCGGCCGACGGCCCTTCACGTGCCAACCGCCGGACGAACGGCGGCGCGGACCGCGCGTCTCACCCAGAGGAATCACCCCAGGCCCTGTGCACCCAGTCCTCACCACGGCGGAACACCATCAGAGCCCTACGCCCAGTCCTCACAACAGCGGAACACCAACAAAGCCCGATACATTCGGTGCTCACTAGTCCTCACAACAGCGGAACACCAACATAGCCCGATACATTCAGTGCTCACTAGTCCTCACCACAACAGCGGAACACCAACACCGCCCGATACGTTCAGTGCTCACCACAACAGCGGAGCACCATCACAGCTTTACGTATCTAGTTCTCACCACCACAGCGGGATGCCATCGCAGTGGAGCGCCATCACAGCGGCAGAGCGCACACCTGAGCGGCGGGTTGGTCAGGGGCGTCGCCCAGCGAATGTTACTCGTCCTTAGCCCTGCCCCGACCCGACAACACAGCCGCCATGAGCTTGTCCATTCTCAAGGTCCCCGGAGGCCGGCTCCGCCACAGCGGTGACGGCGCTCCGGCCGTACGCCGCCCCGTGCCGTGTCGCGTGCCACCGTGCCGGTGTGGGCCCGGTATACCGGTCGTTTACTGCCCCTGACTGCAGAACGGGACGGTTGCCCAGTACAGGCAGACCTCCATTGCCACCGCCTACACTGCCGTACTCCGCGGCGGCACCCCGTGCAGCACTGGTTCACCCACGGCCCGGCGGCAGAAGGCGGGACCGTTCATGTCGTTCATTCGGACACCTGACCGACCGTCAGGTGTCCGACGCAGACAGAGTAAAACATCTGACACGACCGCACTCACGCTCAGACTGGCCGGCACCTACTGGTCCCAGTATCAGCCCGCCGACACGCAAAGAAACCGGTGGAGACATCATCATCAGGCATCGAGGCCCCCTCCACCACTGCGAGACATGGTTCGACCGGCCCGGCAGGCCACGGCGACGACGAAAAGGGATCCCTGACCTGGTCACGACACCATATCCCTCCCGGCAGTCGCACAGCACTGTGGGAAATTGGTGTTCGACGCTAATATCGGTCGCTTTCTGGGTCCAGCTCACTGTCTCTGCCGACACAATCTGTTGAACTTCGAGAATTTCGCTGAAGTAAAGGCGGAACAACGGAATAGTTGGACGTCAAAATGAGTGAATGCGAAGGAAAGTAACACATGACGTTAATGCAGACATTAGTGCACGCGCGCTTGTTTTGGAATCAAAAATCAAAGTTCGGAATTCGGCGCATGCATAAACTTTCCTAACGGGTCTTAGTATCACACGACTCTAAAAACGAGCACGACAGCGCAAACGCAACGCCTTCCAGTGACTCCGTAGAAGCAAGAAAAAAAACATGGAGAATACTTCATGGCAAATCAGGCGCACCCAGCTGGCATTTTGCGGCACTGCTCCGGTCTATACATGCAGCGCCAACCGAACCGCTCAGCCCTGAGAGCTGAGCGGGCGCCATGTCCGGGTGACAGACGTCGGCACGCGCTGACGAGCGCGCGTGCGGTCAACAGCGCCCTGCTGCGGCGGGGGAACACGACCCGGCTGTCAGCCGGAGACCGTCCGTCAGCTGGCGCCGGCGACCACCCATGGTCGGTACAGCACCTGCCGCGCCCTAACGGCCTCACTGACCCAGTCGGCCGGCTATATTTGCCGCCGCCTCCCCCGCCGCGGCCACATTAATCGCCAACAGCAGGCGACAGCCGTGAAGATAGCTCCCACTAGCGCATACCGGCCGCACGCGAGGCCTCAGCATGCTTCCGGGTTCCGGCGAGCAGATGAGGTGGGAGGGGTCGGCGACAGTCAGAAAGGGTCGACCTCGCCTGGCAGAACTGACCTGCAGGTTATCAGACCTTGGTCAACCGACCGCCGCCCCCCCCCCCCACGGTGGCGAACCGCCAGTATGACGGAGCGCGGAGACGGACTTATGGGGCCGCCTCCGGACGGAACCATCAACAATACGGCAGACGTCACTACCCGAGCGGAACCCATCGCTTGAGTCGCCGAGCCGTGCTGCGGTATCCCGCAGACAAGGAAAACCTGGGGAAGAGGCCCACGTTCCCACAACGAGGTTTTCGTGCGCGTGTCCATGAGCTTAGGATGACGTTTACAAAGGCTCTCAAAAAGCCTCCCAACATGATGAGCCACAGATTTCCGCGATCCAAGGATACTTCACCACTGTTTATCGGCATTGCAACGAACAAAATGACAACACTTAAACGAACCACAGACTTCTCAGTAACAGCAGTACCAAGACGGCTGTTCAATGGACCCACGGTCGGCCTAGTTCTGTATTCAGGTTGTGGAACTTCACCATCACACACCACACACAACAGACTGCAAATTAAAACCTGATATCAGCTCAAAACACGCCGGAAGATGGGGAATTCCCTTTTTCAAATGGAGCATATGTCATTGCATACAGGTAACGGGTCGGCGTCCTTCGCACGCGGCAAAATGTAAACAGAAAAAGAACATCTAGGGATGAAACAAAATTGCCTCAACCAAATAATTAACTGCAAATTACAACAGACGGCCTTACCTTGCAGCTCGGTAACCGTGGGGCCATTCTGAGTGCGGTGGCCGACGTCACAAGTACTGTTCACACGACTGTGAGTCCTGAGTCGCTGGTGATTTCATCCCCACCCCGGGCCTCGTCAGGCGGCCCCCTGCCCCGCCGTCCGTCCCGATCAACGGCACGGCTCCGCTGCCGGGCGGGCGCAAATTCGAACGACGAGCCGGCTCCTGGGGCGCCACTGTTGCCAGGCAACGGTCAAGCGGGCTTCCCCGTGAGCGTCTGCGCAAACCTTGCAGCCGTGCAAACAGAGGGGAGCTGTGTGCGACTCGGGACGTTCATCAGGGGCTAAAGCATTGAACACCATGCCATAAAGGGATGACTGCTACTTCCGTGAAATAGCTGAACAACGAAAGAATACGGCTGCAGAATCTCGCCGCCAGAACATGCGTAAAAACAACACCAATGGCATCTAAACTGCAGTCAAACTAAACGTCGATACCAAGCGCTGGCGCATCTCAAATCGCATCACATAACGACCACCACAGAGAATCGACATTAAACCAATGAATGTCTTTACGACCTTCAAGCGCCAAAAAGCAGCGTGATGGCGCTGGAGAGCATGCCTGTACAAACAATGCATTCATGCACAACATTGTGCATTGTGCAGGCATACAACAATGTCTCATGCACGGGCGCACGGCGTCGTAACAATCCTAACCACGAGACCGTGCGTCGATAAGCTCAGCCGCAAATGGAGGCGCACGGCGCAGCCCGGAGCCGTACCCAGACCGGCCCAGTATCCGCGCCGATCGAGCCCGCCAACTTCACCGCACTGGCCCGCCGCCGTCGCCGTCACCGACTATAAACCGGCCGCTCCATCGACCGTCCGAATCGATTCCGACGGTCCGCATGCAATCTGACGATCAACGTCACTCATGACGCCGCCATGTCCGTCCGTCCTGTGGTCCCGGCCCAACCCGGCCAGGGTCGGAGGCAGATACTGACGGCCCGGCCAGGGTCGGGGACAGATACTGACGACGGCCGGCCTGGCGCCGGCTGGCCAGCGATCGACGGCGTCCTGCCGGCCAGTCAGGACCAAAATCGTCGTGATGGCCGATCCAACGGTGCGTGGGGATCCATGGCAGGGCCTCCGCCGCCAGCCCGGTCGGCACGCATGGGTCCCGACACGGCACTGACGCCAACGATGAACGTCGACTAGGGTTCCTCGGGGCACGATAAAGCAGGCCAACCCTACACGTGTCGCTGTCGTTCGGGGGCATTTTATTTCGCCGAGGTGGGTGCCCAGCGCTGGCGGAGGGTGGCCGTTGTGAATCACATACCTGAGGCCGCATGGAATGAGTCGACAACCGACTCATAATTCCGCGCTCATAAAAACCATCAACTACGGCGTGCGAGCCATGAGCGGTACGTCGGATGGGGACGACTCGGGCGTGGTGCGTGCACTGGGGACGCTGACTCGACCGGTCGGGCGGCACCGGTGCAGACCGTGCGCCGGCCGCCCACGCGCTGATGTGACGCGGCCCGACAGCGGGGCGACACGCAGCCGGCGGCGGGCAGGGGGCGGCGGCCTCCGGTGACCGCCGGCCGCTGACCCGGCGCCATCGACCCGGCCCGGCCGGCTGTGCGTGAAGCGCCGGCCGGCTGACACTGTGTCGGATCCGCCGTCTGCACACAGCGCACACACAGCACACACAGCCCGGCCCGACACGGCGCGCGGCTGCCGCCGCCGCGGCCGGCTCGTGTCAACAGAGCCCGACCGGCTGCGACGCTGAGCCGACACCGTGTGCGGAGGCCAGTTTGGCCAGAGCCGTGCGTCCTCAGCAGACCTCAGCGATAAAAGCGGACGGCAGCCAACAGTGTGTGCTGAGGCGGTCAGGTGCGGTGATGCGCGGCGGGCGCTAGCAGTGGCCGTCTGCAGGACGCTGGCTGGCTGATAAGGACCTGAGCGAGCCGATGTGCCTACTCATGTACAGCGCGCAGTGCTACGCCTCTAGGAGACCCAGGAAGTCCACCCGCCTGCAACTATCACGTGACCAAAGGCTCATCCAAAGCATACCACGAACTCATGCTTTGTTCTCGAACTCTGCACTCCATACGTTCACCAAATTTGTTCGCCAAACGCCAAACAAGCGGATAGCCGATTTAGCCAGAGACCGTCATGCATCGCGACTTCTGTTGCAACAAACGGCTCTTATCCGGAGCTGACATTCAGCAGGAGCGACGGAGATGCCATCAGAAATGGCATCAAGGCGTTCGAACCATAGTGGAACAGCTGCGGACATCTACCCTCCGTACACTGACAGCAGCGCAATTCGACGCATCTTTCCCGCATGGTCCCCGGGACGGAACAGCTGTGCACCACTAGCCCCCGCGGTCCCCGGAGCGGAGCAGCTGTGCACCCTCCTCTCCGCGACTCGCCGGCAGAGCAGCTGTCCACTCCTACCCTCCGCCGTCCCCCAGTGCTACCACCCCTGCGCTGCTTCCGTCCGGCCATCCGGTCTCGCTGTACTCCGGCCCGACAGTGCTCCTCCCTCCGTACCCTCCCACGCCACCGCCGCCACCGCCGGCGACGACAAGATGTTCCGCGAAAGGTGCTGGCAGCACGCGGCCGCCTGTTCAGCCGGCAGTTCCCGGCGCCCCCAGGCCCAGACCTTGGTCCAAACCGCCCCTTCCACTGCCGACCAGGAGCCGCCTGCAAAGCCCTGCCCAGACAGAATCTACCCAGATGGAACCTTTCCCGACAGAACGTGCTCAGACAGAGTCTGCCGACGACGTCCCAGCGGGTTTGTAGCAAGCAGCAGAATGGAAGCCCCTTCCCTGTGGGCCCTTGTTCAGCTCGCTAAAACGGGCTTATCGACCGGCCGGCGAACGGAGCGTCAGCCTAACGACATCGTCTGATCCACCCTGGAGTCTGCCGCCGGCCGCCGCCGCCGCCGGACACGGGCGGCCCGCAGTTGACCGGGCCAAGGTCACGTCGATGGCCCCAATGGCCCGCGGCGGCGCCGGCGGCGGCGGCGGAGGCTCAAGGCTCCCGAGCTGCAGAAGAAAGACAGCGACACGCCACGTCAAACCACACCCGGCTATATTAGGGAACCAGATTGAGTGGTCAATAAATGCTCCCCCGCACGGAGAGCTCCAAGTGAAGCCACAAATTCCACAGACAGCATTATCTGAGGATTCAGGGGTCACTACCCTTCGTGCACGAAACCGCAGCACGGCAGATGCGATTAGCAAACAACACGAAAGGCGAGGAAACACCGAAGTAACTCAAAACCAGTAAGACGTCTCATGGCACACAGGACGAATGAGGGCTTCTGCGTTCCCGACTACATTTTTATATTGTATAACACATTTGCTTTACCTTGCTGCATTTCCTAATACAAAGGATATTGGCGAAGATCCCCGCGATCTTCGCCACTACAGTGTATCTGCGGCATTGCTCACTGGAATCTCACTTATGCCCATGGCATTTTTCGCTATAATTATGGAATGGTTCAAAAATATCGTCGAAAAAACATCAAACTGGGTAAAAACGTCGCTCCTGGAGCTGCAATATGAATGGCAAGGTATAAAACAACCTACTGTGGATAACATAAAAAAATACAGAACTGATCTGTCTTTCGTAATGATTATAATTTTCCCATAAATACATTTTTACTTCATTTAAAATAATGTTGCTGGTTTAAACATGGCACATGTACTTATACATTCCTCTGGGCACCATTACTGCTGATGAGGGAAACGTAATTCAGTAGTAATCAGTTCACTAATAAGTAATATTCAGTTAATCCATCAAGCAAGCAAACATCCCACCTCAGGTTTTCATCGACTGTACCAACGCGTTGGCTCGGTATGTTCGCTCAGTCCCTCTGAATTGAGCGACATGCATACGCAATATCCATATTTGCAATGCGTGCACACATGCATGCATACAATGCATCATACGCAACATGCAAGTCTTCTGGCACACTTTTGCAGATCAATGTGCTTCGAATTCCACGTGGAATTTCGGGAACGGACATCCTCTCCAATGCAGGACGCCCGTGCCACGCTGTCTGAACATGAGCGCCTGGCCGCCGCCGTCGGCGATTCAGTCGGCAGCAGGAGCTGCGCGGCACGGACAGGGTCAGCCCGGCATCGAGCCCAACACGAGCCTGACCGACCTCAGGCCGCGGCGGCAGCCGAACTCCGAGCCCAACACGAGCCTGACCGACCTCAGGCCGCGGCGGAAGCCCAAACCCGAGCCCAACACGAGCCCGACCGGCCTCAGGCCGCGGCGGCAGCCCAACTCCGAGCCCAACACGAGCCCGACCGACCTCAGGCCGCGGCGGCAGCCCAACTCCGAGCCCAACACCAGCCCGACCGACCTCAGGCCGAAGCAAACAGCCTGGCTCACATCTCCCAACCTGGACAGCGGGGCTCCACAGTCATCACGTCGCAGCCACCGGGGCCCGACCATCATCAGATCTCTGGCCACACTGCCCACGGCGGCTGCCCCCAGTCATCAGATCTCCGGTCACACTGCCCACGGCAGCTGCCCCCAGTCATCAGATCTCCGGTCACACTGCCTACGGCAGCTGCCCTCAGTCATCAAGTCTCCGGCCACACTGACCGCGGAAGCTGTCCCAGTCATAAGATCTCCGGCCACACTGTCCACGGCAGCTGTCCCCATTCATCCGGTCTCCGACCACAGTGCCCACCGCAGCTGCCCCCAGTCATCAGATCTCCGGCCACCATGCCCACAGCACCTTCCCTCAGTCATCAGGTCTCCGGCCACCCCGTCCACGGCAGCTGCCCCCTGCCATGAGATCTCCGGTCCCCAGCCTCTGCTGTCGCCGACCGACACCGTTCACAGAGCGGCCGGCGGCGCGGCGGCGGCGCGTGGGCGGCAGACTGCGGTCCACACGGCCGCACGGCGGGATTTCCTGTCGGCGTGGGAGCGGCGCGCCCGTCGTCCGCAGCGAACGATAGCGGCGGCCGCGCCGCCGCCCGGACGTCTGGCTCCGAGCCGGGACTGCGGACGGCACAGCTCCGCCTGGAGCGACCAGCCGCGGCTGCAGCCCGGATAGAGGGCGTCCCTCAGAGCGAGTCCGCCAGCCAGAGACGACCTGGCCGGCATTCGGCGGGTGACGGAGCACCCCTTCACTGGCGGCCGGCGTCCGCCGCGGCTGGAAGACCCCGACCCGGCCCAGACTGGCCACTTTCTAAAGCGGGCCGCAGACTCCCCTCCCCCGCGGCGGGGCCGGCGCCGGCCGCGACCCGCCGTGCCAGCCGAGGGGCCCGGCCTCACGCCGGCACAGAGCACGGACAAAACCCACCGCGGATGGGGCCCAAGGCCGGGCGCGAGCTGCAGCGGCGGGCCGAGGCCTGGCCGCCCGACACGTACCTGGCCGGTCCACACGGCGGCGTCCCTGACGGCGAACAGCGCACACAGCAGGCCCAGCAGCAGCGTCTCCGCCACGGCGCACAGCACGTCGTCTATTGGCATGGCGCATAGCGGCGTCGGCTGAGCTGGCGCGGCTCATGGCGCACTAGCGGCGCTCGGCCGGCCGCTCGCACTGGTGGACGAAGCCCGCCCGCCGGCACTGGCTGCACTGGCAGATCCGCATCGTCTCCGCGCACACCGGCAGGGACAGCGCCGCTGACCGCTCGGTCTCGGCAGGGCTGCGGGGCGGTGACACGGCACGTGTGCGCGGCGCTCTCGGCCGCGGTCGGCCGGCGTGTGTGCGGCCCGAGAACCAGTTCCCGCGCCGCACCGCCGGCTCACCTGGCGAGAAAAAGGCGCGCTCGCGCCGCTCAAGGACGCGGGCCGGCCGGCGCCGCGGGCACGCGCCCGGCCACCGGACCAGCAGCGGTCGGCAGGCGTCGGCGGCGGCGGCAGTCAGTACCGGAGCAGGCCGTCCTGAGATGAGCCGCCGACCTGGCTGAACGGACCAGAGGAGAGCGGCGCCGACCAGCGCGCACTGACGGCGGGCCGGCTGCCGCCACTGCTGGAGCCGCCACTTCCCGCCACCGTCGGGCCCGGCTGGCGGACTGATCACCACGCCTGCTGCGGCCACCTCCCACCGCGGCCGCCGCGACAGCAGAGACCCGACAGGACACCGCTGGCTGCCAGCGCCGCGCCGTCCAGGCAAAAAGGCCGGCCTAGAGCCGGTCACGTGACCTGGGCCAGTGCCGGACATGGAGGGTCATGTGACACCGCCGCTACCGGCGCGGCGCCGCGCCGGGGATGTTTCCCAAACAAGGACGCAGGGGTTCTCAAACTGGCCGCGGCTCCAGCGGCGTCCCACGGCCGCTCTGCAAGAGCTCTGAGCTGGTGCCCGAGCTCGGCGGTGCGCCGCAGCCTGGCATGCACGTGGCAGCGGACGGCCACGCCGCTGCCGAGCACTGTCCGCGGCCGCCAGGACAGTGAGCTTTGGCGCAGTCATCACACCCTGAGTTCTTCGCGCCGTCTAGCCGCGACACATACGGCGGTGCGATCCAGAGCCTGCCACAGTCCTACCGAGTCAGGAGGAAAAACAGCAGCGCAGATGAGTTGCACTCCGGTGACGGCAAAGCCTCTGAACGCTACTCTGGTAACTCGCCACAACCCCACACCACAGCTGCCGACTCCTATGGATCCCCGTGAAGACGGTGCGCTGGCGGTGAGCAGGTAAGCATGCGCTCACGTCAGATAATTGACGGCGTGCGCCCAGCGCGCACACCACCATCCGCCCCCGCCCCGCCCGGAAGCCGGGCAGCAATTATCGCGGAACAGGCGGCCAGCGGCGGGCGACCGTGACCTTGACGTCCGCGACGGGTGACCTCTGCTGCGTCCGTCGCCGCGGCCGGCGCCGGCCTGGTACAGTGTTACGCCAGCTCGCTCCCCTAACCACCTCACACCTGGACAGGTGGGACGAACAGGGGCCTCTCGCAACCGCACGACCATCCCAGTCCCCGGCCGAAGGAAGCGGTTATCCAGACCCAAGTAGCATCGGTCTGAACTCAGCTGGCCAGTATTGTCTGACGTCAGCGCGGGGAACCGGAGCCGGCGAGCAGCTCCCTGCCTCTGCCCCTGGACTTCATGTGTATCCGCCTGATGCCCGGATGGTGATGCCAGCCCTCTCGACTGTCACCCGGAGCCGAGATGTCAGCTCGGGCCGTCAGACACGATCATGACAGCCAGTCGGGGACGGATGTGGAATAGCGGGCCGCGGACACGTATGACGGAGAGACAGTTCCGGTCCCTTCCGACCGTGACTGTCCGACACGCGGGCCCTGTACCGGACCGCGTGACTGTCTAACATCCGGACCCCGTATCGGACCGCGTGTACACCAGCCAGAGTGGACCAGGATGACACCAGTCGCCCAGCATTGTCCAGAACAGGACGAAAAACACAATGATTCTGCAGAAACGGCACCCCACGGAGGCCCAAACCACCACATTCTGTTTATCATATGAGGGTGGCGGAACGGACAGGCAGGCTTCAGAGCTTCCAGCTTTGTTTGACGCTGAATGTGAATATACTGGCAAGACATTCTACAGTCGCATTAAAATCCCAACGCTGCTAAAAACCAAGAACAAAGTCGACAGAACGCGAATGCAGAACGCCCCGCCAGTTCGTCCGTACGTTTTTACAGGGGATGTTCCACGGACTTGGTCAGCTAATCAGAAATAGATCCGGTCGGCCCGAGAAGTGCCACTGGTCATGTTTTTAACTCATTTTCCGGGAAAGGCGCCTAGAAACATCCATGCATTTTATTCGTTGAAAACAACATTTGACGTCACTCACTCATGATTACTGAAACATGCCCTGCAACAGCTCGTGCAATGGTTGTGCACTTTTCGGTCCTACATGCTGAACTCTCTGGCGTATGGTAACACACGGCCTTATGTTCTCTTGTCGTCGGCCAATGGTCGACCATCCGTCAGTCTGTGTGACATCACACTGTGCCGGTCTCGGATGACGTCACCACTGCGGCCCGGTAGCCAATGTGCCATCACTGTAACAGTCCGCCATATCGAATGACGTCACAAGGCGCCTGGTCCGAAAATTTGTGACATTCCGACCCACTAGGCGGGCAGTGACGTCACACTGCGAACGGATAGTGACGTCATGCCGGGCCGAGCGCCTGACCCGTGTGCTTCACGCAGCAGCGACACTGGCCGGGACCACGGAGAGCGGCCAGCACCGGTCTGTCGGCCAATAAAGCCTCCTCCAGGGACCGGCAGCCGGGGCAGGATGCCTCGGTCGATCTTCCTCCGGTCGTACCTGGTCCACGACCGGTGTGACATCACGTACTGCGCGGTACGTCCCAGCCCGGCCGGAACCGGTCCAACACCGATGTGACGTCACCTGCGCGGCACGTCCCAGTTCGGCCAAACCGGTTGTTACGAGGTATGACATCACGTACTGCGCGGTACGCCCCAGCCCGGCCGGACCCGACCTAAGACCGGCGTGACGTCACCGACCGCGCGGCACGTCCCAGTTCGACCAAACAGGCTGGGTTTGACAGTGTGATGGTGTACAAGGTGTGACGTCATTCCCCAGGGCATGCCGCGGTTCTATGAGCACCAGCCGGAAACTCCGTTTACCACTGTCCGGCCGCGGTGGAAAGGCATTTCTCCAGTTTCCAGCGGGTGGAGGGCTGGGCGTCTCAGGCTGACGGCTGGAGCGGCCCGCCAAGTTCGGCCCAGACGCGGCGGCTGGTGATCCGACTCTGCGTGATCCGGATCCCAGACCGCGGCCCGCCAAGTTCGGCCCACAGCCAGCTCCGAGTCGGCATGCCATCGTCAGCTCTGCCGGAGAGCAGCACGCGAAAAGCCTGCTGCGCGAGCAGACTGGCGGGCACCGGCGGCACGGTACGCACTGCTCTGCGAGCACGACCGCTGCGCTCTCGATGTTCTGCTCTCTCGAGTGGCGTTCACCTGGCGGTAACGAGTCCAATTACGGCGCGTGCAGCCGGCTCGGATCCCATCAGCCCGCCCACTGCCCCATCATGTCCTGACCCGCCGCGGGCAGCGATAATCTTATGTAAACCACGCGCATTAGTCGGGTCCTACGCTGCCGAGACCGGCGATACCTCCGTGATGGATGGCCGTCGCCAGGCGGGCAGAGCCACGCCGACAGGTCTCCGTCCCGCGGCAGAGGCAGCTCGAGGCCGGGCTGCGCCGCCTCGCCGGGCAGCCCCGGCGCGCTGCGGCTGTCGCAGCGCGGGGCCAACGGGTGTCGAGACTCGGCAAACGATGTCTGGCCTGACGATGGAGCGCAGCCGAGGCAGGCGATGCAGAGACTTTAAACCTGATTGGGAGGTTAGTCGAAATGCTGCACACTGTTCTTGTTTTTACGTCAGTCATCAGACTAAGACCTGAAGCCGCTTCGAAGAAACCCTTGTAGCGTTATGTTTAGCGTTCAGCCACAGAAGAGTTCAGCTGTGTGCGAAACACGGACGCATTCGGTATTCTTTGTGGCCACTGAACACTTTTACCAGAAAACTGACTAGCGCACGGAAATAATAATAGTAATAATAATAAAACACACAAAATCAAGGAAGACCACAATTCCCACAGTATGCATCAAACCTCCTCTGAAGACGTCCACGCAACAGCCGTCGCGCGGGGCCCACGTGCCCCGGGACCACCGTTCCCCCAGCAGCCACATCCGCCGGCGCGTCCTAACACTTTGTTTTGCCGGGAGCAGAGCTCCCCCAGGGCTCGTCCGCGCCCCAAAGTCAACACCTGCCCCGGGCCGCTGGCAACACTGGCGTCCCGACGGCGCGTGCGCCGCCTATGTATACGGCCCGGCTGACAAACGGCGACAGACGGGAGCCGGGAGCTGGCTGCACCAGCAACACCTGACCGGAGTCGACTGGCCAGCTGGTTGGACCAACAGCCCCAGTGGACCAGGGTTGGAAATTTGGCTTTTATTATTGGTGCCGGAGCAAAATTTTTGTTTTGGAGCACAAAATTTTGCCAAATATACTTTTGGTTTAAGCTGGCGTTCTTGGCGTAAGATAGCTGACATCATACCTCCTTTTTACTGAATGGAATGGAGATAGTCATTCGCTTATGCAAGTTAGAAATTTGTCGACATGGTTATAATGCAGCTTTTTGTGTGTTTGGTGTTCAAGTGACGGTACAGAGGGTAGCCCAGGGTTTTGCACAGACGGTGGTCCAGGGAACGGTACGGAGGATGGTGCCCAGGGGACGGTACATAGGATCGTCTAGGGGACGATACAGAGAGGTGACCTGTACCAAGGGACGGTGCAGAGGTTGGTCCATAACACTGTACAGGGGATGGTCCAAGTGACGGTACAGAGGGTAGCCCAGGGTTTTGCACAGAGGGTGGTCCACGGGACGGTACGGCGGGTGGCCCAGGAGGTGGCCATGAGTCGGTTCTTCCATGAACCACATCATGTGGAAATGAAACATACAAAGCGAATTCCGATGCAAGCTCAGTCTTGCCAGCATGACTTGCATGGCCGGACGTTTTCAATGCGTGGTAGAGCTTTGAGTTTGGCCAGAGACTTGAGAAAGACAAGCTTGAAGGTACGAATGAGACGGTCAGACACCGGGAGACGACGGCAGAAGGCAGGCGATCGCATCAGGGCCCGATGCTTACGAACACTGCTATCTTCGTAATAATCCAATGGTGTTCAAAGACATCTTTTAATGCTTCAATAATATTCCATTTTAGAGGAAGCAGAGCAGCACGTAATGCTCCCATTGTTCGGAATCCTACGAGTATGTAACCTATTACGTGAGTAACAATACCAAACAAAACACACTTTTGTCTGGCGTGATGCCATAAAACATCGTTTCATTTTTTTCTGACGAGATCATAGCTAAAACCAAAAACTCATGTCCTTATCGTGGACTTTGTTGGACACAGCTGTGACTGACCCTTAACGACGAAGCCGATCTGCAATATTTTTTGTCGAATGCCAGCAACAATCCTATAACCGAAAGTTTAATGGCTCTGACACTACAACACCGAACACTGTAGTCTCATTTTGGTATTCTTTAGGATTCAGGTCTGACCTCCCCAGGCTGTGCGGTCTGTAATGAGGAATGAGCCGCCTCTGGCCGGCCAGTGTTTGATGGTGCGCCTGGTGGCAGTCACAAGATCATTGTCGCCACTTACGTGCGCATTACGACACCGCCACAGGCTGTAGCGTTTCTGACATTGCATTTGTCATACGGAGCGGGCGGTTGTCGATATTCTCCCAGGCAGGTGTGGCTGTGAGGTGGCGAGCGGCCATCGTTCCCAGCCAGCAGACGGCCGGGGCTCCGATAGCCCGCGGCCTGAGCGCGCCGCGTCGTCCGATGGTCGGCATTCGGCCGACAGTGGTCCGCTGTGGTCAGCGCCCGGCCGACAGTAGTCCGCTGTGGTCAGCGCCCGGCCGACAGTGGTCTGCTGTGGTCAGCACCTGCCGACAGTAGTCCGCTGTGGCCCGGTCATTGACCCGGCCGACAGTGGTCTACTGTGGCCCGGTCAGTGACCCGGCCGGCCGCCGGCTCCGCGCCCCTGACAGGAGTGTTGGCGCGTGTCGGCAGCAGACAGCGGCCGCCGCTGTTCTCGGGCGTGTGTTAGCGCCGCTGTGACGGGTCGGCTGTCTCCTCAGTGGGTGTTTGTGAGGGGAGAGTTCCGCCCGCCCTGCCGCCGCCCGCTGGGGTTCCATGTTAAGCGCAGACTCTGTGATCTCATGTGATGTTCGACCCTGCCGTTATACTGTCGTGTTATGGGCTTACGTTGCCACATTTGTTCACCAGCTTTCTTTCCCGTGCTTGGCGATATGAAACATTACATGTGGCGATGCTCCTGACAACATGTAAATGACGCCGATCTTGTGGGACAGCAACGTGTGCTCTGCTCTGGTCGTGAATCTCGTTTGCCATTCACAGACCTTTTGCTCGTGTGTTCGTTTGCTCGTTTGCTTCCCTGGGAGACCGTCTGGCGGCCTCAGGTCCGTTCGCGTCAGGGCCGTGTGTCGGGAGCCGCCGTCGGGTCAGCTGGCTGGCCAGTCTACGCTAAGGCGGTCAGGGAGATTCGAGCCAGCTCCGGGCCGCTGGTCGGTGGCAGGCAGCTCTGGGAAGCCAGCCGAGTCGGTCTTTTTGAACACCACTGGATTATCACGAAGATAGCAGTCGGGCTTTTTGAACACCATTGGATTATTACGAAGATAGCAGTGTTCGTAAGCATCGGGCCCTGATGAGATCGCCTGCCTTCTGCCGTCGTCTCCCGGTGTCTGGCCGTCTCATTCGTACCTTCAAGCTTGTCTCTCTCAAGTCTCTAGCCAAATTCAAAGCTCTACCACGCATTGAAAACGTCCGGCCATGCAAGTCATGCTGGCAAGACTGAGCTTGCATCGGAATTCGCTTTGTATGTTTCGTTTCCACATGATGTGGTTCATGGAAGAACCGATTCATGGCCACCTCCTGGGCCACCCGCCGTACCGTCCCGTGGAACACTCTCTGTGCAAAACCCTGGGCTACCCTCTGTACCGTCACTTGGACCATGCCCTGTACAGTGTTATGGACCAACCTCTGCACCGTCCCTTGGTACAGGTCACCTCTCTGTATCGTCCCCTAGACGATCCTGTGTACCGTCCCCTGGGCACCATCCTCCGTACCGTCCCCTGGACCACCCTCCGTACCGTCCCCTGGACCACCCTCAGTACCGTCCCCTGGACCGCCCTCAGTGCCATCCCCTGGACCACTCTTTGCACCATCCCCTGGGCCATCCTCTGTACCGTCCCTTGGACCAACCTCTGTACCGTCCCCTGGACCACCCTGTGTACCGTTCCCTGGGCCATCCTCAGTATCCTCCCTTGGGCACCATCCTCTGTACCATTCCCGGAGCCAAACTCCGTACCGTCCCTTGGACCATCCTCCATACCCTTCCCTGGACCACCCTCTGTACCATCCCTTGGCACACTCTTTGTAACGTCCCCTGGGCCGCCTTCAGTACCGTCCCCTGGGCCACCCTCTGTACCATCCCTTGGCACACTCTTTGTACCGTCCCCTGGGCCATCCTCTGTGCCGTCCCCGAAGCATGCGTCACGAGTAGAAAAAATTCAGTTTGACTGTAAAAAAGAAAAAGGCACGGCTGGAATTCATAAGAGAGCGGTGACGGTCGGGATAAAACGCCAGGCGTCTGCAAACGCTTTCACTCCCTTGACCACGCGGCAGCATAACGGCAGCACGCTTCCAGTGTGTTTCGGGAGAGACCCGGAAGCATTCTTGATACGTTCCTTCCACGATCAGCTTACGGCTAGCTTTATATTTCGCTGAACTATGGGGCAGATGCCCGGCAGGGGATTCGGCCGTCCGGGACAGGAGGGAGGGTGTGATCTAGCTGGCAACCGCATTCACCGAACGTCATGCCGTGCGGCAAACGCGCTCCGCGTCACAGAGCCGTCAGCACTGTCCAGCGGCTACCAATCCAGCGTGTCCTTCTCACGCTGTGGACTGCCAGCATCTGCTGGTTCGGACCAACCTCGGACTGCCCAGTCCTCGTGGTCCCCATCAGCCTTTGCAGTGGCTGCGGACCGGACCAAGGGCACCCAATGGTCCGGACAGCTGGCTCCCAGCGGTACGGACCAGTCTCTGCGGTTGGCGACCGTTTAATCGCGCGCTCGGAACCGTTACAACACAACCGCAGTCAGGCCCGACTGGGGCCACATTTCATCCGTGTGACCCGACCACCGGCGTCCTCCTGGCTGCCGCTCTGGTCTCATGTCCGAACAGGCGGGGGTAGCTGTGTGCATGCGACTGGACGACCTAGCGCATCAGGGTGTTTCAAAACTATTCACTTTTAGGGCTTTCATAAAACTGAGATGGTGGAATCCGAAACTAAAGCTTCCTGGCAGTGCTCCAACGCAAATTACGCAGAACATAACGTAGCATGACCAATGAAATGAAAACCTTTGTAAGGAAAATGGAGCACAATGCTTCAGAATTGGGTGGCTGCCATGTCAAAAATAAAAAGCGTGCGATAAAAAAACATTCCCCACAGCTGTGAGAATTCTCAAATTCCGACACGGCCAGCGAACGCGGATGCTGCCAATCCACGTCCTTGGTATGCTCTTGGCGTTTCGTTCCATACGGCCCAAATCCAGGTGGCCGTGACGGGCTGGGTGGCCAAGGCTGCGTGTCGTGACAGCCAGCAGCAGCACCGGCCCACAGCTCAACAATCCAACATGGCACGGCTTCGGCTACATTGTCGAACGCCAGCCACCGCACACGGCGCACGTGCGGGCCGGGCCCCAGTCCTGATCCACAGACAGGTATGACTCACGTCACGGCCGTTCGGCCGCCAGTACCGTTCCTAACGGCTGAACGGCTGTTTCCAGCGGCGTCACGCGCCACGAGCGCCTCGGCACAGAAATGTGGCCTTAACTCTACCAAAACGGCATACTGGTACAAACGTTACCATAAATTGACCAGAGAGATACTTACCTCATATTTTGGACCCACTTGTATCCCCTGATATGCTCCTTTTGCTGTGAAATCGAGTGATTTCTCGCGCCACCATCCACCTGGACACCAGCACACGTGACGAACTGCGCGCAGCGGGCAACTGTTAAATTATCCCGCCGCTTCACAGATGGCGCCACAAAGCTGGGCGCTCCTAGTCACGCCGCGTGATGGCAACACCAGTGTAGGCCCACTTCTGGAAAGAGGGCTCTGCTTCCAATTACGCAGCGACAAGGATGTTGTGTCGTGATTTGCAGTAATTTAGTGACGCCAGTTGCCCTCGCGAGTCACGGCACGTTGAATTGGGGTAACCTTGGACTGGTGCTGGTGGTGTTCGGGTTCGGGTATCCATAGTATGGTTATGGCGTGGTTTCAGTCGTTTAATAAGGCTGAAGCTTCCTACACGTTGTCGCTGCGACGATTCCTACTACGAGGCTGACACGTGCACGACATCACATATTTTGGCGACGACGATGGATAATCTTAATACTCTCGCGCTGCCACCAGCTTTCCTTGCAACTCCAGGGGAGCCACGTTTGCCGTGGGCTTCCCGGAAAAGCAATTTTGAAATTTACATTGTGGCGTCTGGGGCGGAGCAACTTTCCGAGGCAAGGCAAAGGGCACTACTACTGCATTGCCTTGGGTGTGCAGGTCAAGATATGTTTCGGAACCTCAAGGAAACAGGTGACACATTCAATGCACTTGATGCGCATTTCCTACCAAAAATGAATGTGGGTCTGAGCGCTACAAATTCAGACAGCGTTGTCAGCCGCAGACTGAGACAACGGAAGAATATGCCAATGTTTTGAGAGGTTTGGTCGCACGATGCCAGTTTGGAGAACTGATGGAAGAGATGGTGCGTGACCAGATTGTTGAGAAGACAAGGCGCCTACGGCTGAGGAAAAGGTTGCTGATCGAGTCAGAACTTACACTGGAGAAGACTCTGCAAATAGCGGCTCAAGCAGAAGCTGCTATTCAATAAGCACGAGAAATGGAAGCATCTGCAGGTGCGCAAGTAAGTGCTGGTGCGATGCCCCAGTGAAACAAGCCGCTGGAGCAGGCCCTATCCCGTCAGGCAAGTGCTGTTACAGGTGTGACTACTCAGCTCATCTCGCGTCTTACTCAGGCTGTGCAGCTCTGGAGGCCAAGTGCGCTGCTTGTGGGCGTACAGGACATTGGACAAGGTGTTGTCGTAGCAATTCAAGAAAAGTTGTCAAGTCCAAGAAGAAAGTGTGTGTGGTGGACATCCTAGCAATGCATACTGCTGCAGCAACGCATTTCAGTCACAAGGTAGCTGTGTCATCTGACAGTGTGACAACAGAATGTGAGATGCTACTGGATACAGGAGCTCAAGTGTCTCTGATACCAGATGAGCTGCACATATGCTGCTTCCACATGCTACCCCTGAAGGAGCCAGCATAAAAGCTTGTATCTGTCACTGACCAACCCCTTCCAGTGTTCCAGTGACGGCGTGTACAGTTGCAAGCGAACGTGGGAAACAAAAGTACCTCTGCTCAGTTCTATGTGGTGCAGGGCGTTAAGCCAATGCTAGGCCTGAACACAATGTCTGCCCTGGCACTCACACTAGCTCCAGGTGCCACACAGCCAGTCTGAGAAGTGAAGGTGGAGAAAGAACTGCAAATGATCAAGGATTTCACTCACCAAACAAAAGTGGACCCTCAGGTGAAGCCAGTGAGAGAAAAGATCCGGCGCCTTCCTATAGTATCCTCGATGGAGTTGCCAAGGAGCTGAAGAAGATGCTGGAAAGTGACATCATCGAAGAGGTGGAGGCACCAGAGTGGCTGTCACCACTAGTGGTCACCAAGAAGAGGGACGGGAAAGCTCGCATCTGCGTGGATCTACGAGGGCCCAACAAGGCCATCACAGAGGATGCATTCCCACTGCCCTACCTGGAGATGTTCCACCGTCTTCGTGGAGCTAGGATGTACTCCACACTGGATCTAACGATGGCCTACCACCAACTGGAGCTCCGCCCCGACAGGCGGAACCTAACTGCGTTTGCGACGCAGGATGCTGTCTACAGGTTCAAACGGTGTCCACTAGGCCTGTCGTCTGTTCCCGGAGCCTTCCAGAGGCTGATGGCGACTGCGTGGATGAAAGGCATCCATGGTGTCCAGAGCTACCTGAATCACCTGATCGTCTTCGGTGCTACGAAAGAGGAGCACGACAAGGCCCTGGAAGCAGCGATGAAGCGCCTGAAGACGTACAATATCCAGCTGAACATGGACAAGTAAAAGGTGAGTCAGACTTCAGTGTCCTACCTGGGACTCATCGTCAGCATGGACGGCATGCAAGTTGACCCAGATCACATCAAGACGGTCTCAGAAGCTGTCCCTTCTACCAGCCGAGAGCAGCTGCAATCGTTCCTCGGCGTCGTTGGCTACTACGCCAAATTCGTGAAGGACTTCGCAACGGGAGTCGAGCCACTACGGCTACTCCTACGCGACCACCAGCCCTTCAAGTGGACGGAAGACGCCAGCAAAGCGTTCAAAGGACCGCATCGTACAAAGCGGCCCGCTGGCCTCGTTCGACCTCAACCTGCCGACCCTGGTAACGGCAGATGCGTCCGGGGTTGGCCTGGGTGCTACCCTATCGCAACTGCATGGGAGCCAAGAGAGAGTAGTGGCTTTCGCATCACAGAGTCTCTCAAACGCCGAGACAAACTACGCCACGACGGAACGGGAGGCATTGGCTTGCCTGTGGGCAGTCGAGAAGTGGAGGACCTTCCTGTGGTGGCATCGCTTCAAGCTGAGAACCGACCACCAGGCGCTCGAGACACTGCTGTTTCCGCAGGCGCACGGCCGTGCTGGCATGCGCATCGCCAGGTGCGCTGCGAGACTGCTGGTGTATCAGTTCGGCATCGTGCACATCAAGGGTTCCAGCAACGTCATCAGTGACTGCCTGAGCCGTCTGAACCAGACACAGAGCCGAGACAGCACAAAAAAACGAAGACGACTTCGTAGTAGCGGCTGTGGGACTGCCGGCTATCACTGAAGAAACACTTAAGGACGAGTGTAATAAAGACGAAACGCTCAACATGCTAAAAGAGCTGCTGCATAAGGGTTGGCCGCGGACGAACCAGTTGCCTGCGGAGCCGCGTCCGTACAACGTAGCCAGGTACCAGCTGTGCGTGATGAATGGGCTGGTCTACAGAGAAGAGCGACTGATCGTACCACAAGCGCTACGGCGACGGATCGTGGAGCTCGCGCACGAACAGCATCAAGGGATGGTGCGCACGAAGCAGCTCATCCGTCAGTCCTACTGTTGGCCCGGACTGGACGCGCAGGTGGAGAAAGCAGTGCGCCAGTGCCGTGTCTGCCAGGACAACGAGAAGTCTTACAAGTTCGCTCCGAACCCGCTCCAACCGGTCGAGTTCCCGCCAGGCCCGTAGGTGTAAAGCCGGCCTCGACATCGTGGGTCCACTGCCAGGCCCGCGCCAGTGTCGGTAGTACGCCAGTGCAGTACTACTACGTGCTGTAGTAGTACTGCAGGACTACTACAGCAAGTGTACCGAGGTGGAGTTTTCAGAAGACGTCATCTCTGCCGGTGTCATTTCGTTCCTGAACACGGTGTTCTCCCGCGAAGGTTATGTGCGAGAGCTCGTGACAGACAATGGCCTCCAGTTCGTGTCACGGGAGTTCAAAATGTACCGCGAGGACATTTCTAGGTCCTAGGTCTTAGGTTCTAGGTCCTAGGTATGCGAGGACATACCTAGGAGCGAGGCATCAAACATCTACAGACCTCGAACTACCACCCCCAAGCAAACGGCGAGGTGGAAAGATTCAACCAGGTGCTCAAGAACGCCCTCCGTGCAGCAAAGCTGGAAGCCAAGCCATGGAAAGAAGCAGTGACGGAGTTCCTGCTGCACTACAGAGCAACACCCCATGCGGCTACCAGAGCGTCGCAGCTTGCACATGGACGGCTGATGACGACAAAGCTGACCATCCTGCCGCCGGCACAGTGGAAGGACGACGAACTGCGCAGCAAAGTTCAGAGCTTCAGAGCGCGCAAGAACGCATGAAGGAGTACGCTGATACTAGACGTCGGGCCCGGCCAGCTCGTGTAGCCGTCGGTGATTACGTCCGGGTTCGCCGTTCGGGAAGCTGGCACGGCCCGCAACGGATGATGAGTCGCAGAGGAAAATGGACGTTTCTGCTATCGGATGGTAAAACCTGGAACGCTTCCCGTCTCAGCGTATCGTCTGCGCCGCCAGACTCGGCCCTACCTGCAGCAGAGGAGGAGCTGGGACCTGGCGAGCCGGAGCAGCGACCGCTGCAGGAGCCGCCGCGGGAGCCGCTGCGGCCGCGTTCGCAGGAGCCGCCGCAAGCGGGTGGGATCGCTCCGCGGATGGGTGGTACCCCGCCGCGTAGCCAGTTGCGGTCTGCCGCTGAGCGTCGTTCCCCAGCGCGGCTATGTAACGTAAGGACAGGAACGTGTAGTGTTGTACTGAACTGTTGTGACTGCCGTGTAGGGTGACGCTGCTCCTTCGAACCTGTTCTGTTCTTTGAAATGATCGTCCTACACCTCCTCAGGTTGAGCTGGTAGACAGCCGTAACTTACGTAAGCTGACCTCCGGCTCTTTTCTTCAGAGGGGGAAATGTTGTGTCGTGATTCTTCGCAGTAATTTAGTGACGCCAATTGCCCTCACTAGTCACGGCGCGTTGGATTGGGATAAGCTTGGACTGGTGTTGGTGATGTTCAGGTTCGGGTATTCGTAGTGTGGTTATGGCGGAGCTTTAGACGTTTAGTGAAGGCTGAAGTTTCCTACACGTTGTCGCTGCGACGATTCCTACGACGAGGCTGGCACGTGCACAACACCACAAAGGACAAGAGTAATTCCCACTTCTGATCGCATATGGGCCGGGCAGGGACGCGGGAGGTGGTGTGTGTGTGTGGGGGGGGGGAGAATGCTCCCAAATGCTGCTGTTTTTTTTATTTAACGCTGGCCCTGTGTGCGTTGACTGGAAAGATAAAAAAAACGACCCAAAAGGCTTCTTTGCCCCCGTCCCCTCTCAGCGCCCCTCCAGCTGTGGAGGAGTTCCCGTGCTTCTGCATGTGGAATGGGATATGGGACTACATTCAGTGATAACAGTCATTAGTACTAGTGGGAGCAGTTTAGTGCCTATTCTAAGGGCCAGTCACGGAAGGGAAGGGGGCAACATACCGGTGCAACCAAGTGGCTGTCTCTCTTCTTTAAACAGTTATTTATCAGACATCCAGGGTAGGTCCTACTGAAAGACAAAATCAATGGCGTGCGGAATTTAAAGGGCTGGAAGTCGACAGCTGTTTACGTCTCAGTTCGATCCTCTCAAGATTACTGTCGCCTGGTCACAGGCGCTGATTTATTTCGTGTGAATGACGGTGACACATCATCCCAGCATCGGTGAGCTAGTGACTGGACTGATTTTGCGCCCATTCCTCTGTTTTTTTTTCCACATGACAGAATAGCGTGGTGAATACTTTTGCAGTGGTCACCAGCGCGACTTGCGAACAGCGTTCAGTTTTCCTCGTCATGAGTCCTGCCTTCTACCAAATGCGCTATGTCTGACATCGCCAGCAGTATCCTTCACAATATCTATTACGGTTGCAGTATCGCAGGTATCCCTCCGCTCGCCGTTGAACGACAGGTTTATTGACAACGGACCAGGTGAGAGACCGTGCGGTACCGTATAACTAATGGCGTGACGAGGGCTAAAAAATCGGAGGCATGGGAACATAGCTCGAGACATAAATCGTTTTGCCAAATCACGGTTGGAAACCAAATAAAATCAAATGAATGGTGAGCATTCTACAAGTTGAGCCACCCCCTGCGCTCCGGCTCTAATGATGTCATTTGGCTCAATCTGTCACCTGTTTGCCGAGGGTGATACAAGAGCCTGTCATGTGTACCGTGGACAGTGGTAAGACGGAAACAAGGCAGCTACAGATGGAATACGTCTTTGAATACATAAAATTAACTTTTGAGTGAGGTTTGACGTGTTCTTTCTCCGTGCTTAGCAATATATAGAATTTGCCCTGCTTCCCAGTAACTTATGCATGTATTTTCTTCAGGATAAGCTGCTTTGTATCAGCAACATGCGACTGATTGTCGCCCGTTCGTCAGCACTGACCAATGGCCACGCGTGGGGAAGGTGAATCATTCTTACCTGGGGTAAGATGAACGGTTTACTCTACATGGCTCTTGTTTCTAAGATTTAATTCCTTTACAAGACATATGGCGAAGTTACCTATCTTCTGACATGTAAAAATTATGTCCTTCCAGCATAGACCACCAGCCTGGGCCTAACTAGCCAGAATCTGGCCAATGCGGGACCATTGGGGACCACTGACCAAACCGGGCTCCCCAGGGCGCCGGTTAGCCATTGCAGTGGGATTCTGACGGCGGATCGTATTTACGGATGGAGGGAAGCAAGCAATTTCTCATGGGCCCCTCAAAGCCTTCTGAGGGCAATGAGGTCCAGTGAAGAAAGGCTTCAAAAGAAGTATGACACGGTCCTTTGGGGCGCTTGACTTTCAAAGCCTCTCCCCCCATCATATAAGAGCTCTGGTCAATGATCATGTCCAGAGATCTCCCAGATTTTCGCTTATATACCTATCCAGAAATATCCACATGAGTATTTCTGGAAAGGACCAGGGGCCTATAAGCAACAAGTTTTATGGCTACACTAATGCGATGCTTATAGCCAGTGCGATTATTTTTTCTCCATTTTTTGTGCCACTCCGCAAGCTCGGAAGCCCTCGGAATTTTCTTAACCCTATGCCCGGCAGGGGGGGGGCGCAATCCGCCCCCATCGGGTTTTTTGCTTGCCAATTCCAGGATTTTTAACGCAGCTTCACGAAACTTGGTGACTTTTTCTAGCTATTCTTTCTACGTAGCGTGACAAAATTTCAAAATTCTATTTTTCTCAGGAGCAGAGCCAGGCAACGTTTTTGGGAGGCACCTCATGCCATTTTTGGCCATGTTGAGGGTAAAATGAAAATGTCTACCAAAAACAGAGTTTTAAAGCTAAAACTTAAAACTTCATATGGATGCATAGCTAACTAGTTGGGCAATGTGCAGATGTAATTTTGTTTATCTGAGGTCATTTTACAAGGTCAGGTCAAGGTCAAAAGTTAAAATTTATTTTTTCCCAATAATTTCGGCATCGTTTTTTGAAATACCAAACCCAGAATATACATGACGTAAAAGGGTGCCCTCTACTTGCATACCAAGTTTCAGCTTGATATCAGGTCGGGTCACGGAGTTATGACCTAAAATGTCAGTGCGCGTACGCTATATCGCAATAGCCATAAAATGAAATTTTTGAAATAGAGCGAATTGAAATGATTGAAAACGTTTACAGATAATATTAAATATACACGAGATCATTCCAAGTGACCCCAAGGTCACTGGAGGTCATTTAAAGTCAAAGGTCACAAGTTGATCTGAGAAACGTGTGACCATGACAGTTCCCCCTTTTTCATGTCCCTGGCACCGCCTATGCTACATTATACAAACACTGTAATGCGATTTGTACTTCTTTAGTATAACATGACTAGCGGCAGCCAAAAAAGCGCGTTTGCCTCTTGTTCATTCAGTTGTTAGAAAACTAATCCTCCTATTTTTGAAACCCTGTGAACGCCCATGAATTTTCTCAAAATTTCAGATTTCCATACCCATGGTAAAAGCCCTTTCCATAAGCTCACGATTCATGCCAGTTTCATCGAAATCGGTCGATAAACAACTGAGTTATAACAAGTCCAAAAGTACCCCCCCATTTTGACATTTGTGCCCCCTGTACCCACAAATTTCAAAATTTTGAAAATTTCTTTTTATAAAAATGTAGTTCACGTCACGGCAAATCGATTGCCGTTTGTTGCGATGAAATCGGACGAGTAGTTCTCGAGATCTCAGGGGGGGGCCGAATCCGCCCCCCTGCCGGGAATCGACCACACCGTCTAGCCCTCCGGGAATAGGGTGAAGGCGTGAACAAAATCATACATTTGCCCAAGATTTTCAGACCGGGTGCCCTCCCTCCCCCCATCCGCCGTCCTTGCATCAAGTCATTTTCCCTGTTCCTGTGAATGTACACTCCGCCTGTCGTTTTCCAAATACCTGCCTGTCCATAATATGGGTGTACGTTCGAGAAACGGCAAGAGGTCCTGGTCTGCTCTCCTTCGAAGATGCGGCTTAAGAAGTACCACAGGACGTGTCCATACGTGCAGCGGGGAAAAGCACGGAATCGATAGAATGACACTGACGTGGTTCGTAGCCAAGACAGAAGTGTTGGTTATCAAGCCACCACTGCTACTCATAAGTCTTTTGATACAGCCATGGGGAAGGGGCTGGTTTTCAGTTGGCATTTGAATTTCTGGCACAAAACAACGTAAGCGTCCTGGCGCCAGCGTCAGCGTCCCAGACATCTGGGCAAGAGTGGAAAAGCCGGCGTAGAATGGCTCAGAGGGTTCAAAAAGAGGCACCATCGCAGCAGCCGAACACCAGAAGCTACGTCTTTTGCTAGAACCTGGAGGCTGAAGGGTTTTGGGTTCCAGCTGAGTCCCCTCGAACCCACCAGTGGGTGGGAGGTCGGAAAAAGTATTTATTAATATTACTGAAATATAATACTATTGAGATATAGCGTGCTTTAGCTTAATACTTCATTATAATGCATAGGTGAATAGCTGGGCAGCATACAGATACAATTTTGTTCCTCTGAAGCCACTTCACAAGGTCAGGTCAAGGTAAAAATTCAAAATTTGGTTTTAAAGCAAAAAATTTGGCGCTATTTCTTCAAATGACAAACTCGGAATAAATATGATGTAGAAAGGTGTCCTCTACTCGTGTACCAAATTTCAGCGTGATATCAGGTCGGGTCACGGAACTATGACCTAAAATGTCAGTGGGCGTACCCTATATCACTACGGCCGTAAAATGGAATTTTAGAAGTAGAGTGAATTCAAATAATTGGAAACGTTTCCAGATAATATTAAATGCACACGAGATCATTCCAAGTGACTCTAAGGTCACCGAAGGCCATTTAAGGTCAAAAGTCGTAAGTTTATCTGAAGAACATGTGACCATGGCAGTTCCCCCTTTTTCATGCCCCTAGCACCGCCTGAGCTGACATTACACAAATATTGTAATTCAGCATAACATAACTAGCAGAAGCCAAAGTGCTTTTGGCTTCTTTTATTGAGTTTTTTTTAAAAAAACTAATGCTCTTGTTTTCAAAACCCTGTGAACGCCTTTAGATTTTTTCAAAATTTCAGATGTATGGGCCAATGGTAAAAGTCTCATCCATAATCTCTCCATCCATGCGAATTTCATCAAAATCGGTCCATAAACAAGGGAATTGTAAAAGAGTAAAAAAATCACCCCCATTTTGACTTTTTGCCCTAATTCAACCCCTTTCAAAATTTTGAAAATTTCTTTTCATAAAAATGTACTTTACGTCCTGGCAAATCGATTTGCGTTTGTTGCAATGAAATCGGATATGCATTTCTCAAGGTCTCGGGGGCCGAGTCCGCCCCTCTCCCTGCCGGGAATCTGCCACACCGTCTAGCCCTCCGGAAATAGGGTTAAGCCTCGCCCTGCGGAAGATTTTTGTTTATGTGCATCCTACGACAAGGTCCTGATTCACTGTGGTCGTTTAAAAATTGAGAGCGATGGAGCGTTCGGGTAAGCGCCATACGACAGTTCATTCTTTCTGGGGCAGTAAAGGTCCAGGATAGCTCTATGAATCTCTTAAGGTTGACTCTAATCACGGATCAAGCAGGGTCCACTACCGCCAAAATGGTCAGTGCTCACTTCTCGGATGAACGGTGGTTGCATTTCTTCTTCGACGTGTGAAGCACTCGCAAGCAGAGGGTCGGATGTGTAGTTCTCGAGATCTCGGGGGATCTCGGGGGGGCCGAATCCGCCCCCCCCCTCCGCCGGGAATCGGCCATACCGTCTAGCCCTCCGGGGATAGGGTTAAGCAGATTAGGGGATCCCAGCGACGAAGAAATGATAGCCTCGGCCGACGGGTGTACTCCCCCCGGAAATTTCCTGCCCCGTTACGAGCTCACCGAGAAATTTCCTTACCCGTTGCAAACCTTCCGTCAATGTTTTTCCCATTTCAAGACCCGATAAACTTCTGGCTCATGCCAAGTTTCCCCTAAAAAATTCATCCACCAGCCGCGCTGGGCACTGGCCGCGCGGCAGTCACTAGCCCGCCGCTGCGTACTAGCGAGCCACTGCAGAAAGTTGGATGAATCAAGTTTCAGAAGTAACCGCCCATGAACATAATGACGTCATACATCAAGTATGTTAAACGGTTTCTTTCTGATATAGGCCTTAGTTTTCGTTACGACCCATTTGTTCGATAAGAACTTTTATATCTAAGATGTGTTCACGCAATTAATCAATAACAGTAACGGACATTATGTCATTCGATTTCGATTTGATCCCAGCAACAAAAGTGGTATTTTACAATGATGCGGTTTTAAGCAGAACACAAGAAGGGCCTTGCCAGGCGTTCCACAACAAGCACAAGAACGGCGGTGAACTGTCGATTCCAGCCGATTTGGGTTTTGGGTGGTACGTAAAGTGCACAAAGCCGCACAAGACCCACAAGACTGCAGCTTCAAGAGCTGAGCGCAGGAGAGTGTTTTAGCGGTAACCATGTTGGCGGCTTTTTGGATTCTTGTGTAAAGTATTGATCACGTGCTGAATGCTGGGAACCATAGGTGGATTCTTGGCTTCATGATGCCTTGTGTTAAGCATCAGTATGTCTAGAAATCGTGGGGGATGGTATGGTCTAGATCAAGCATGTAGACAAAAATTGGCCAAGGGGAGGCGGATCCTCCGAAAGGGGGCTTTCTTTAGCGTCAAGGGGGTCTTCTGTAGTCTCGAGGGGTCTCGTTTGGTCTTTTGGGCGTCGTACAACACCATGGAGGGGCCCACGTGCCTCAGGACCATATATGAGAATCCTTAAGCCCTGAAAGGTGTTAAGGGGGCCGTGATGGAGTAATAGAGGCCTCTCCGGGGCCTGCGTTTTTCCCAAGGGAGAGTGACCACCTCCGTAATGGTCGGGCAGGCGTCAACGGTAACGGTCGGGCAGGCGATTCACATGGCGATCAGAGGCGGCAGTAGAAAGATTCTACGCCGATAGATCACGGTCTGCATTTCATGACGTCATCGAAAGAACTGAATGGGGAATGCTAATGCGGCAAGTTTTCAGCCAGTCCACCCCGATGACCTGACCCAGGAGGCAGAAAGGAAGGCCTTAGGGTGTTGGGGGGGGGGGGGGGAAAAGCCAGAAAGGGTGGTATTTTTATGCATTATAACTCCGACGTTTATTGACCTATTTTGCTGCATCATGGATCGATAACTAATTGATGGGACTTTTCCGTGCATGTTTGGGATTTTGAGAAAATTCATAGGCGTTCACAGGGCTTGGAAAATAGAGGGAATGTTTATTCGGAAAAATGAGTTAACATAAAAGTCTAAAATAGTCATGTGGACTTAACTACTCATTCTATACTTCAGAAGTACAAATCATATTGCATTGTTGTGTAATGTTGCCATTAGCAGCGTCAGGGGCTTGAAGAAGGGGGAACTGCCATGATTGTATGTCCATCAAGCCAGCTTACGACATTTGACCTCAAATGACCTAAAATGACCTCAGTCACATAGAATGACCCTAGGTTCATTTCATAACGTTTAAGACGTTTTCAACGATTCAAAGCGAGTATATTTTTGAAATGCCTTTTTCTGACCGTCGTGATATAGGGTACGCGCGTACATTTCACATCGTGCGTCCTTTACCCGACCTGATATCGACGTAAAACTTGACACGCAAGTACACCAATGCACTAATATTATTTTTTTTTTAAATCCTTCAAAAACTCCATTTTTGACAGCCAACTTGACGCGCAAATACACCGATACACTAATATTACTTTTAATTCTCCCTCAAAAGCGCCATTTTGACAGCCATTTTTCTCTCACCCTCAGCAGTGCCAGAAGTGGTCTTAGATGCCTCCAAAAACAAAGCCTGACTAACGCCCATGGGCAGTGAAGCTATGACAATTAGGCATAATACGCAGTAAGAATCGATAGAAAAAGTGGCCAAGTTTCGTGGGCTGCTTGAAAACCCCTGCAAATGGCGAGCAAAAAAACCAAGGGAGGGGGCTTCTGGAGCCGCCCCCACGCCCCATACAGAAATTGGGTAAGTACTTCAGCGCAGCAGCGACCAACCTGACTGGTAAGTTGCGCCAAGCCATGTAAAGGATAGCTAGTGACACTTCCAGCTTTTTGTGTCGGTGAAGTGGCCCGTGACCTTCGACCTTGGATCTATGGAAGTACGGATCTTGGAGGTGCGGAGAACGCAACCGCGCCCCGACTTTCAGGCGGTGCTGAAATGAATGTAGGCAACGTTCAAATGGATGGATCCAAAGCAGCACTAAATAAATCACGAGACGATTTTTGAGTCTGCCACGGTGACTAACCGTTTTAGGCCCAGTCTTAACCCTCGGTGACCATTTAAAATCTTTGAGTTTGGCATGAAATATGGGATAACAGTACTGGAAAGCATTAACGACCAAACCGATTGGTAGTTTTCTCCGTAAGTCATGCCAAACGATAGTTAGTGACTAACTATACCCTGCAGCGGTAACCCAACCCATGACTTTATCTTGGATCCGAAAATTGAGGTCAGTAGGGGAACGCTACTGCGACCGCACTTGCAGGCAGCTTTCACCCAAAACACCAGTAACAAGAGCCCACAAAGCGCCATTGGCCTGAGATCAGGTCAATAATAATTGTTATGAATCAAAATACACCGCCGTCAAAATCGACGACGAATTGTTCAGAATGGGTAGAAAGTGGCAGAACTGGCTCGCACAGTTGCAAGTAGTACTAGGAAGTTCAAAAAATAAAAAAGCGTATTTTGGAAATAAACAGACTCTGCCAATTGTGTAAACTGATAACTACTGAATTTTCCCAAAATTTAAACATGAGAAACCTTCACCATAACCACTAGCATTAACAAATATCATACGAAAAGGCTTATGTCGTGAAAATAAAGAAACGCTAGAATTCATTCCCGTTAATTTCATACCGCGTTCGGGTGCGGCGCCCGCCGGTAGTCGGCGCGGAAATCACAGTCTTTAACGCAGTGTTTCGGCGTATATATTGGACAAACCAGAGAAATTAGACGTGTATGAATCTGCGGACTTTTACCTGTTTCTTTGGTGCCTTTACCTAAACTTTATTAATTACAGCCCTTGAGATACAGGCCGCTTCTCGGTTTCGTGCAGTCGGCTGTGAAAAATCATATATAGGGAGTAAATGGCTTTCATATCATCCAAAACTGAAAATAAGACCAGTGTTGAGCTCGACGTGTCACGAGCTTTCCAACTCCGAGCTCCAACCGTGTGCATATTTCTTTATCGTGCGACCAACCGTTCGTGAGTTGGAGGGGAACGGTCAATCCCCCCTCCCCCAGTCGAGCGTGATCGGTGCGGACCGCCAGTCGGGCGCGGGTTGGCAATCGTTTCGCTTGACTTCCAGAGAAAACTACCAATCAGTTTGGTCGTTAATGCATTCCAGTACTGTTACCCCATACTTCATGCCAAACTCAAATATTTTAAATGGTCACCGAGGGCTAAAATTCGGCTCAAAACGGTTTAGATCACCAAGACAGGCTCAAAAATCGTCTCATGATTGATTTGGTGCTGCTTTGGATTCATTCATTGCCAGCACTCATTTCAGCACCGCCTGAAAGTCGGGATGCGGTTGCGTTCTCCGTACCTCCAAGATCCGTACTTCCGTAGATCCAAGGTCGAAGGTAACGGGCCACGTCACCGACATAAAGTGATGGCAGTGCCACTGGCTATCCTTTGGCATGACCGGTGCAAACTACCGGTCAGTTTGGTCGCTGCTGCGCTGTAGTACTTAATCCGATTTCTGTATGGGGAAGGGGTGGGCTTTAGAAGCCCCCTCCCTTCAGTTTTTTTGCTCGCCATTCCTAGAGGTTTTGAAGCAGTGTCACGAAACTCAGCCATTCCTCCTACCGATTCTTCTATTTTTCTCACGTATTACGTACAGTTTTTGTAACTGTGCTATCCTTGGGGCGAAGCCAGGCCACGCATTTGGGGAGCATCTCAGATCATTTTGGGCTCTGTTGAGGGTAAGAGAAAAATGGCTGCCAAAGATAGGGTTTCTAAGAGGTAGCTTAGCATTTGATATGCTCGTATAGGTATAATTGGCCAAACCTACAACAAACTGTTTGTCTGAATCACTTAATACGGTTATGTCAAAAACGGAGTAGCGGATATCCGTCCCGGCCTGATATACAGCCGGCTATTGGAGGTTATGCGGTATCCGGCATCCGGCCGGATATTTCTGTGATCCGGCTGGATATTGTCGGATATTTAAACCTCCCGATGTATGATCAAGGCATTGTACTGTCTGTTTACGAAATCAGTTCAGGAGCAATGTGCCTTGTCGATGTCGATGTAACTGACAGTTCAAAGATCTGACTAGAGCAATACTCTTTCTTCTTAGTCCAGGAGGGTTGACATATGTTTCGCAAAATTGGGACTTAAGCTCAAAGCTGTGAAACAGTAGCAAACATTTACTCATCAGCCCATGTGTGGTGCATTACCTTCCCATTTTTTCAAACATTTTTTTTCCTTCCTAAATACTCTGGGACAAATGCATTAAGGGACATGATACTGCAATAACTTTAGTGTTCGTCTCATCAGTCCAAGTCTTTTAGTTGCACCCAGATGCTATGATGACATTCAGCATATTCTGGAGCCTTGACATGCAGTGAGAGGTGGTGAGCTTCGCTGTAATCGTGGTCTTCTTTGTTTCGTTTTTTTTACATTGAAACCTGGAGAAACCTCACAATAACTGTAGTCACGAGACCTTCCTTTGCTTTTTCAGTTCAGTCTTTTTGTGTTCCATTTTTTAAGTAAAAAACAGTTAATAAAAATAAACAAGGATATCCGGCACCCCGTGTGCCGGTGTGCCGGTGTGCCGATCCGGTGCATGCCTTAAATCAAGCTGAAAAGTCAAAATTTGGCTTTAAATGAATATTTTTGATGCTAATTTTCTCAACGGAAAATTCGAAACAGTGTAGCCGCTGTTTCAACTTTCAGGTCGGGTCAAGGAGCTACGATGTGAAATGTCAGCGTGCTTACCCTACATGACGTATGACGGTCATAAACGGGACTTTCGGATATATAGTCAATTTGAATCAGTGGAAACGTTTTCGAACATTATGAAATGAACCCAACGTCATTCCATATGACTGAGGTCACCTGAAAGCATTTGAATTTGAAAGTCTTAAGCCGACTTCATGAGCATGCGACCATCACATTTCTCCGTTTTCATGCCCCTTACGCCGCCTTTACCAACGGTATAGAACAATATAATGCAATATGTACACCTGAAGTGAAGAACAACAGTTAATAGCCAATAATTATTTTGGACTTTTTGTTAATGTAGTTTTGCGAAAAAATGTTCTTCCCATTTTCCAAGCCCTGTGAACGCCTATGAATATTCTCAAAACTCTGAACATATGGGTCGAGGGAAAAGTTCCATGAATTAACTTTCGATTGATACCAACTGCATGAAAATCCGTCAGTAACCATCAGAGTAACAGAAAGTAAGAAATACCACCATTTTCTGGCTTTTTATCTCCACACCACCCCCACTCCGTCCTTTAACCCTACCCCGCCCATCTCTGTCTGGCCATCTCTCGGGGCGGACTAGCTGAAAACTAGCCGCATTACCACTCCATTTTTTTCGATGACGACGTTAAAATGCAGACCGTGGTCTACCGGCGTACAATCTTTCCATTGCCGCCTCCGATCGCCATGTGAATCGCCTGCCCTACCGTTCGCGGCGTCAACTCACCTTAATAGCTCGTCACCTGCGACAGTGGTGCGACGGACGGTGGCCGTGAAACTAAATGAGTCGTAGACTCGCTTTCCGCACTAACGACGGGGTATTCCTCCACCTTTCACTGACTGCGGAGGGCGTTCATGGGGCGTAATGTTAAGCCGAGGGTGCGGCATAGGATACTAGAGGCTGCAGGCCGATAAAAGGGTGTGATCAGACTTCGTTCTGTTGGATGAAGAAATCAGGTCGTGCGAAGCGTTGAATTAGGTTTTATCTCGAAAAGGCCCGTGTACCGGGCTAGGTTCGTACTGAAGAAGGTTCGAGCCATTGGTTCGTAAGAGAAAAAGCCCGCAAGGAAAAAGGTTTTTAACCAAACGTTAGTAAACTTACGGTCCGTATCGGAAAAGGTTGGTGTCGGAAAAGAACGGACCTAAAATAGGAACCTAACCTGACCTAATTTAACCTAACCTAGTCAAACCTCTGCTGGGGCGAGCCATGTCCGATCTGATTCTTTATCAGCATGAGGCATCATATCTTACACCGCGCCGTCGGCGCAGGATTGCGCCTTTGGCTCAAACCCGGAGCCAACCTTTTCCGATACGAACTTTGTCATATACGGGCCTTTCCCGATACCAACCTTACGCTTAAAAGCCTTTGGCTAACGAACCTTTCTGTACACGAACCCTTGACTTACGAACCTTGGTCCCATTACCCTTCCTGGATCGCTCAAGATAATGCACGGTCACAGCATTCTCTGCCCACCAGTGGTGCAAGTTCAAAGCACTAGCGAGCGAACCGTTTCATGTCTCAATCAGTGGCCGTTGGTGGCGTTACTGTCGCTGTCGACGAGTGATTAGGGTGAGTTGACGCCTGCCCGATCGCCGTGTACCACCCTTGTCCCCCTAGCTACGTCCGTGGTATAAATCCCTGTTTAGATATTTCAAGATTAGGTCTGTGACAGTGATTGAAAAGAGTACCTGAAATCCTATCCATACGACTGATGTCGGAACATCAGGGCATAAATGGGCGGGAAACGCGCAGGCCGTGTTTATAAATCCTTTCTGTACAGTCAGCGTCATAAAGTTAATGTTATTCCAGCAGTTGTAGTGCCAATGTACATATGATAAATGTAGGTATGTGCAGTTGTAAGTACATACGTGTATTTGTCTCTACGTGTATTTGTCCGGTTACCGAGAGGACATGCCCCCTCCCCGATACGTGATTATTACACCCATCGATCAGGATGAGGATCGTTGGAGCCAGGGTGAGGGATTATGGGGCAGAATATGAGTCGTGGAGTCGGAGTGTAAGCCATTGCTGCCGTCTAAACCGTCATGACTGGGGTATTTCGCCAGCTTCTGGTTCCTGGAGAATATTTTGCTCTCCCATATCTGTCTCGAGAGCCAGTGGTCGGATTTCATTGGTCAGAAGGGCGATCGATAGCCCGTCATTCTGATCCTAGATAACGGAAAGGTGGACCTCAGGGTCATGGACACCACAGCCAGATCGCAAAAACCATGAAATGGTTGGTATTATCTCAACCACTTCAGAGGAACATTAACTTGTACATCGGAGACTTAAGTGCAGGAGGGAGGGGTGGCGGCGAAATCTGCCTCCCAACGATGTAGAAATTGTAACGAATGCCGACACGAAATATGTTGGATAGGCGGATACAACGGGTAACACGTAAGCCTTTTGTCATACCTCAGTCATGTGACAGTGTGCGTGGATTCCAACTTCTAAGCAATAAATGACCATGCCGGCATGCCATCCGTTTCAAGTTCTTCGCTGGAAAAATAAGCCGAAAGTTGTTCCATAGTATATTGCAACATATCAGTTATGTAAAATTCTAGCCAAACATTATTACAACTTTATTTTTTTACGGCGAACCGAAGTTTAGTTTTAATGTTACTTCTTCAAGAGAGACGCCTTATTGCGGGCGTAAATTATCACCTTTTGAAATAAACTTCCCCCGAACGTGTAGGGATAGGCGGTGCTGGGATCAGGGTTCGTGCCAAGCCGAACCCTTGTTGCCGAGCTCTGACTCCGCGACCCAGTTATTTCCAGATATGAAGTCATTTGGTCCCAGGCACCGTACCCGATGGCGCTGGAGGATCTTTAAGATAATGTGAACCTCCACAACATGGGAGCCCCATGACCAGCCGAACCTTTCGGTCTGGAGCTAAACATATAATCATTCTGGGACTTGAATCCAATGCCTGCCCCGCACCGTAATCTGCAAGGGCGCGGGAAGCGGGGCAGGGGACTGCCTTCCCTGAACGGAAGGAGTTCCAACGCTCCTGCTACTCTGTTGTCCGGTTCCGTATCCCCAGGCCACAGTGGCGGCACGCGGTAGATATCTTTCATTTCATGACAGTTTTAGTGATTGGAATCAGTTTTAACCGACAAAAAATAGAAGGTAACTGTTGCTAACTGAAACGCCAACCTTGTGACCCACGTCAGTATCCGCATAGTTAGGTGAGATCAGACATGGTTTGCTTGTTCTGGCATGGGTTGGCTCGACTAGCGGAAAATATGTTCATTTTTTACAAAGAGCAGTCTATCAATACGTCTGACTAAACTGCCAGTAAAAGGAACCATCATACGTAACGTTTGAACGTCAGGTCACTCATATATCATACATTCTCACGAAACCGTGTACAGAGCTGTGGATAACGATGTGCATTGGACAGAGGTAAAACCTACCACCATATTATCTCCGCGATCATAACAGGTCACGAAATGGATGAAAGGTTCAGGATAGGGAGACACCAATTGAGTGATAGGAAGGCGCTAATTGGATTTATTATATACACATTTCTCAGTCTGAAATCCATATCTTCCACGTCAAATAAGGCCAGGGGTCTAGTTGGCAAGTGTGGGGCATCGGCTGTTGGAATCGTGATCTGGAGAATTTTTTGGGAAAAGCGGAACACTGATGCTTATGTATGGCTGTTTATCCTAGATTGCAAATGATAATCTCGAGAATTTGGAGGAAAGCGGAGCACTGACACTTGTGAAAGACCATTTCTCTTAGTTGCGGTGGTGATGTTAGGGATCTTAGCCCGTCCTAAGCATACTTTGTATAGACACTGGGCTCGAGTCCCTTGTGTACACAGTCCGTTGTGCACACGGTAAGGCTCCAGAATCATTAACATTTCTCGTTGTTCATGTACATTGGTCTCTCTTGTATTCGTTCGCGTATTTTGAACGTGTCATCAGTAACGATTGTACTCCGACGCTGTACCTGTCATTCCAGTGGAGCCAGAGTTACCGTGTATATAGCTGTAGTCCAATGTCACTGAATGTGTGAGCTCCACCAGAGAGGGATTTATTTACGTCTTACTCTTCAGTTTTTTTGCGGGCTTCAAATCCGTGTATGGATGCCGCATCGAAAGGAACACATGAACTGTGGTTGTATCCCCACCCAGCCGTCGGAGAAGCCTTTGCCAAACGGAAACGTAGCAGACATACCCAGTTACATGTGTGTAGTTTTCTGTTTATGCAAATGCCTGGGGACCCACAGTGCTGAAACCGGTATTCACAGATATCGCCTAATTGTGAATATTGAATGCGTGCGGTTTTGTGGCGTTTGGTGTTGGACTATGCAATCCTTAATTTGTTGGGCAGCACGTCGAGGCAGTTTCGATAAGATTTACGTAGCTTTTCGGCATAATTGCTAAAAACGGTCATTTCACAGGGACCCTTGGCACCCAAAACGTTGTTTTAAAAGTACTGTCGTTGCTTAGTCATCCTAAAGTTAAAGGGAAAACTTCTCTTCGCACGAATTCACCGCATTTTACGTTTACATGAGGACGAATGATGTAGGTGATCGTCCCGCATACATCACCCTGTTACCCTGTTAGTTACCCTGAAGCTGAATCGTTTGGTTTTTTACGACATTTGTGAACATTTGGGACAATTGACTGCTGGCTATTTTCTTTTTTGAAAATAGCCATACTGCATGTCCTTGGGAAACTGGTTCGAAATGGGTCATTCAATGGTATTTTCATTCAGGCTTTGTTGCTCAGAATGTAGCTTAAACATAAGAATTTGTACAACGTATTAACAGGCTTACTACTGGTCTTAGGTATTTCCTATGTCTACATCTGCCGTGACATGTAGGCATATGCGCATGTAGAATGTACAGAACAGGACAAGTGACGGGTTTTTATTCACCAGGACTTTGCTGGCCACTTTATCCGATAATGGTAACCCGTCACACCGCTATCCTAAAGCAAGCCAATCGTTGCTGCCAAGTCACTCATACTTGGAAGCACAGCGTCCCCGGTTTTGCTTGGGTTCCTCCGTCTCCACGGACATGTGACGTTACTTGAATTTGCTCGGAGGTGTTGTTTTTCTAAGTCATAACTTTGAGATGATATACAACAAAGAAGATGACCTTAGAAATGAAAATATTATTTTTAGAAAAGAAAGTCAAATACATACTTAGAAATACAACGGACACGAAATTACAATAACACAAATGGGAATACAATTATAAACACAAATACAATACAACTTATAAATACGTCATTTTCTACGATCTGGCCTTGGCAAGGGCGGCCCTGGGCCCGTTAAAATGGGTAAACGAATATGAAACTTCTGAGGTTACACCCATGTCCTAAATTGATTCTTTTCGTATTATTTAGATTATTCTCTCAAAACTGTTCATGAGATTGTTTCTGCCGTCATTACACTATGTCATTTACGCCATTATTCTCAGTACCGTATCACGGATTTCGGTGAGAATTTAGGGTGTCAACTTGATGAAGTATCTTGTACTGGACTTACCCACAACTCACCAAGCGTGGCTTATTTCGCACACCCCCAAATGCACCGACTTTGATAACCAACCCTCCTGACAATTTACATGTAACGCGCTTCTATAGAAGTGAGGGGTTTTGCTTGGCTTACTCCGTTCGAAACTTATTTGCACACGCATCCTCAGGCTTGCAGTGGCAGTAAGTCGCAAAGAAACCACTGTTGTATATTTGTATGTATATATATATATATATATATATATATATACTAGTTTAGTTGAAATTTGAATTTTTTTCAGAAAAGTATGCAGTTATATACAATAGTCAAGTTGGCAAGGTTTATACCTATTCGCCCGAAGCCTTCTCCAGGTGAGGACCCGGGAAGGATGCTGAAGCGAAGTACTTCTATTCGCCTGCTATATTTCTTTGTGGATTCCCGTGTGACTTCGGCTCTACTGGGAGCTGGGTCCAGGAGGCTACGCGTTCCGTCTTCTGCATTGAGACCCTCCTTTCCCAGAATCCTGGAAACATGCCCGTTCTCGGCATGTTCTGATCCCGTTTGGGTTGGCCATACTGCTGGTTATTCGTTCGATTTTTCGCAGGACTCGGACATGAGCGCGGCCTGGTCGGCACCCGTCGGTCCTGGCGGCGATTGTCTCTGGACAGACGGTGGCGAGTTCCCGTGGGACGCGCCAGCTGCGACCGAGGTCACCAGACGAGACCACAGGTCATTATGTCCTCATTGACGAATGGTTCACGTTCACCATATTATGCTCTGGTTGTGTCTGCATCAGATTACCAGTTTCAAACAGGGGGGGGGGGGATAACCAGCTGGCACGCGACAGATTCGTTTTCACCTCAGAGTGGAAAATATTCTCTGATAATTATTTGTATTTTTATGAGGTTTTGCGTTGTTTTGGTGGTAGAATGTTCGCAAGTATCTTGAATTCTAAACCATTTTCACAACACACAATTGATATCGTTTCCTCACTGGTTGTTAGGTCACATTCTGAGCGATTTACGTTCCCCATTCTGTTCGTTAGGTCACATTCTAAGCGGCCTGTGTGCTCCCCACTGTTCGTTAGGGGCCACGTTCGTAGGAGCGGTTTCCGTGTGTGCCGGCCCTCTGTGCAGACACTAGACTCCCGGTGGACTTTTGTCGAAAGATGTACCTTACGTTTCCGATTTGTTCCGTTACGAAAACTCCCGGGGCCTTAAGTTATAGGTACAAAATGAATAAAATGCAAGCTGTAGGACTGTGGAGGGCTTACTGTGTTCTTGGTGCGGTGCAGGCGCCGGAGGCAACGTGAACCGTGTGAACTGTCGCCGGAGAGTCAGTCGTCACAGAGGAGGATCCGTAGGGAGAATGAGAGGTAACGACGTCATTTTTGTGCTTACGATTGTATTCACTGGGCCTAACACTTGCGTTGAACGGTATTCAGTCTGAGGCATGAATGGGATAAAGCGACAACTCTGATAGGAGTGGCGCGTAGATCTAGATGGACTGGACTGCGTGTGGAGTTAGACGGTCGCCCTGGTTTGAGGCTTATCCGCCGCTTTCGCCAAAAATGTCCAAGAGACTGTAGTGTCCGGCTTGTCTTCCGTCATCGCTCTATCTTCTCTCAGTTGTCGGCAGACAGCAGAATCGGGTGTTCGGGCAGTCCGTTACGAATCTGACGGGTCTGATAGGCCATCCAACGTACTGATATTGTTTCGTGTCGGCATACAGCGCAGTCTGACACTATGGCTCGGCTCTTTGTCGACGGACAGCGCAGTCTGACACTGACTCGGCTGTGTGTCGACGGACAACGCAGTCTGACACTGACTAGGCTCTGTCGGTATACAGCGCAGTCTGACATTCTGACTCGACTGGTGTCCGCAGACAGCGCAGTCTGACACCCTGACTAGACTCGTGTCTACAGACAGCGCTGTCTGACACTCTGACTCGACTCGTGTCTACAGACAGCGCTGTCTGACACTCTGACTCGGGCCCTGTCGGCAGAGAGCGCAGTCTGACACCCTGGCTCGGCTCGTGTCTGCAGACAGCGCAGTCTGCACATGGCCTGCACGTTGATGTCGGTGACCAGTCTGACGCCGGGCTGCGGCCCGGACGTGGTGCTGACCAAGTACCAGCGGCTGAGCCAGCTAGTGCGGTACACGGCGTTCCTGGAGGACGCCACCAGCGCTCTGGTCAAAGGTAGGGAGGCCTCTCTGGCTCGTCGCGGCTCTCCTGAGCAGGAGACCGGCTGTACGTGCCGGCGCCCCGTCACCTGACACCTCAGAGCGAACCGCCGAGAGGCCGTGACCGGGAGCGCGAGGCGGCCGCGAGAAAACGTAAAACCATAGCGCTTCTCAGAATATCGTGTGCTGTCAGGCTAAAGTTAACAGTGGCGCCAGGAGTAGAATCAGATCGGAAGGCGCACCCTTCTTTTTGCTGGCTGTCCATTGGGATAATCAGTGAATCAGTGAGCATGTTTTACCACCCATCGCCCTCTGAGGTCCTGGATCTGCGCTTCTGGTATCAGTATGCACATTGTTCCAACCTGGAACGTGAGTGCTTAAGGCCAGAATGATTACTGTAATATGCTTCTGATGTGTTGGCGAATACATTGTTGAGCAGTTTTTCAGGTAGAAGGGTTTCCATCTTCTTCGTGATTTGTAGGCCACTGCTGCTTTCAGTTTGTTTGAAGTAACTCATCTGCGTTCCAGGTAAGTTACCCAGACGCCGTTTTCTCTGGCGCCACGACGTGGCGATTTAGTTTCTCAGAGCACTTCTGCCGATAAAGTCATTCCATCGACTGCCCGTCTGGTTCGTCCAGACCCCTGTTGGACCACTGAGCCAGCGAACGGGTGGGATGTGGGCATATCGCCGCCGATTCTGCCACCGGGCCGACCTGGCTGGGCAGATCCACTGCCCCCCCCCCCTGCCGGCTCCGCTGACCGGCCGCCGCCGCTGCTACTCGCAGAGCTGGGCGTTCGGCTCAACTTCGACTTCAGCCCCGTGACGCGCCACATCCGCCGGCTGCGCTACCAGATCCAGTATGGCACCGGCGCCACCGACTTCTCCGACGACGAAGCCGACGAGATCAAGAAACTGGTGAGGCCCGAATGCTGATTGACCTGTCATGAAGGTTGGCGTAGTCCAGTTACCATAATTGACGGTACGGATTTACAACGGCACAGTTGCAGTGCCAGAATACGGTTCTTACCAGCCAACGGGTTTATAAAAGCAGGGGAGGGATACTCTCCTGTTATGTAAGTCAGAACCTCCGAACACGAAAGACCAGCAAACAGAAACAGAAAACGGGAACTGAAAGACGTTACTCAGCTGCCTGTTCCAGCGCTGGGGTCAGAGCGGCGTTGAATGGGAAGGAGGGAGGGGGGCAATTTATGGCAGTCTCGCAAACTATGGCCGAGCACAGTTTAGTTCGACTTAATTTGTAATTCCGCATTTCGTAAATGGTCATGCGGGAAACAACGCATATTCCACAACCACATTTATCGAAATTTCTTCTCGAAAGCGTGCACCGTTTCCGGTGGAAATGCGCGCAGCACTTATATCGTTATGTTAGATATCTCCATCTTTATATAGGATATGAAAGTCAGATAGACTTCTGTATGTTGCATTTTGCTCGGGGCTGGACGACAATTTTATTACTTTATTGGTTGTAATACTTTATTGCTAGTAGTAATTTTATCAGTACCTTGGCTGGGTTCCTTGATTCGGTCCTGAGTCTATTACTTTATTTGGGTACCTGCCCCGTGTATCCCTCCCCCCGCTGGGTACGCCACTGAAGCGGACTCGAGGTTGGTTTTTTTCTTGTTTGAAGTGGCTGCCCGTATTCTCGCGGAACGTCTGTGACGGCGGCGCAGTGGCCGGCTCGGCGCAGGAGTAAAGCCGGCCGGTGGTTCATTGCAGCTGGAGACCATGTCGGCGGCCGAGCCGCAGCAGGCCGGCCTCCAGGCGTCGGTGGACGGCGCACGTGGCGGCTGGCGGCACAGGAGCGCGGCCGCCGGTGGCGCGGCGCCCCGCCCCGGCACGGCCGCCGCCGCCGCCGCCGCCTCCTCCGCCGCTGCCGGGCTGAGCTTCTCCGGCTAGGTGGCGGCACCGGGCGACGCCGCTACAAAATGGCTGGTCTGACGCGGCAGGTGACGGACGGACCGGTACCGGCGGCCGGCTCTGGGCCGGAGGGCGTCATTCGAGCGTCGCCCGGCCGCTGGCCGCCGTGGCTCGGAGGACGTCTCTGGAGCCCCGCCGGCCTCCGGAGACCGGTGTCGCGGGGCTCTGGCGATCGTGCATTGTGCCGCAAGGTCTTGCCCGGCCCTGTCACGGGAGGTGGCCGATAGTAAAAAAATAAGTCGTTTTTCCCATGGGGAAAACCCCGTCATTTCTTCATCGGACAATTTTAACCTTGTATTCCGGCCAATACATTCATATTTTGAAGTTTGCTTCCATGTGGATGAACAGTGCGTGATTTTGCTGAGAGTGCCAAGCACTTACCCAGGATTTTCCTCGGAGGGAGGGGGGAAAGGTCAAAATTTGCTATATGACAAAATTTATAGGAAAAAGGGGCAATTCTACGGAATTAACCTCATATTGAACGCACAGGAAAAACGTAATGTTTGTTTTTGTAGCATGCGATCACTATTCCGTATTCCTGCGAAATCACTAAATATCTGATATTCACCGTTTGGGCCCGGGAGTGGGCATGGCCCCTGTGCTCCCCCCCCCCCTGGCAACGTGCCTGGAGAGTGTAGCCTTCAGTCTGGAGATGGTCTGGCAACAGAAGTCGGCGGAAGTAGCGATTTTGCGTCACGTCTTGGCGCCAGCCGCTGTCACTGATCGGCCACTTAAGTCGTTCGGCATTCGCCACTGGTTCGCCACTGTCTGTAATACTCCGGACAGCTGAGAGTCCAACGTTGGATATCAAAGCACAGTCGAGCAACAGTGAGGGTGTTTTGAGTCACCATAAACCATTTCTCGCGAGTTCTTCTTTCCGTAGTGCGCAATCTACATACGCGTGGTACGCTTGGGGGCGACGCTGATATGCCGACACTAAAACAGCTCCAAGTTTGTTGCAAATAGATTTACTAAATGGGAGTCGTGAGGCCGTTTCCCCAGATGTTCTGTTCGCGGCCGCAGCACAGTGCAGTCGTCGGAAGATCGCCCAGAGGGTGATATGTTGTGACACTGTGAATTGGAGGAGAATGCGAGGTTTAGGCATATTCTCCTCCATCACTCCATCACATCACTAGGCATCCTCAGTAAGAAAACTCACGAAAAGCTGTCACCAGTTTGATAAATCCATCGGAAATGTTAAAACTTTTCCAAACGTCTTTCATTTTTGGTTGGGTTGTAACTAGAAATCAAGATCTTAACTTCAAATCTGGAGAATTTTCCGGGCTGCGTGTCTGGCAACCATGCGACCTCTCCCTTTGGGGGAAGCATTACTGCCGACGGTCAACTGACTGCGCTAGTGGGTGAAGTTGCATGCCAGACGCGCGAAATACGAATCGCGCAACCCGGCTTAAAGCTGTTCCTGAGCTGAAGAAGCGGAATTCACAGATTTTTTGACAGAATGATAATGTTTAAATAGCGAACAAAATTAAAAAAGAAAACGGAAGCTCAAATAGAGCGGATAGCTGAGACATTCCACTGAACCACTGTAGCATTATTAAACATTGAACATGTACTTACACACTTAGATCAGACTTGAGACAGACGCTTGGGAAGACGGTGCAGCCAGGGATCTCTTTCTGGAACAAGAATAGTAGTGGAATTATAAGACATTGGATAGTTTTTTAGGGGTGAAGGAGGACGTCATAAATATAATCTTAAAGCGTTTGAATTTTTGACTCATTTGTCGTTGCTATGACCCACAGATCTCGATATAGCTTGAGAACGTGAAGGGAGAGTTTTGGCCCCCTCATCAAATATCGTAACATTAGTTCAGTGTCATTGACTGGAAAGAAATGGTCTGGAGTCCTATTCGACCCTGCGGCCCCCCCCCCCCCGATGGTTATCAGAAATCTCCAACAATAGATCCAGATGTCTTCCGAAGGAATCGCGAGTCGAAGATGACGTGTCGGGAGAATCGGCGGCCCTCTTTTTTGTTCAGTCTGTTACTACCTTCGTACATTTGGTGAACTTTTTTATTCAACTTTTTCATGTAGCGCAGAAACCTCTGACCCGCGTACGCCCCTTCCCATTTGGATTTGCGCCTGGTAGTTATTGACTGCCTCCTGTTCTGGGCTGCACCAGTGGCTCGCCTTCCTGCTGACACGCGCACCGTACTTGAGTTTCCTATTCACACTGCGTCGACACCTTCCACTCGCCGCCCGTTGCCCAATCAACGCGCAGCTGTAATCCAATACTCCAATCAGCGGCCGAGGAAGCCGACACCGCCCCGGTACGCCGCGCCCACTTTTTGCTGCCGCTCACCGCCCCGCCGGAGAGTCAACGGGCCGGCCCGTAGAGGAGCTGCCGTGTTCCGCCAGTAACTAAGACGTCAGCGAACTGCTGCCAGACCATGATAGAATCCACGGACCAGCCCGTGCAGGAGCTGCCGTGTTCCAACGGTAACTAAGACGTCAGCGGACCGATTTTAATAGCGGAGCAAGTGACACCACACTCGAAGCTGAAGTTGTTCAAGAAGAAACGTTGGTAAAACTAAATGAAAAGACCAGACCTGTAGGCGATTCACGGAATTGAGGATTTATTCGATTCTGATTAAAACCCCAAAAAACGATTCTGATCCTGATTCTGATTCACGCTGGAATGCAAAGAATCTATTCGATTCTGACTCAGACTTCATTTAACTGCAAAGAGTCTACTCGATTCACGTCTCACGATTACGTTGCGATTCGCGATTCAGTGTTATGCCGTATAAAAAAACTGCTTGTTTGTTTCTTTTTTTGTCATAAATGCAATAGCCAAGTCCTGGGTCCTGTCTTATCCCAAGGCGTGCTTTAGGTTATGGGATAGTATTAGGAAACACTGGTAGGGTGTAAGCTTAACTGCATGACATTTCTGTGAATGGTTATAGAGCACGGTGCCCAAATTCAATTTGCACTGGTTGTCGAGATGTAAGAAATCACTCCATGTAAGTGCTTTGGTGACTTAAGTCAAGGGTGAGGATAAAAATATTCACCAGCAGTTACCCACAAATAAAGCTTCTTACTTTTGCATGGCCGAAAAGTAACAGCCGTGAAGGAAATGCCTCATTTTCCATCGTAAGATAACTGGGATTTCCAATTTCCATTGCCATTTAGCCACCTGCTGTTAGTGCTGATTAACTTTATTATTATTCTTTATATTATACTACTGTTAATAAATGGTCTCATATATTAAGTAAACATGGCATACATTCAAGTAAATCAGGATTTGTGGAACGATTCCCTGAGTCGGTTGCGAACACCTTTGTGAATCGATTCGATTCTGATTCCTGAGCCAAGAGTTCCAATTCCGATTCACAGTTGTTAAATGGGGATTCGATTCTGATTTTGATCCACAACGAGAGTTAGGGAATTAGAATCGATTCTGATTCCATTTTTAATCGTTCACAAGTGTGGTAAAGACTACGTAAACTCACGTCATGGAATGTAAGTGCATTTATTGTTCCGATCTGAAAGGTTGCACATGTCCAGAGTTTTCAGACGAAAGGCATTACAAAATCTACGAGCATACAGGAGCTGATATTTGTGTGGAAATCGTGGAATTTCTGTAAGCGTAAGAAGATTCAAGAACAGCTTTCTAAATGATGTGTGCCAGAGAAGTATCTGGAGATCTGCCAAGAAAATGACGATTTGTAAGTGGAAGCCCTTTAGAGATCCTGAGGCTCCAGCGAAAGCATAGGATGCCCTTGTTTTCTGTTGTTTTTCATTCTATTCAAATGCTTTGGCATTTCCCTGCTGACAAGAAGAAGCACCACTAGCCTTTCCAAGAGAAACCCGATGACACTATTCACAGCCCCTCGCACTGGAGCTGCCCTCAGTGATTGCAAACGAGAGGAGGACACTAATACTTGATTACGGGACATGGAGACAATCACCGTCAACTGTTCATGAAAATTCTTTCATATAACGCAAGGCATAATCAATTATAGTTGCCTCATACTCTGCTTTTCGGAGGTAAATGGTTGCCGTTTTTATTTAGCGATATCTGTAAGGATATCGTTAGGCTTGCGTTGTCTGCGCCGTACGCAGGCAGATAAGTGAACGCTGGACTATCAAAAGTATGCATGTTTCGTCCCTGGATTGCGATTTTGCATGTCCGCTATGGTATTCTTAGTTAAAAATGTCTGTTTAGTCGCGTAAAGCTCATCTAAGTACAATTTTTATTCTCAATGGTCGGGGGGAGAAGACCTTCCCTTCCTGTTACCAGAATTACATCATTTTCCACCTGTCCTTCCGCAGTTCGAGGGAGGCAGGTAAACGTGCGACAGGAAAATAACGTAACTGTAAGCACGCCAGCCAGTTATTCGTCAAAGAAAGCACACGTATTGACCGGTTAGGTATTTTTTGCCATTTGAAACTGTGCGCAGTTTTCAGTGTGATCTTGGTCTGCGGACAGCGAATGGCAGAGATCCCGCAGAGAGAAAGTTCCATGGTCGCAGTGATAAGCCCATTCGATGATTACCTCGTCCTTCGTGTCTTAGGTTTCCCGGGCTTCCATTTTCTCCCGCTCCTGCGCCGAACCCTTTCGCGTGTAGCGATGTGTGACATTTGCTATTATCTGGCGGACCGTTCTGCTGCGTGCCGTGGCGGAATTAATAGCCTTCCGAGCACCCGAGTAACGTCTTTTTACAGCAGAAGTGGCAGACACGTATAGGGTTTCACGGGGTTACGGAGTCCGGGCGGCGTCCGCTGCCGCGGGTGCACCACGGACAACAGTCGCCCCGTATACGTACGGCAGCTGCTGACCGACCGTACAGGCCTCTTGTCTCCAGCGCAAATCACCACCGAGACTAGTCCACCAGGCGTTGGTACGGGTCCTCAAGAGCATCATCCCACGCTTACATTTGATTGGATTAACCATTTTTTGAAAACTGCGCGGGGCGGAGTGGAACTTCGTTCCCTTGTTTATTGTGCTCTAATGTTTTGTTACTCATGACATAAGCTACAGACGCTGTTCTGATTTCGTTTTTTTTGCGAATTATCCACGATACCTATGTGAACTACAAATATTAGGTGTTCTCACCTATAAGGCTGACATTGTCAGATCCCTGCTCGTCGTCAGGGCATTGCATTGTATTTTCGGTGGGGGCATTGTATTTTCGGATGGGGAAACATGCAACTTTTCAGGGGCCATACCTCGAACAGTGTGGGCCCCCTCTGGCGGCGGCAGTGAGCCATCACCAAAAAATCAAAAGTATGTTAGAAAGACTTAAACACTGAAAGTATTTGGAATAATATCTATGTACATATATGCAAATAAATAAATATAATATATATATATATATATATATATATATATATACCACCTGCCTGCAGGTTCTTCAGCTACACCACTCAGTTTGACCTTCAAGGGCGCCGCGAAGGGCACGCCCCCCTCCCCCCGTCTACAACGCTTTGTTTGTGCCGTTCTTTAGCGAGGCATCACTCTCACTGTATACCATTAGCGTTGAGCGGGCTTGCAACTAAGAAGAGCTTCATGGGACGGATTGCGTACAAGTAAATTCGCCCATAGACTATCCTCATCAGCGATGAGTGACTAGTAGAGCCCGGGCCCCGAGCCACTGGCTGTTGATGGTTCCTGGAATACAGCAAGGGCCCCTGCTCCTGGCCAGGTCCAGAGACTAGATGTGCGTAGGATTTTTTTTTTGTAAACGGCCATCGAAAGTCCGAGCTCCTGACTTTCAATCGGCTGTTTAATACACCACTGTCTCCTGACCCTCTCTAGAGGCCCACGTACATATGTGGAGGGTCTCTGGACTTGAACAGGGGCCCAGTGGCATACCCAAAGGGGCGTGCCCTGCTGGAGGTGATGGGTCCCTTGGGGGGAAACAAATCGTTGTAAACGGGGGGAGGGGGGCGTGGCATTCGCTGCGCCCTTGAAGACCAAACTGAGTGGTGTAGCTGAAGAATCCTGCGGGCAGGTGGTATTTACACACACACACACACACACATATATATATCATTTCAGATACTTTCATTGTTTAAGCCTTTCTAGCATACTTTTGATTTTTTGGTGATGGCCGAAGCCTCCTTCATCTTTTGGCATTTAAAACTTTAGAGCCCCCGAAGGGCGCCCAGGACGACAAAAGCAGGCCTCCAGTGCACCAGAACAGGACCTTAAGCCTACAAAGGGTCCCCAAATCCAAGAAGAGGGTCACTTAAGCCGCGAAGAGCCCCTTGACCACAAGGGCAGCCTCTACCACATTTGACCCCCTCCTGGTCGAAATTATGGTTACGTCCCTGCAGGATCGTGCAATTGGGGACCCATTGAAAGTAAAGGGCCCGTTTGGCTGATGTTAAGGGTACATTGGAGCCCCTGGACACACCAAGGGCCCCTGGCACTCTCCCGAATACACTTTGCATGTCTGGAGGGCCTTTGGACCTGACCAGGAGCCCCGAGTGTATTTGGAGCACTTGTAGATGTTCATGGCCCCGGACCAGGCCTAGGGCCGCCATGTATTTGGATTATTGTCGAAATTTAGGAGCCGCTGTGGCTCCTGAATTTCAGCTCTCCTTATTTGGAGCCCATTGGGCCACTGACTTTTAAAGGACCCTGGGCACAACAATGGTCCCCAGGCCAGATAACATGCAGGGACTCTAGGGGTATATCCAGGGTGTTTTGGAAGGGACCAAGTGCCCTTGTATTTAATAAGTATTTGGTCACTTATGAGAAGGAAGAAGTTTCTGTGGTTGCTTAAGATCCGTTGGGACCCCCGACTTTCGAAGGGTCCGTAGGTACACCAAGTGCTAGTGGCCCTCTCCATATCGCCTTCTTCACATCTGGAGGTCTTCAGAGTAAACCAGGGGCCCTCTGTGTATTTGGGGGCCCATTGGAAGTCAGGCGCTTCTGTGACTGTAGGGGGTCCATTGGAGCCCCTGAATTTCAAACGGTCGCAAGACACGTCGAGGGTCTCTGACCGTGTTTGGAGTGTCTTCTACATATCCGGAGGGTTTTTGGTCTTGACCGGGGGGCCCTCGGTGTGTTTGGGGCCCCATGAACGTCAGGGCTTCCGGCCAGGCCCAGGGGCCTTATGTATTTGAGGGAGCATTGGAAGTCACGGGCCCCTGTGACTGCCATGAAGTCGTATTGGAACTCGTGACTTTTAAATCAAGGGCCCCGAATACGGAAAGGGCCCGCGGTCCGGTGATCAGGTCCAAAGATCCTCCAGGTATGTACATGAGTTTTTTTGGGGGGGGACAGGGGGCCGTTTGTTCACAACTTTGAAGTCTGCATTTGTGTAATGCCAACTCGTTTATTTTATCCCATTTTGTGTGACCCTTCCGCAAGCTCGGGGCCCCTTCTCAGGATTTCGGGAGACACAATCATCTTTGCCCTGACTTTTTGCATGGGGAAGGGGTAGCTGCCCCTCCTGCCGCCCCCCCCCCTCATCTGCCGCCTTGCATCAGAGGTGTTCCGTTTCCACGGGCGATGATAAAGGAGTCCGTAAAACTCTGCTGTCAGGCCGCATCGCCATCCCAAGGCCATCGGCAGGCTTTTCCGAATGTTCCGAATGGCGGACAACTAAATGTGTCGCCATACAGGTATTACAATATTATTGACGTACATTTTTGGATGATACCAGGGGAACGAGAAGCAGAGGCGGATGGCAGATGCGACCTTGAATCGTCCGGTTCTGTTATTTTTCGCCCAATTTGGTTAGTGCGGCTTGCAACGCTGCTCAAAAGACAATGAAGTCTTGCATCAGCAAAAAGTGAGATGCAGGGATATGACGCCACGGCACCGTCATACACAAGAAAGCAAGAACATTCCGTGGACATAGTTTTGGACCCACTCAAACGGCAGATGACAGCATAATGCAGACGCAGTGTTCAAAAGGAAGAATCTGAAGCAACATCTGGCTGTCAGGCGGAATGAACATGTGACAAACAAAGACAAAAACAAACATTTTCTCAAATACTGTGGCAACTTGTATCATGCGAGTTATTGTGCAGGTGAATCGAAACCATGGCCCGAACATGAGTGGTGTTGGCTGATGTTTGGGTAGGACCAGGAAGGCCACGTACCTTTTACGACCGACCAAGTTTGAGGTCGATGCAACCGTTATTTGCTGAAAAGGCTCAAGAGCATGAGCCAATAAATATCCGATGGACTGTGAAACGGTGGGCTCACCGTGAGGGGTCAGGTAGACAGATTAACATTATCGAAGCTCATATTTAACACGTGTCATTGGCGAACTTGTTCATTGACGCCTGTTGCTAAAGTGTCACACTGAACAAGGCGTCATCTAAAACGGGAGTCAGACGCGTTTTAAATATTACTGCATTGGCAGTTTGTATTTCTACAACAGCCGGAAGACTCAGACGCGGGGGGCTTGGTGAACGTGCCAGCGGGCTGGAGCATTACGAAATTGCCAAACAAAAAAACATTCCGGCCCAGTACAAAAAAAAACTTATGTTTCAGACCAAGGGCGGCGCCACGGATTTTTGCCTGTGGGATACTACCAGGGGCACAGCCTGGACGATGCGCTCTTGAAAGGAAACATCCCTGATTTAGGACACTTTATTTCGTGTTTTACGATCTTATACAATGCTATGCACCGAATTTCAGATCTTCAGAACACGAAGTCGGGCTGATGAGCGCCTCGCACCAGCCAATTTCATTAAAATGGCTCACCATCCAAAATGCTTCCATATGCAAAAAACTAAAATTTTCTTCTCATCCCCCCAAAAAACTGGGAACCAGTTGCGTACGTAGCAATATTTCACTTCACGAGTTACGATTATTGTGGAGCACTGCGCGTGGGTTGCGCCCAACAATCAAATGACTGTGGGGTACTGGTACCCCACGTATCCCACGGTGGCGCCGCCATAACGCAGTGTTTATAAAGCTTTGAATCGGAGACAGCAGTGAGCACGGATGGAGTGGTGGGACGGGTGTGGCCTCCGCCACACCAACTTCAGAAGTTAGTGTGGCATGCCACACTAACTTTTAACGCTGGACGTACCACAAATTTACACAGCAGGAACAGATTATGGAACAATGTCATAGGACTCTCCAGTCATTCAGGGTGTGTCTGTCCCAAAAGCCCAGTGAGGTCCCGAAATAGTTAGGCACCTCTCAAGGTAACCTTGGCTAGTAAGCCCCTACGTACCACTTTTCGGCTAAAAACAATGGTGTAAATGTACAATGGAGCCGAAAACAATCTACCTTAATTAGCTTCCAACCAAGTTTCACTCAAAATAGCACCTACAGATTGAATACCATGCTACCTTTCAGCAAATAATAAACAAAACCGATCTTACTTCCCACAGATGGCTTTCAGCATAGGAGCTGGCCTACGACATGCAACTTATGTATACTAGCTTCACTGGGCGTTCCTATCGTCGGGGGGAAGGTTGCCGAAAATGTCAGCCTTTTCAATAACTGGCGTTAAGAGCAGCGACCTTCGCGCCTGCACACTACACAAAATGTGAGGAATGTGTAGTGTATCGTTTAGTTTGCTGCACTATCCATCGCTGGTGCAGAAAGTGCCGAGGTGTAAATCTAGGTAACGGGTGGAAAACAAAAGTCTTCTGAGTCATTTTCATCAAAATCGAAAATGATTTGGTTTAAATTCGGTGAGGAAATAATGTGGGGGGGGGGGGACTGAGCCTATGGGACTGGCCGGGCTGACCTTTGCCACACCCACTTTCAAAACAATTCCTCACTCATGACAGTGGGTCTGTTCACGCTTACACGAAATTGATTTTCGACCTATGTGTAACAGCTAAGACTAGAAGCAAAGGGATATTATCAACCGATCCAGTGGTATTGGGGTTCATTAGCCTTTTTCGTGACGGCATAGACCCACGTTTTGTCTGACATTTGGCCTAACATTATCCCTTAAATTTTGCATTTTTGTTTGTAGATTGAACGCCTCAGCACAGGAGTGTCGATTTTTGTAAATGAATGGAGGGCCGACCCGAGGGCCCGAAAACCTAGCCTCCCCCAAATGTGGGTTTCTCAACGGATTTAACCCATTTTATTTTGACCAGCGGAAATTTGTAAGTTTTTTCCGTTATCATTTATCAAATAAAGAATTACGTTTATCCTCATGTATGTTCATACAGTCAGAATATAGAAAGATAGATAGATATGCCGCTTTAGACTTAATTCTTCATTTTCTACCGATCTGTTATCTATTGCGGCCAATCTTTTCCCTATTATTACTCATTTCTTTTTTAAAAAAGTAGAAAATATTGGGAGGGCCCAGTCTAACATTGGGTGGACCCAAACCAACATTGGGTGGACCCAAATCAACAATGGGTGGGCCAGGGCCCTTTCAAAAGAATACAAATCGACACCTTTGCTTCAGCAGCATTTTCGGATTCGTTTAATTCTACGGCTGGTCGGAAATTTATCAGTTCAGTAGTACAGATGTTGAAAATAAAGTCAGGTTCCAAGGCAACATCTTGCAGTTAACGAGCGTTGGATGACGGTTGTCCAGACCGTACACAGCTGCAAAACGGGTGTGGCAGAATCAGTCCCACGAACTTGCTGCGATTTTAAAATTAGCCCTACATTGTGGCAGGGTAAGAATTGGCCTCACAGTGGCGCTAGTCGCACCGGCTTTAAAAACGTTTCTGCACATACGGGTCCATAGGCGCAGCCAAATAGGGAATGGTGGTGGGGGCCCGGGCCCCCTCCTTAGGCCCGCATTTGCGTGAAAATAATTGCACATCGTCTTCCCAGTAGACGGTTTTCGTATGATTTCAGTTCACACTGGGCTCCGGACCCCTCCTTAAGAAAGTTCTGGTCGCGCCCCTGTACGGGCCTGATAGAAAAATGGCTTACAGACGTCTTCTGAATTACTATGAGCACAGCTTGCATGGGTAGGATGAAGTCCAACACAACTAACCCCAATGAAATACTATTCAGATGTTACGTTTATGTAGCACTATCGTTAAGACGAGTGTTTGCTGGGAAGCGATGTAATGAACTTGAGTCGTGGATTGATCCCAAACGAGTTTTAAAAGAGGCCTTGATATCTAATCTTTTTTCGTCTCCGTTGTCATTTTCTATGCTTGTTATGTTTAAGCTTAGACTAGGAAAAACACCGCCTTAGGGCAAGTTAAAAAATGCCGTCACTTGTAAATTGAAGTGGGAGAGGAGCTCAAACGAAAAAAACTCACTGTTTTCAGGTATGACTGACTTGGGCGCAAAGATCCAGCAAAGACCAGCCTCCTCTGCGATGGCTGCGATAGTAGTTCCGACGGAAATGCGGTAAAACTTTATCGGAGTAACGTGAACAGCAAAGCCATGAAGATGAATAATACTCCGTAACCTGTGCTATTTTGCAAATCCTCTGCCTGCATGTGACGTTAAAATAGCTGAGACAGGTAGCATGCATTTTTATGTGTTATATAAATCTGAGTCTTTAAGTTAAATTGCAGATAAAAAGACCAGAATAAAAATGTCATCAAAGGACACATTTCGGATTAGTGCCTCAAAAACATTCGCCATGTTTAGTATCAAGCAAATTAATTTTCACGCCAGAAGTCCATTCATTAAGTTCTTACTTGCCCTTGAAGACCCTTAAATTACCCTGCCGAGAAACGTATTTTGTACTTTGTCTCGGACAGGCACGTAACCAGTGTTTTTTCTCGGGGGGGGTGTCGAATGTCGAATTTTGCTGCGTGCCACTGGCATATGACAAAATTTATAAGGAACAGTTCTATGTAAATGACGTCGTACTTAACGCACGAGAAGATCGCAATGTTTCCTTTCGTATTATATATATATATATATATATATATATATATATATATACATACATATATACATATATATATCAAAATTGACATATATATATATATATATATATATATATATATATATATAGTCGAATAAAACCCCATACCTTCTGCTATTTTGTGCACTTTGTGCCACGTAACAGTTTTTTTCTTCATCACCGTCACGTGTGCTTCCCGCTTCTGAGGCCCAAGTAAGTGACATACAATCCGGGAACTAATCATGCCTGTAGGCACGTGTCACCCGGTCCGTTTTCTTGTTAGCGTTCGGCGCTCGGCGTTCACCTGAGGGCCAGCTGGTTATCCAGCGCGGACCGCTCTTTTCGTGCCCCCAGCGGAGGCTCTGTCCTGTTGGGCCGCTAATTGGCACAGGATACAGTCTCGTGCCGCGCTTTATGAAACATTATCGGCGTGAAAAACAAATCCGCTGGCGGCTGCCGGGACCGCAGGCCTGTTCTTGTGACGCTGAGCCGCTTGTCGGCCCGCCAAAACAGAGAGGGATCCTCACTTTGGTGCACCTTTTCTGCCGCCCCTCGAAAACAAAGCGCGCGGAAAGATTAGCGGTTGGCGCATGAGCGGCGGGCTCAACATTATTTGTTTAGCCAATTATGGCGGCTGTCGGAACGCGTTTGTACGGCGTCGGCGGCGGCTCAGCACGGCTCATTAGAGCGCGCTCGGGCCGGAGCCGGCCGGTGCGCGGCGACCGACTGCGGCCAGACGGTGCGCGCCGGCCGGACCGACAGGATGCAGCAGCTGCCGGGCGCCAGCCTGGCGGCGCCTCTCTCCTACATGGAGGTGCTGCGTTACCGAGGCCTCTGCCGCTCGCTGTACGGCACGGACGCGGTGGCGGCGACCTGGGTGGTGGCGCCGCCGGCTGGCTGGCCGGGGCCGGGCCAGGCGGCGGGGCTGCCGGCTGCCGGGGCCGACTCTGTCGCCGAGTCGGCGCCGGCAGCCGGCCGCCCGGAGCCGCCCGGCCGCGCCGACGGAGACTGCAGCCGGTCGACGGCCGTACAGCACACCAACACCGGCCGGCCGCCGCCCAGCGACTTCAGCATTGACGGCATCCTGTCCGGCACCAGGAGCGAGCGGCCGGTCCACGCCGCCGCCAGCAGGCAGCACGACTTCAACTGGCTCAGCTGTACCCGCTACAAGCCGCCGAAACTGCCGCGTGAGTGGTTCGCTCCAACCAGGCACGGATGCAACGGGGGACTGCTGCCCCTCTCCCCACAGCTGATTTTAACATGAAGCAGATGACGTTGTGTGGAAGCGAACAATTTGAAATGGTTTTCGACCTTTGAACACTGAACGTCGCAGCTCCGCCATTCTCAGATCGTGGCTGAGACTGTGCAACTTTTGTTACCCTCAGAAGTTTAGCAATTACTAGTCCACCGCTTCATACAACGACTGGTTGCGTGTAATGATCTGGAATGATCCCGCCACGTTAAGTGAGCAATAGGGATGGAACTTTTGAATGCGGTTTGGGGATCAATGAGGTTTTGGAACCCATTCTTTCCAGTCAACGCCTAAGGAACCGTGTTAGATATCTGCAACTGGGGTGGTCTATTAAGTGCCCCTTCAGAGTAAGTTTAAGCTCCAGCCCTGATAAGTAATAATCGTCTGCAGCCACCCTTTTGCCTTTTGCCAAAAGCTGTTTGCTAACTGTAAAATTTCGCCATTGCGCAAGAAAATAGATGATGTAAAAATAATGCTTAATATTTACTTCATTTAACAAAATAGTAAGATAATTACTATAAGATTTAGCCATTAGGCATAGCTGAACAGTGTGCAAAGTCCGTCATATTTTTTATGGGTAATTTTCGCCCGAGCCACAAAAAGGTTTCCTGTTTTTTTTAACCTAATTTCAAGCAGACCAGAGGATTCCGCGTTTTTTAAGTAAAGAAAGAAATCTGCATTTTTTAACGGAATGTCGTTTTGTAATGATATTTAAATGAACCGTTACCAGCGAGGTTTGTCAAGATGCCGAGAGAAGACCTGCCCACTACACGCCATTCTCGCTTACTCACCGCCATCGGCATTTGCTACACGTGTTTATCAGCATAGGCTATACGTGCTGTCGTTCACAGCACAGCTAGGAGCTCAGGTGGTACACATAGATTACGAGTGAGGCGGAAGGCCGAGTGAGTCTTACTTCAGCCAGTCCGGTCCGGCCCGACCATGACGCTGTCAGGAGGCGAATTATTTTGGAACCGCTGGACAAGAATCACGAACTTTTCATTACAAGATGGCTCAAGGGTGTAGCCAGGACTCCGCCCGGGGGGGGGTAAATCGGGTCAAGAGAGCCCTCTTAACCAATGGTGGCCCTAGCCAAGGAGGGGGGAGGGATGGAGACGAATGGCCAGCGCGGGACCTCATTTTTTAGCTCTTCAGATATGAAAAAATTTGACCGCGCGGGTTCAGGGGGAAATATTTCATGTAATTCTGCTCTTTTTACCATATGAAATAGCCGGAGAAATTCATTGGCGTTACCTTGTTTAAGAAAATTTTGCATTTTGTTCCCGTAAAAAGTGGCCGAATTATGATAAAAAGGCGAAATTTTAGGTGGTTCTGTCCCTCCCTCGATTTGGAATGTCGTGTCTATCTGGTCCGGGAGCCCGTCTGTCCCCTCCCCCCGTAGTTTCTGGCGACTTCTGTCAGCTTAGGTTAGATTCGCTTTTGAATTTACAGGGGCACTTTTGGTGGTCTCGGGCCGTCTGCCGTGTCAGAGCCCTCAAGTGATCTCAGGTTCTTTTTTTAGTTTCACGCATCGCTCGGGACATCTCAGGCACTTCTTTGGCAGTTTCAAGAACACCTCGCACAGTTTCAGGGACCCATCTAGCAATTTCAGGGATGCTTAAGCCATCTCGGGTTCCCTCATGTCGCCCCTGAGACATTGCTGCCGTCTAAGGAGCCCTAAGGAACTCACAAAGGCCTTCTATAAGTCTCTGCTGTGACAGAGGCGCCTTTAGCAACCGTCTAGGTCCTTTGACCGTTTCAGGAGCTGTCTGGACGTCTCAATGTTTAGTAGTTTCAGGAGCCCCTCTGGTCGTCTCAGGGCCCCTATTTCTAGAGACTTTTAGTTAGGAGTCTCAAAGGTCCTTCTGTAACGGTCGCAGTGGACCTCCTGTGGTCCTAGATGCCTCTCTTATCGTTTATGGGGAACATTTTTGCCCTCTCAGGGGCTCTGACATTTACAAAAGTCCTTTTGGCAATTTCAGGGACCTTGTGCAGTGTCATAGGGCCTCTGTACGTCTCTGGTGATCTCCATAGCGGTATCAGGGTCTTCCTCTGTTGCATGGGGTATATCTGTCAATCTTTTAGGGCCCCTCATGCCCCAGCAAGGAGCCTTTGTTGGCGCCCTAGGGACCTAAGTGAAAGTATCAAGGGAACCTTGCCTGTGCCCGGAGCGCGTCCAACACACTGGAGGCCCTAACGCGCGCACCTATACCATCTTAGAGGCCCTCTTATCATCTTTGCCTCGCAGGGATCCTCCGACCTTTTTGGCGCTCTCAGGGGTCATCTCCTTGGTACGGGCCCTTCTTGCCGTCTCAGAAACCACCTGACCTTCCCGGGACTCCTGACAGCATCAAGAACCCCTCAGGTTTTGAGAAAGTCCATTGTAACCCATTTGGGCCTCCTCTTGAGGTTAAAAAGGTCTCCGATGAATTCCCGTTCAGGGCCCTTCTGACTGGCTAGGGTCTCCTCCTTTCGTGATTGGCATCCTCTTTTCTTTCCGTCTTTGGCACTTTTAGCGGTCCAATGAACTCTGCTGTGTTGGGGTCCCCTTACGGCACCAAGGGCCATTCGAGAGTTTCAGGGGTCCTTCTATCCATCTTAGGTGCCATCTTACCGTCTCAGGGTCTCATTAACCCTCCCGTCTGGCGATCTCAGGGGCATTCTGCCGTGTTTGGGCCGTCTTGTGGTCTCAGGGACCCTTTGGGAACTTCAGGGGCCCTCTCTGTGTCTCAGAGGCCATTTAGCCTTCCCAGAGGCCCCTGACTGCGTCAAGAGCTCGTCAGGTTGTTACGGAGACCCCATGAAGCTCATACAGGCCCCCTCCGTGGCTCCTTTTAAGTCCGACAGGGACCCCGTCTCAGGCCTCGGGGGGGGGCGATTACCCCCCATCACTCCCCCCTTGGGTCCGCGCCTGGCCTTCGTAATCATTGGGGCCCCATGTAGTTAAAACTACTGTCGGCTTTAAAAGGGGCCCTGCTAGAGTGCAAAGGGGCCCCTGCTTGTCTGTAAAGACACTCCTGGCGACCTGGCAGGTACTTCTTAAAGGTCGGCAGGGGCATTTTTACGTGCAAGCAGGGTTAAGTGATGGTTAAGGGACTATGAAGGTTAAGAAGCCCTGTTAACTAAATAAAGATTAAGGGGCCCCTATTAGCCTGTGGGGGGGGGGCACTGCCTGTCTGTAGAAGGCCCCCTGTCAGCCTACAAAGGGCCTCTGGAGGCCTCTGGAGGCAGGTGCAGGAGCTTTCTTCCAGACCTGAAGGGGGTCCCTTCAGAGGCTGACAGGAGCCCTTTATGGACCGACAGGTGGCCCTCCCCAGACAAGCAGTGAACTCCCCTACAAGCTGGCAGGGGCCCCTAAACGCTCATTCAGGCCACGCGCCTGTCTTCATAGCACGCAAAGCCATGTTGTGTATTTGAAGTACCTTGTAGTACGTCGTAAACCTTTAACGCTTAAAACATTCTTATTTTGCCTTTAACTGTCAGTTTCGGACAGTGTGGGGCGCGACTGTTCGAAGCGACTGCGAGGGCCTCACATTGTTCGAAGACCTGGGGCCTTCGGTCCCAGGGGGAGACTCGCTCGGCCCCCAGGGGGCCCTGCTTGGCCTCCAGAGGGGCCATGGCCCTTTTGCCCTGCTGGCTACGCCACTGAGGTAGCTCAGTTCTTTAGATCTTACGCACCTGCATTCTCATTGCGTTAGCTTGCAAGCACTTGCTTCCACAAAACTGTTGCGGGAATAATGTGTTTGCTCGTTTTTGCACTTCGACCTTTTTCCACGGGTGTTTTGAATCGCTCAGTAGTGGCAGCGAAGATTTCATAGGCGCGGGTAACGTTTAACCCGCCCCCGACTGGAGGGGGAGGGACGGTTGACCGCCACCCCTGAGGCTTTTCCGAGACTGCGAGAGAATGAACAAACGCAGCGCCACGGAACTCTGTGTACCTTTTGCTTGATCATTTTTACATCTTATACCATTTTTTTTTTTACTTCAGGTCGAGTAAGGTGTCTGACATAGGTCAGGGCAAGTGAACCTACATCCAAAAAAAATTAGCGCTCTGTAACTTTTCCGCAAAACATGATATCACTAGAAAACTTACAAGGGTTAGAGATTTTAATTAACGCAGCAAATCCGCTGCCTCTGATTTTTGGGATTTGTCGGTGTCATTTATCTATGGTCAGGCCCGTTTTCAACATAAGTCATCATCCTTTCGAAAATCGACGGATCTTTTCATCACAATCTGAGGGTGGGAAGATCCAGACATCCAGTTTTCGTCCATAGGTAAAGTTTTATTGACCTCCGACCACTGACCTGAGGTCAGGTTACGACTTACTCTTAAAAGTCAAAATGCACTGCCGTCGAAATCGGCGATGAATGACTCAGATCGGGTAGAACATGGCAGAACTGGCTCGCACGGTGGCAAGTAATACCAAGAAGTTAAAAAAGTTCAAAAATTGCAAATTGTGGAAGGAAACAGGCTCTTGCGGATAAAGGCCCACAAATGTATGCGTTGGTAACTATTGAACTTCTACAATATTTAAGCACGGGAAACCACCACAAGAACCATTAAGATCAAGAAACAGCACTAAGAAAGGCATGTTTCGTGAAAATAAAAGAGCGCTAAAATTAGTTCCCGTTAATTTCATACCGCGTTTGTCTATGGCGCCCGCCGTGCAGCGGTGCGAAAATCGCCATGTCTTTAATTCAACGTTTCCGCGTACACATTAAACAAATCAGTGACACTAGACGTGTATCAGCATCTGTGGACTTTTACCTGACCGCTGGTGCCTTTGTATAGACCTTATAAGTGACAACTTTTGAGATCCAGATCATTTCTCGGTCTCATGCAGGTGGCTCTGAGAAAACATATATAGGGCGTAAATGACTTTACATGTTATCCAGAATTAAAAATGAGCCCAGTTTCGAGTTCTACTTGTCACGAGCTTTCCAACGGAGTGCTTATTTTCATCGAGCGACCAACCGTTAGTGAGTAAGAGGGGGGCGGTCATCCCCCAGTCGGGCGTGCATGGCGCCGACCAACAGTCGGGCGCGGGTTAAATTTGCAGTTTTTCGAATGTAGTGCCTATACAGAAATCGATCGATAAGTATTCATATTGCGAAATGGATAAAGTGAAAGCAACGATGCAACCAAGAATGGAGTGCGCCTCGCTCGTCATACATCCGAGTATAAGCTCCACAAGGCATCTTTCTGATTATCTTTTTTTCGGCGGTTCCTGTGAGAGGACATCTTTCTTAACTGCGCATTTTGCGGGAAGACGTTTCGTCTACACGGATCGTAAGGTAAGGGGCCCGGTTGGCGACCGTGTAGGAGGAATGACTTTCATGATCAAACTGTTAGTCCATGGAGCGTGTCAGGATCATTCCAAGTAAATTTGAACCGTCCCCTCGAAAAACTTGCTATTAAAACAGTTCCAAAGATCCTCGTTTTCGGGAAATTGAGCGCCAAACAGGCCCTTTAAAATTTCATTGGCGACCTTTTTCCTTTTCGCGACCCCGGGAAATGGTGAATGGGGCGGAGACTCTATGCCTACCAGAGGTCAAGATCCAGGGGATCTGAAGGCAGGGCCTGGGTCAAAGCGTTATTTGGGGGCTCGATCCCCCTTCCTAAGCACCCAACAGCCACCAAAGACGGATTTAGAAATTGGCCAAGGGAGGGGCCACGCTGTTTGTGCCCCTACATCCAAGTGGAGTTACCCTCCCTTCCCCCTCATAACTGAAAAGTACTAGGATTTCGGTCAGATATTTACGAAGACGTTAAGGCGAACGGAAAATTTTCGTAATGAAGACAAGTTATGATTCTTCTCAGAAGGGCCGTGGGCTCAAAAATAGGAGAAAAAGAGGAAATGACGGCTGCGCAACATTAGCGTCAATTAGTACAAAACCGGTGCACCAAGAAACCAATGAAGGACCGATTGAGATGCGCAACCAGTGTAAAAGGTATTTTCGGGTACATTCACCCCTTGCTATGAAAAACACGAATCAGTACCACTGAATCATGTAAGAAAGTCACTATTTTCATTCATACTTCCCTGGCGTCCTAACAATTTGTAGCCGAAAGTCGGAAAGGCCGCAAATATGGCAGGTCTCTCTGAATCAGGGCACGTAAACAACCTGAATGATCAATTTAACGTCAGACTTACAGATGTTATTCCGGAGTTTTTTTTGTGCTCTAGGGGTAGTCGCAAATGTGAAGTGGTCGCTAATCGGGTTCCTTACCCTGTAGTTGCAAATGCAAAGTTATTTGTTGCAATATTTTTATTCCTAAGCGTATAGTTTGTTATAATTTGGGCACTTGGCGTAGATCTTGATCCGTATTTTATCTGACCAGGTCATGTTTTCTCCTGATATTGGACGCAGTAAAGGCACTAAAATTTTAAATAAAGCACTAACACTAAAAAAAAACACTAAAATGCGGTATGGATGCTTTGACAGGCGTAGGGATGTCGATTTGTGTTCTTTGAACCTTGGCCCACCCAATGTTGATTTGGATCCCCCAGTTTTGGTTTGGGCCCCCTAATATTTTCTGCCGGTTTTGAAGGGAAATGAGCATTCATAACGAAAAGAACGGCTGCAGTAGATAAGAGATAGGCAGAAGGGAAAGAATAAAGTCTAAAGCGATGTGTCTATCGATTCAGCGTCGCGACTTCTACTGACAATTCTGCTAAACGGCATTACTGCTACGCGACGTTACTGCTACCGACAGTCCTACTACGCGACACTACTTCTGACGACAGCACTGCTGCGCGTCGCGTCACCACTTCTAACGGCAGCACTGCTATGTGACTCTACTTCTGACAGCAGTACTTCTACACATTACTAACGAAACCACCGCTACGCAAAGCTACTGCTAACGACATCACTGCTAATGACAGCACTGCTAATGACACCGCTGCTAAAGGGCGCTAATGCTAAGCGACATCACTGCTAACTGCACTACTGCTAAACGACACCACTATTAACGACACTATCAGTAAATGACAATACTGCTACCGACACGGCTACTACCGTCACTACTGCTAACAGGACTATTGCTAAACGACAATACTGCTGAACGACAATACTGCTAACGACACTACTGATAACCACATTACTGCTAACGACAGTACTGCTAAGCGATAATATTGCTAACGACAAAACTGCTAAGGACAATACCTCTAGCGACAATGCTGCTAAAAGACGCCACTGTTTACGATACCGCTCATGATGACATTACTTTTAAACGGCACCTCCGAAAGCAGGTGCCACCGCCAAAACAACTGACGACATTGCTGTAATGGCGCACCCGGACCCTTAACCGGTAACCTTAATAACAATAATATAAGCCTGACCTAACCTAACCCAACCTAACCGAACCTAACCTAACCTAACCTAACCGAGCCTAACCTTACCGAACCTCATATGACATAGGTTGACCTGGGTGCTCTTTTTCACATCAGGTATCGTTGGTATTCATTTAAAATAGCTGAAAGTTCTATGTATCTGCCGCAGTCTGTTCGGGAGATGTTTGGAATGAACCAAACCCATGAAAACAAGAGCAGTTTTTCTCCTGTAGCAGTTTTGTAGTTACCAGTGGCGTCGCGAACGGGCACTCAGCAGCGAAGTCGAACAGCAATAGTGTCAATAGCAGCAATGTAGCCCCAGAGGTGCTGTTGGTGGCAGTAGTGTCGGGTAGCAGTAGTGTCGGTAGCAGTAATGTCATGTGGCAGTACTGTCGTGTAGCAGTGTGGTCGGTAACAGTGGTGTCTGTAGCAGCCGTGTCGTTTAGCAGTGGTGTTGTGTAGGAGTACTGTCTGTAGGAGTAGTTTCGGGTAGCAGTAATATCGGTAGCAGTAGTGTTGTGCAGCAGTGGTGACGTGTAGAAGTACTGTCGGTAGTAGCAGTGTCGTTAGCAGTGGTGTCATATAGTACTGTTGTCGTTAGCAGAAGTGTCGTGTAGTGGTGTTGTCGTTAGCAGTGGTGTCATGTACCAGTACTATCGTTAGCAGTAGTGTCGTGTAGAACTATTGTCGCTAGCAGTGACGTCGTTAGCAGTTGTCATTAGCATTACTGTCGGAGCAGTAATGTCGTTAGCGGCATTGGAGAAGCAGTAATGTCGTTCTACCGTATCTGTCTGTTTTTCTATCTTCTCTTTATATCTATCTATCTATCTATCTATATATATATATATATATATATATATATATATATATATTTTATGTTATATATATTATGTGTATGTTATATATACGATGGGAATAAATGCAATTTCTTATTTGATGAGCGGTTGCAAACAACATAATATAAATTTCCGTTGGACAAAATGAAGTGGGCTGAATTCGTTGAAAAACTCGCATTTTGGAAGAGGTTAGGTTGTCGTGCCCTCGGCTCGGCCTCCCATCATTTACAAAAATCGACGCCTCTGAACAGGCGTGATTGCAGTGATACAAAAACAACCACAGAATGCGACTGGCTTATCGACAGCGTTACTCTAGGATTTAAAGGAATCGCTTGTTGATATTACGATTATTCTGCCATTTATTTCAGAGCCAGGGAGCCCTGAACACCTGCCTTTCTATTTAAGACAGCTAGATAAATATTTTTGTTCATCACGTGGAGCATCCATGTTCGTTTTAACGACCAGTAAACGTTTTTAAAGGTTTCATTTTATTACAGGTATGCCGAATAATCAAATGTTGTGGATTCACCGGCGCAGCCAAAGAGAGAGGTGTGGCCCGCCCCTCCCACCCCTTAGTCCCGTGATTTTTTAAACCATTGCACATCATCTTCCCAGCAGGCGATTTTCGTATGAATTCAATTCACACCAAGCTCCGGGCTCCTTAAGAAAATTCTGGCTGCGCCCCTGTGTGGATTTGTTCACCTTGCATTTCGTTTATGGTGGTAAATACCATATACAACCAAACTAATGATCTGCGTCACTCGCCCTTCCTGACAATATGCATATCACTTTGTGGAGAAGGGAGAGATTCTTTTCATGTCGGAATACTCGAGCCAGGAGAATGAAAAGAAGATGGAAGCGTGCCACTTCCCGGGGAAGCGTAAGTCCAAGAGTATTGTAATCGGATTACGAAGGCGCCCTGATTTTATCGGCCGCCGACTGCCGACGATAAACGCCTGAATTTTTCGGCATTTTTCTGGATGGTTGCACTCGCCGGGGCCGCTGGGCAAAAGCTCAATTTGAGATAGTTCTCGCGCGGCGTGGTCGCCGTGAATTATGATTATCTGGGCGCGGTGGGCGTTACAAAAGGCGGCCGCCCGCTATCTGGGGATTTCATCAGATGCGTCTTTCGGGCGGCCCGTGTCATCCGCATACCGCCCGGCGAGCGTGGCGGCTTCACGCACTATTGTCCGCTACGCAGCGGACGGAATGTGGGCACTGAGGGCATACGACGGCAGCGACGCTAAAGGCTCATTGTCCGCACCTCTGGCCGTCTCACTGGTCGCGGGTAATAATGGCATTAGGAGTGTTCCACCGCCTCTCTGGTAGTGGATAATGACGAGTGTACCACCGGAGATAACCGGACGGTGATAGCTGCATAAACCACACTGCACTGACTAGTCACACCCATGGTTGAATTGCATTAAGGTATCTTTATATCTATATCTAATAATTCGCTTTAGCGAATTATGTGATCATGCAACTGCAACGCAGTGATCCAGTTTTGAAATACAGATGAGGTACCTTAGGTCAAGTCAGGTGTCTGACCTAGGTCAGGTCAAACGGACCTATGTCCAAAAAAGTTTAGCGCTCTGTAACTTTTTCGCAAAACAAGATATCACAGTAGTACTTTCAGAGATTAATGATCTTGATAGATGCAACAAACCTGCTATCTCGTATTTTTCGGAATTTCTGGGTCATTTTGACCTAGGGTCAGGCCCATGTTTAAGACATGCCGTCGTTTTTCCAAAATTGGCAGAATTTTTCAGATCATTTTTAGTGTGGAGCGAAGCAGACATCTAGTTGCCGTCATTGGACAAAATATCAATGACTTCCAGCCATTGACCTGAGGTCAGGTCACGAATAGCTGTTTGGGGCCAAAAGGTACCACCGTCAAAATCAGCGATGAATTACTCACGATGGGTGGAAAATGGCAGATGCTGCTTACACAGACGTAAGTAATGCTAAGAACCTCAAAAAGTTCCAAAGAATTGCATATTTTGGAAATAAACAGGCTCTCGCCAAGAAAGCTCCGGCAATTGTGAAGATTGGTAACTAATACATTTTTCCAAAGTTTAAGTGTGAGAAACCATCGCAAGAACCACTAAGGTCAATAAAATTTATATGGATAGGCTTATGTCGCAAAATTTAAGGGACGCTAAAGTTAGTTCCCGTCAATTTCTTACTGCGTACGGCTGCGGCGCCCGCCGACAACCGACGTGAAAATTGCCGTGTGTTTAACTCAACGTTTCGGCATACATATTGAACAAATCTGAGAAATTAGACGTGTATCGGCATCTGCGAACCTTTACTTGTGCGTTGGTACCTTTCCCTATGCGTTATTAGCCACAGCCCTTGAGATTCAGGCCATTTCTCGGTCTCATACAGTCGGCTGTGAGAAAGCATATATAGGACGTAAATTGCTTACATTTTACCTAAAACTAAAAATGAGACAAGTTTCGAGCTCTGCTCATGACAAGCTTTCCAACGGTGTGCTTATTTTTTCTCGTGCGACCAACCGTTCGTGTGTTAGAGGGCTGACGGTCAACCGCCCCCACCCCCCCAGTCAGGCGTGATCGTCGCCGACTGACGGTCGTGCGCGGGTTAAATAGGTATTTTGTCAAAGGAAACTGCTGAGCTCCGGCCGGAGGCGCGCCTGCCAGTTAACATGTGGATTGCAAGTTTCATCCAGTATAATGCAATTGATCTGGATTTCTCTCAAGCATATCCTTATTCAAACGCGACGTTATGGCAAGTCCGAGATTATTCACGACCAGTGCATTCAGGACATTTAGGTACATGCACATCTATAACAAAAAAAATATTAAATATTAAACTTTGCAACCTCACGTAAGTCTCATCTTAAACATTTCATTCACAAACCAATAATCGGCGTTTAGCGCACAACAAACGCTGTTTGCGTCACACCCAAAAATCATAATTGTCATCGTCATCACCACATCATCATCGTCAACATCATCATTGTTATCTTCACCATTCATGAAACGCCATCCCAGACACAACGTTTAACCAGGACTATTTATTTGTTTTTTTTTTTTTTTTTTTTTTTTTTTTTTTTTTTTATTTTTTTTTTTTCTTTTTTCAAAATGCTGACCCGTTGTACCGCGCTTTTCCGACTAGGGCTGTATGTAGGTAGACGCCAAGAAATAATTATAATGCAAATAACATCGGTATTTCTATGTGTAAGTAAATGTAATGTATGTGCATGTAAATGTAATTTCCCTCATAATTTACATTGAAATTTGTGTGTATATAATGTTTGCAGATGGTCTGAAGGAGGGGCCTGCGTGCAATGTTCCCTCCCTCTTGGGTGCACCTATCCTTCCTATCCTTCCGGCAACCAGTCGGTCCGGTGGCCTTATGCCAGTTCGGCCGCTGGTGACATGGTATAATGTGATCGATTGGCTCCTATGGAAAGTCCCTTTTCCCGCAAGTTGTAGTCCGATTTTGACCGAACCCTTTCAGAAATCGCCGCTTAGCTGAAATGTCGATTTCTTCAATGTGCAGCCATGCTTGTTGAAATTACCGAGAAAAAATTGGCCATGTGGGGCAGCAATTTTAGGTTCCGCGCCGGATGGCTGTTGACCGGCACGGTGTCACCTCCTTTAGGTTCGAAAATGGAAAGTGTGGCTGTATATGATCATGGTGGGCGTTTGTTTCAGGTCCCAGTGGGGAAATTGTGGCTGCATGTCACCGTGGTGGGTACCTGTTTCAGGCCAGAAGAAGGAAGGGGTTCAGAAGCGGCGACTAGGCAGGAATCCTCGCATTCCGTTCTCTTCGCACCAGATTGCGCTGTTGGAGCACAAATTCCGCCACAAGCAGTACCTGAGCAGCTATGACGTCACCGAGCTGGCGACACTCCTCTGCCTATCGCAGACACGGGTGAGTCACCGGCTATGTGAAATAGTCAGACACTCGACTGTAGCTCAGACTCTCGTGAGTCAAAAATTACAGTTGACAGTAATATTTAAACGATTCCAGAAATGTCAAATCGACTTAAATGAGAACATAAGATCAGCAATACATAGATAGATGATAATAAAAACAGAAAATAAAACGACTGCAGCAGAGGCGAGAAACGTCAATGTCAGCCGAAGATTCAGCGTGACACGTGTACGGGCACACGGACGGCTTGAACGTATTCAAGATGAACATTTCGTTAAGTGATTCTGTGTGACCGTCAAGGAATTGAAGAGCTCTAGAAACTTGTGGGAGACGGTCATCTTGATCTGACCTACTTGTTGTGGCATTCGGTACAATCATACAGCAAAGCAGAGTACTGGTTCATAGAAAGCTAGTTAGTCCTTGGAAAGTTACCAAGCTAGCTCATGCATGACATGAAGAGGACGCCGTTAGCAAATCGTCGATGCGCCCGTAATCTGCGACTCAGATCCTAACTCGAAATAGTGAATTTACTTAACATGATGTATTAAGTACGCATCTACTTAACCTTCCCCTGACTGGGGGCGGTTGACCACCCTCTGAGGTTTTTCCAAGATTGCGAGAGAATGAACAAATGCAGCGTCACAACACTTTGTGTACCTTTTGACTGATCATTCTTACACCTTGTATCCAATTTTTGACCTCAGGTCAAGTAAGGTGTCTGACCCAGATCAGGTAAAGTGGACCTGTGTCCAAAAAAGTACCGCCCCTGTAAGTGTTTCGCAAAACATGACATCACAATAAAACTTTCAAGGGTTAGAGATTTTGATAAATGCAACAAATCTAGTCTTTCGGATTTTTCGGAAATGTCCGGGTCATGCACCTAAGGTCGAGCCCCTTTTCAACATAAGTCATCGTTTTTTTCGAAAATTGACGGAATTTTTTTAAAACAATTTGAGCGTGGGGAGATCCAGACATCCAGTTTCCGTCAACGGGTAAAGTTTCAGTGACCTCCGACCACTGACCTGAGGTCGGGTCACGAATAACTTATGAGTTAAAATGCGCTGCCATCAAAATCGGCGATGATTGACTGAGATCGGGTTGAAACAGACAGAACTGGCTCGCACAGTCACGACTACTACCAGGAAGTTCAAAAAGTCTTAAAAATTGCGTATTTTGGGAATAAACAGACTGTCGCCAATAAAGCTCTGCCAATTGTGTACATTGATAACTACTGAGTTTTTCCAAAATTTAAGCAAGATAAGTAATCTCAACAGGCACTAGGACCAAGAAACAACACTTGGAATGGCATATTTCGTGAAAATAAAAGAACGTCAAAATTAGTTCCCGTTAATTTCATGCCGCCTTCGTCGGCGGCGCCCGCCTTGCAGCGTTGCGAAAATCGCCGTGTCTTTAATCCGACGTTTCCATGTACATATTAATCATAATATCAGATATCAGATGTCAGAGATCATATAATCATATCAGTCATAATATCAGAGAAATTAGGCGTGTATCGGCATCTACGGACTTTTACCTGTCCACTGGTGCCTTTGTCTAGACATTGTTAGTCGCAACCTTCGAGATTCAGGCCGTTTCTCGGTCTCAAGCAGTCGGCTGTGAGAAAACATATATAAGGCTTACATATTATCCAAAACTAAAAGTGAGACCAGTTTTGAGCTCTAGTCGTCACGAGCTTCCAACGGTGTGCTTATTTTTACCGTGCGACCAGCCGTTCTTGAGTTAGAAGGGGGCGGTCAACCGCCTGTCCCCAGTCGAGCGTGCATGGCGGCGGCCAACAGTCGGGCGTCGGTTAAAGTTGAGTAATTTTTGCCGTAAATTCACTTCGTCTGTAATCAGAGGTGCATCCAGGGATGTCGGTCGATTTTAGCAAATAATTGGGGACCGAGCCGAGAGCCCGACAACCTAATCTCTCTTCAAATGTGGATTTCTCGACGAATGTAGCCCACTTTATTTTAACCAACGGAAATTTATAAGCTTTTCAGAACTATTTATCGAATTAAAAATTGCGCTTACCCTCGTGTATGCAGGTATATATACAAAAAGTAAAAATATAGATAGATATATCGCTTCATATTTTAGTCTTTACTTTCTACCTATCTCGTATCTGTTCCAGCCGTTCTTTTCGTTATTATTACTTATTCCCCTTTAAAAGTTGCGGAAAATATTGGGTGGGCCCAAATCAACATTGGGTGGGCCAGGGCCTCTCAAAAGAATACAAATCGACACCCCGGGTGCATCATTATTCTCAGTACACAAAGTGACATTAGTTGTATAAGTCAAACATTAGACATAGCTAGGCAGTTACATTAGTCCAGTAGAACAAGCATTGCTTGTCTTTTTGTTATATGCCCAAAAGATGCCAGTTTTCAGTTTTCTGCAGACGAATGGAGGCATCCTGAATTTTCTCAAATGATTTGCAGTTTAGTTTTCCGAGATAATTAAAATTCGTAAATAAATACCATTATTACCAACTTTCTAAAGAATATTGCTTTGGTTGAAGCTTAGAATAAGCCTCTTAACACAGGACGTTTTAAAGAAAATTTCCTGCGTTCTGTTTGTTGATCATTTAAACTCATTTCAAAATATGTATATTGTATCTGTACCATATATCTGCGTATAAACAAGCCGTCAAGCAGTAAATTAATCATTTAAGCAAGCAAAAATTATAATAGGTATCTGCTTGTTTGATTGCAATCCCTTACACCATAATTCCAACTAAAGTCATTTTTCATTCACCCTATAAACTCTGTGAACAGACAACGTTGTTCTTGTGTTGTCTGAAACATTTTTGCGGCTAAGCCAGCTTGCATTTTGATACCGTGACCACGGAAATATATGAAAACGTTTACTATCAGCGCCAAAATCGTGATTAGTTCGTTCAGAGACCTCACGTACACCTACATTGTGTACGCAACAAATCACTGTAGATTTTTCATGCACCTGCGTAAAAAAGTAAAAAGAAGTCGAAGTTATTCTTCCCCACTAGTTATGTTCGACTCAGGCTATGTCGTTTCCCGAACCGTTTCGGTTGTTATACTGAAGAGTATGTGGTGTTTTGAGATCGTTCGAAGTGAAGGGGCTGAAAAGGCAGATGGCGCGAGAGACGCTATCAATGTCGGGAGCCATTACGATGGTGGTCGGCCGCCATAGACTGGGACCGGGCGCGGGCGGCGCCTCCATTCAGGCGCCGCCGGCGTCAGCTTTGTCAGCGCGTGGCAGCTCTCAGAGGGACCGCATTCCGCGCCCGCTATCGGCCGCTCGATCGCGCTCTAGGCGCTCGGGCCATCTCGAGCGGGAGCGGGCCGGCCGGGGGGCGCTGCAGCGTGTCGGCCGAGGAACGGCGGCCCCGGCCGGCCTGGACCCGGACCTCAGAGCCGCATTGTCGGCCACGCTCGGCCCGTCCGCGGCCGCCTGTAATTTTATAGGGGGATTATCGTCTTGTTTATAGTACATTAGAGCTGTTGATGCTGTAAGTGAGCGCGGCCCGGTGTGTCAATGCGGGTTTATTTATGGGCCGGACGGCTGATTAGGCAGCGACAGTGGGAGGAAAGCTGGCCGGCTGGACCCACCTGGCCGTCGGCCACTCCACAATAACAATGTGGCGCCGACACGGGGCCGCAGCCCGGCAAAGGCGGAACCAGCACGGGCCCACCGGCGTCCACGGCGTCCCCGGCACGGGCCCGCCGGCGACACCCCGCGAGTCCGGCAGACACGATCTGGTCGGCCCCATTGGAGCCTTACTTGCAGACGAGGATGCAGTCGGTGTGTGTGTGTGGGGGGGGGCATCGTTCCTCTGCCGGGAGAGCCTCCCTGGCTCCGCCTCTGTCCCTCAGGGGACCTGGTCTGCCCAGTTTTGCGGCTCGCTGGCTCCGGCTGCTTTCCTTTGTAGCTCCTTTCAAAGCCGATATTGTGTTAGAATACTCACGCGATGGGCCTTGCCGAAACCTATCAAAATTCTTGTCGCCTGCTCAAGTGATTGCTCTTCGTTGCTCTAACGGCGCTTAGAAGATGGACCATATTATCTCTGCTGACAGCTGGCACATTAATTTGTGCATCTTTTCTCCCTTCCAGATGTATAAAATGCATACAGGCTTTCTCGCGTACCGGTTTCTTTTTCTTTCTCAGATCCATTTACTGTCTCTTTGGCAGGGGCGTAACTTTGTGTAACTTTGGTATGGAGCTTTCTGTACCAAAGAAATTCATTGGTACGGAATTCCATACTAATCTCTTGACCCGTTCATATATTTTATTGCTTTATATAACTAGAGGCAAACCAGCGTGTTACGCGGTTGGTTTGGGGTCAAAATCGAAGCTTTGTATCGCACGTGCAGCTGTGCTCCTGTTATGTGCCAGCATTATCTCCATTTTGCTGTTCTACGATAACAATTTTAGAAGTCTTAGCAACTGAAGGGCAGTACAAGATATGGAAGAAAACATGGAACTGGGTTGGGAATTTCCAGACCTCTAGCGTAAGATGGTGACGTGTATTATACAGACAGAGCAGGATAAGGTTGCACTCTTTGATAGTCTTCTCCCACGACACGGAGTTGCCGATAGTGACACTCAGCATCTTCACTAACGGAGAAGGGGTTGGTGCGTATATATATATATATATATATATATATATATATATATATATATATATATATAGGCCGGCAATGTTAAGATTGAAGGACGTGGTCTTCTTGAGGTCCCGGGCCGCGCCAGCAAGGAACAGGACAGTTCTGGATGGGTCCATTTTGAAGGAGTTGGATGTAAATTAGGATCTGACGGCAAGGAGTGTCTCTTCTTCTGGGATTTCAGGACGGATAAATGAACAGGATGTGCAGAGTCTAGGTGCTAGGTTTCATCAGCATACGATGCTAGCCATCCGTGAGGTGGATAGGATTGAAGGTCGTTCAGAAAACGAACTTCTTTTAATGAGCGCAAGGCTTCTTTTAATGAGTGCAAGGCTTCTTTTAATGAGTGCAAGGGTTCTATAGGGCCAGCGCACTGTGCGCGGAGCAACAGTCTTTGTAATTTTTAAAGTCTTTGTATTCAAGAGGAAACAGCGGCTCTCTTGGAAGGAAACCGCTGCTGCAGGCCGAATGTGCCAAAAGACCGTAGTGAAATCCCGTATTTTCCTGGAAATGGGAATATGGAGCTCAGATATTGCGTGAGCTATTGCGGCATCTGTTGGAAGCAGTTGACAGAGCAGGAGGTTATATGGGCCGGGTAGCCAAGATAAGTTAAGAAAACATTACCATCGAAAAGAAATGCTGGGTAACAGGCACACACCCGAGAACAAGGCATATGGAACCGGCCAGCCGTCTCTTTCATGGCAGGGTTACGAAAGAAATGTCGGTCAGGTTGATGGATATCCTTTGAAGCCGTGAAGTTGATTTGAAACGCGCAGCAAATGTTGGATCCATTACGTGATTAGACGAGCTGCAGTCAGTGTCTTCTCTGCTGAAAGATACCATCTCCAGCTTCTCTGGGTTATAGCATTCTCTGGCTGTCTTATAGCACAATCGGCGCGCAGCAGCAGCAGTCTCCTCATAAGCGAGCCTCTGCTTCCTCTTATTTAAAAACACTGTTATTTGCACTCATGGTTACTTTACACTCAGCACGTTGGCCCCAATAGAATGCTATATCACCAGTCTTGTTCTCATCAGAATCTCTTGCATGGTATCAGGTGCCCGATGTCCCAAAATTTGTCCAACATGTTCAAGGAAATCAGCCGCTTTTGTCAAGTACTATCGTTTGTCGAGTACAATCGTTTGTCGAGTACTATGGTTTATTCTTGACTTGATATTCTGCAGTGCTCGCCAACCGCTGCAGACCATTTTCAGCCGCAACGTTCGTTGCTTAGTCGTGACCGTTAGAACACAGGTTCCAGAATGTAAGTACATTATCCACAGTATTGACAAACGCGTCCTACCGGCTGGCACCGCACTCGTTCTGATAGACGAAGTACGCGATTGCTTGACGTGTAGTAGTTAACGTCATAAAGAGGGATGACCTAACATGTACTGGTCAGTGTCCAACCCGAATGCAAGGGCTTGCAGTGGACCTTTCTTATAAATGTGATTGGAATGGTCTGATAGGGTACTGTTCGGGACCGGATTCCGTGCAGAGCAGTGTTTGCTGCACAGACTCCAACCTCTACACCCGACCGCGCCATTCCAGGTAACGACTGATCTCACGGTGAAAGTTTGACGTGCTGCCAAGGATGCCACACGACCGTGTGGTATTAGTTTGACACTTCGTTGGTCAGTTGCTAGTGAGTCCAAGGGCCAGATACCGTGCACGGGATAAAATGTGTATACCAGTGTACCAGTATAATGTATAATATGGAATCGAACCCGTCTTACCAGGACGGGGGGACCTGCGCTCTACCAAGTGAGCTACCGATAACAGTAAGTTTAGTATCGACCTCTAGCAATCTTCTCTGGAGGCTCGCTTCTTTCTAAGGTCTTTCCGCTCCTGGGCGTGATACACTCATTGGTCATGCAAAATAAGACAAAGACAGACAAAAAACCACGTTGAAAGAGGACCGGAGAATATCTCAGTTACTGATGTATTTCCTCTGTTTGCAGTACGTTTTCCCCTTATCGTTAATTATTGGCTTTTTGGGTTCGTGAGAAATGAACTAAATGGTGCAAGTTACAAAGTTTTTTTCTGAAGTGAGTGTGATTCTTCATTGTGCGCATTATCGGTAGTCGTAATCACATAAATCGATTTCGTTTGACACGGGGAATCAAAAGTGGGTGGGTCAGTGGAATTATCTTCAGTACAGTGGTGTCTATTTGTACTCCTTTGTGGGAGACCATGCTCCCCCAATTTGAATCTGGGTGCCTCCAAAGTTGATTTTGCCCCCCGCCTCATGTTTCCTGCTATAGTTTGTTTTTTTAACATAGTTTCCTTAAGCGCCCATATTACAACTGCTCGTACAGAGCAGACTAGAATGCATGAACGGGTAATGCACTTTTACGTTAGAAACCAATTTGTTTGAGTCACAAAAATTAGTTATGGGATAAATCCCATTTGAATCGATGTGGCAAAAACATTTCGGCGCGATGGCCATTTGGAAAAACGAACTTTAACTGTAGGACGAGGAACATAAACTTTTTTAATTAGTGATACCAAAAATAAAATTGCTGTCGATAAACAAGTGGGCTAAATCTGTTGAGAAACTTACATTTAGGCGAAGGTTAGGTTGTTAGTTACTCGCCTCGCTCCTTCCCCCAATCATTTGCTCAAAATTATACCCTAGCTTCAATAATCTGAAAGTCGTATTGAGGCGGTATTGTTGAAGCGTGGAATGTTCAAGTTTCTTGTGTTGGCAGTGCTTCAGTTTCTGTAAAAATAACATCAGTGGACTACTGTCGAGCTACGTAATGGGCAAAACCATGGTGCGGCATGATACCGGACATCCGGTATAGCGTGCACCCTGTGTCCGGCAGGTGAAGATCTGGTTCCAGAACCGTCGGGCTCGGGAGAGGCGGGACCACGAGTCACGCGCCAGGACAGTGCTGCCGTCCGTCCACTCGGCGTTCCGGCCTGTGGCAGCTGCCGTGACGTCATACGACCCGGGGTCAGAGGTCACGGCCGAACATCGCCCCGGGCCAGAGATGGACAATGAAACACACCAGGAGCTTGGAAGTGAGGCCTAGTCATTGACCACGTTGGGTCAAATCAGGTTAATTCAGGTCGGGTCAGGTTAGCTCAGGTAGGGTCGGCACAGATCTGGTCAGGTATGATTACCGGTTATGAGACCATGTCTGGCTAAAGACTGCACGGGTCGACATTTCAGTAATATCAAGTCAGGCCAGGTCAGATGAGGTCAGGAGGCAGCAGAAGCGTGGGATAGGGGTTGATAAATTTAATTTCATTGCTGTGGATTTGTCTCTTGGACCCCATGGCTTTGCATAAACAGAAACAGTGCAGAAATAAAGTTTGTCATCCACTGTAGTCCTGAGGGGTTCTGTCATTCCTGATCCGGGCAGACGTGGTTAGGTCAGACTGGGGAGGGTCGAGGCGGGACGGAGCAGATCAGGTCAGGGCAGGTCGTGCCGGGGCAGAACAGAGCAAGTCGGAAAGTGGCCGTGTCGATGGAGTCAGGTACGCCGAAAGCACGAAAGTTGACTTCGCTCTGTCCATCAGCTTCACTAATGTCCGTGGTGTGGGTGCGGCACGAATTTATGGCGTGTCGCACGGTGTGTTACCGATACCCAGCTATTACCCAAACGGCAGGCAGCCGGCGCCGTCCGACCAGAGACCCAGGAAATCGCGGTCTGCTCGGTTTACACACGTCGTGAGTGTGGGTGGGACTCGGTCCCAGCGTAAGTTCAGGAGCTGAGTTGTTACTCAAACCAGAGATGTGGAAGCTCTTGAATCGGCTTGGGCCGCATGGAGTAATTTAAGGTGTTTGTGTACCTGTTGTATCTCTCTGTCTGGCTGTCTGCAATGCAGAATAATGCACTTCCTGACAGCGCGGGCTCCTGGGAGCCAGTCGCCACACTGGCAGAATGTCGGCAAAAATTTAGAGCGGTATGATATTGGTGAACCGCATTTCCGGACCAGATATGGTCTTGTTTTCTGTCACGATTGCGCGTCTCTGCTAATGCTCCAAAACAGCAACGACCAGATCCAACCAGGCCGCCCTGTGACGCGTCGATTGGTGCGTTTGTTGATCGACAACTAGCTCGGTCACTGTTTATATCCCGAGCTGGCGTACCTTTATGATGCATTACTACACGTGCTGAGTGTGCTCCGTCATTTGTTGTCACTCTGTGAAAATAAATATCACTAAATGATGAATATCGGTTTTTGTGGTAGTTTCCCCTCAGATAGTTCGTCCTGGCGCGCAGACAAAGACACAGACGGCAGCGACAAGTGTTGTCATCATAGGGAACTCTGACGTTCCGTGAGCAGATCCGCAAATGCCTCCATTCCACGCTCTTTTTCGGGCCCATCAATAGTCACCAAGGGAAACCCTCGCACAATCGGTGGGCAAAACACTACCTAGATCACGTCAAGGTAAGCGCAGCTGTCATCTCCTCGGCCACAGGGCAGTTTCTCCTCAATACGGGACCGCCAGCATTCGATGCTCGGGCGTTATTTCCCGCTCCCTCAACCGGGAGACAGACGGAGACACAGCGAGCCGGGTCAACAGACTAGGGTGGCTAAGAAAACTGAATATGGCCAGGGTAGGTGCGCTTGGCCTACGGTGTGCAGCCTCCATTGGCGTTGCATTCTCCATCGATAGCGCAGCGTTGGTCGCCGCAGCTAACACCAGGTAGTGGGCAGCGGGCAGACAAAAACGATCATGTATCGAGAAATAATGTTTTCACATGTTTTATGATATCAATTCGTGCGATTCTGAAAAAGTCCAAAGCATAGATTTCAACTGTGCGATTTTCTGGTTGATCCTCCGAAAGGATTAGCAGTTACAGCAGCACGACAATCTAGATTCCACGAAAAGTGCACGCTGAAATATGGGCAGTTCGTGGTGCTGCAACTGCCAATCCGTTCGGAGTCTCAGTCTGAAAATTGCCCAGACGAAATCTACGGCCTAGAGTACCCTGCACCGATGCGAATTGATTTCACAAAGCCTCTGAAAGTACTACTTTCCGGTACGTCTTCGTTGTCGCCCGCCCGCCGCCTGGTATTAGCCGTGGCGGCCGACGCCGCCCGACTTGTGGAAGCTGAACGCCGGGCATCGGTGTTTTTTTTTTTGCGTAAAGATGGCGAGCGCGCATGCTCAAAATCAGTTTACAGAATTTTTCACTGCTCAATTCTGGAAAATGATAAATGATCCCTGGCCAACATGGCTGGGCCATATCAAATATTTTCGACCCCGTTTCGAACCAGCCTTGTCAGAACCATGCAACCGCTGAAAATAAGTCCCAGAGCAACGGCTGAAAACATTGTCTTTCGTCGGTGCAGTGCGGCAAAGACGAGTACAGAACCTCAGAAAGGGCTCGGCAGGAGACTTCAATATCAACATAACGTGCCCATGGTCCTTTTCCCTTTGGACCGCAATCGATTCACTCTACATGTTTCCGGCGAAAAAAAACGCGCTTATTCTATTTGCGCTTCGGTGAAGCCTTCTTTTGATGAAACCGAACTGAAAAAAACAAAATCAAGCACGCTCTTAAACAGGCCAGAATTCCGAGTCTGTATTTGGGGTCTTGTCGTTTTTCGCCCTCCATGAACCATGAGAACAACTTAAACGGTCAAATCCCAGGTTAATTAACATGCAACTTTTCAAATATAAACATCATATGCTCACTTTACGTTCTGTAGTCCTGCGACTCTTCCGTTATAAGTTGACATATGTTTCTCATCTCAGGGCATTAAATAAAACGGCACAATAACTTGTAAATATCTCGTTAGACACGTGAGCAGATAAATTTGTTTATAAGTCTGTGAATTCAGTATCCCTGCTCAGTTTTACCACTCATCGCAGTCGGTCTGTAAAAGTTGCATAGCAAAATGAAATCAGCACAGTCTTAGAACACAATACTTATTACCAAAACCGACGTTTGCACTGCAGTAGGAGCTGATGGCATCCGAGGCGAACCAATAGCTGAAAGAGCCCCGCATTGTTTAAACATTTGTATTACCATTCACAACAGTGCGCAGTTCTCTTGCTGGGACAACAATGCACGCTCAAATGTGACCTGACACGAGGTGGGAAAGCATGATTTCGGGCGCGACGCACCTGTGGCCTGGTCTGCAATGACGCAGACGCAGACCATGCATGATCAAGCGCACTTCAGAGACTAACTGGTGAAGCAAAAAAGTCAGGGACAGACACCGTGTGGCTCAATGCATCACCCAATCCAACGTACCACCACATGAATACACAAAAAGGCACAGCAGTCATGACTGAAATCAATAATAACTTGCAATCAATCGAAACGGGGAAAAGAGAAGTCACTGGTCCAAACAAACAATCAGTGTGGCACTGACACGGTACGTCTGCTTCAAACCAGACTCTTACAGATCTCTGAGCGTAGCTCGGAGGGTACCAGGTGCAGTCCCACTTGGTCCAGATAGTGCAGAAAACGGCGCGTCCTACCGCCATCTCGTGCCCGCCGGCCGCATTCCAGCCTGCATATCCGGCGGATAGAGGGCAGCAGGTCTGTAGTCACCACCCGCCGGCTCAGCAGCAGACTGGGCACGGCCGGCGTGACGCGGCTGCAGTCGTCCCAGACGGCCTCCCGGAGCCCCTGCTCATCGTAACGGACCAGGTGAGCGGCGGCCGGCTCCGAACGGCCGCAGCGTGCAAACTCGGCTCGCGCCGCCTGCAGCTGGCAGGCGCAGCGGCGGCCGGCCACCTGCAGAACAGTCGCCGCCATCTGCCGGCCCCGCTGGCCGGCCCGCTCGGCCGCCACCGAGCGCGGCTGCTCGCACTCGGCCATGTCGGCCAAAGGCCCGCTCCGCCACCAGCCACGCACACAGTCGGGCTCGGCCGGGGCGACCAGCGCGTCAGCGGCCGAGCGGAACTCCCACAGCCCAGCCAGCGCCGCCACCGAGGCGGCCAGCAGACCGTTCTCCTCTGCCGGCGGCGGCGGCGGCGGCGGCGGCGGTGGCGAGCTCCGGCTGGTCGGCTCCGGCCCGGCCGGCTGCGGCGGGGCCCCCGGCCATTCCGGCTCGTCGTCCAAGAACAGGTCCGGGTCGACCAGCCGCCAGCGGCGGCGCCTCTCGCCGCCGTAGACGGTGACGGCGTCAGCGACGGGACGCGGCTCCTGCCAGCCGCTCGGCCGCCGGCCGGCCTCGGACCAGGGCAGCGGCAGCGGTGGCTCGGCTGCGACCGCCGCCGCCAGGGCCGGCTCCGTCACCAGCTGCAGCGTGGCCGGCAGCTGGGCCAGCTCGGCCTGGCCGGCGCCCGGCAGCGCGAGGCCTGTGTCGACCGTGACCGGCCGGCCGGCCGACTCGCAGGCCCACTGCAGCTGCAGCAGCGCCCGGCGCACGTCGCCACCGGCGGCGGCCGCCAGACGACGCCCTGCCTCGGCCGTCAGCAGCCGGCCCTGCGCCAGCGCCGCCAGAGCCAGGCGGCGGCGCAGCGGGCCGGCCGGCGCCGCCGCCAGCCGGATCAGACGGTGCGGCAGCGCGCGCAGCAGCCGGGTTCGCACCACAGCCGGGTCGCTGCTGGTCAGCACGACCGGACGCTTGGCGGCCGCGGCCAGGCTGGCGGCCGCCGCCAGGAAGCCGTCGTCCAGCTCCTCGGAGACGAGCTGCACGTCCTCCAGCAGCAGGAGGCTGCGCGCCAGGTCCGAGTCGGCGTCTGACTCGACCCCAGCGCCGCCGCCCGGCCGGCCCGTCACGCTCAGCTTGTGCGACTGGGTCGCCTCGGCCAGTCGAGAGGAGAGCTGCCGGCCCGAGCGACGACTGGAGGCGCTCACCTCCAAAACCTGCAGCCGCACAGCACACAGTCTGAGCACCACAGACACCGACGCGACGACAGTAACCGAAAACAGCTACACGATCAACTGGCACGTAATCTGCAGACAGTTCAAATGACACCTACAGAAATATGTGGGAAACTACGGGAAAGCAGTGGCTCAGATACAATAATTCATTGTGCCACCAAATCCCAGAAACAGCCGCGTTTCAGGCACGTGTGACCCATAGTCGCAGTTCATACCCATAGATAAGAGGCATAAGAAGGGAGGGAAAGTGTTGAACGATCACTACACACAGCCAATGACGAGCCAGCCGCAAAGCCAGACAGCGCGCTGACCTGGAAGCCGAGCTGGGCGGCCACGGAGTAGACTGCGCTGGTCTTGCCGGAGCCGGTCGGGCCCAGCAGCAACACGGTGCCGTCGGCGGCCGGCTCATCGCTCAGTTCGTCCCAGCCGGCGGCGGCCGGCGGCTGCCACTCGTCCAGCCAGCGCAGCAGCGCGCCGGCCGCCGCCGCCGCGCCGCCCACGAACGCCGCCGGCTCCCGTGGACGGAACATATCGCTCCAGAGGGCCTCGGCGTCGCCGGCCTGACGGCGGGCGGCCAGCAGGCGGTGCAGCGCCGGCGCCGCCTCAGGCCATTCGAGCGGCTCCGGCTCGGCGGCGGCGGGCGGCTGCGACGACGTCGCGCCACCAGCGTCAGGAGGCCCGCAAACGAGCCGGTAGCTGGCCGTACTGACGGCGGCCGGCTCTGGTCTACTGTCAGCGTCGGCGGCGGGCTCACACTCAGTCCGGACAGCGCCGGTGGCGGCCCCTCCAGCGTCGTCTACACCTGCAGCAGGCCCAGACTCGGCCTCAACACAGGCCAGGCCCGCAGGACTGGGCTGGACAGCCGCGGCGTCCCGTACTGAGGTCTGCGTCAGCTGACTGGCGGCGGCCGGCCGGCCGGGCGGCAGCTCCGGCCCGGTTCGCCAACTCAGACGGCCCAACTCCGGCCAGACGGGGTCAGCTGTCGACCAGACCGCGTCGCTAGTCCGCTGCTGGACGTGGCTGATCTCCGGGAACAGTGGCGTCAGAGACTCCTCAAGACGTCTGTCGACATGACACACAACGGCTCTCACTCTCAACACCTGGGGACGGCCTGTATAGTTCGATGCAACCACTGCCATGGCACAACATAATTTGTAATGTATTATGTTATATTATACATGAACATAATATACAATACATAATGCACATTGTGCAGAAGACTCATAAAGAGAATAACCCGGACGATATATAAGTTGTATTCCACACGATATACATGTCAATATGTCAAACTCAACGCTTAACAATGAACGTACGGCAAAACTGCTTACAAAACATCAGCGTCATACAGGAATATGCCGTCTCTTAGGCCTGTCGATCACGATGGAATGCTCACCATGGAACTACCAGCTATCAAGCGCAATCTCTTCACCAGTATCCAGGGACGCAACCTTCACCTGGTCACTATGGCCTGCTGCACCAGTCGGTCCTCACCTAGTGACCTCGGCCTGCTGCACCAGTCGGTCCTCATCAGGTGACCTCGGCCTGTTGCAGCAGTCGGTCCTCACCTGGTCACTGTGGCCTGCTGCACCAGTCGGTCCTCATCAGGTGACCTCGGCCTGCTGCACCAGTCGGTCCTCACCTGGTGACCTCGGCCTGTTGCACCAGTCGGTCCTCACCTGGTGACCTCGGCCTGTTGCACCAGTCGGTACTCACCTGGTCACTGTGGCCTGCTGCACCAGTCGGTCCTCACCTGGTGACCTCGGCCTGCTGCACCAGTCGGTCCGGTACGCCACTGCTGAGGAAGGCACGCCGCGCCGCCACCCGGCCGGGACTCTCGGCAGGAGGCGGCGGTGCCGGCGCAGGCGCCGGCCGGCCGCCGCGCCTCAGCAGCTGGAACGCGTCCACACCAGGCCGCCGCTGCCGAGCCGGCGGGCCGTCCAGTACCACCACCTCGTCCGCCGCGTCCACTGGCCGGCCGGCCTTCTTCACTGGCGTCACCTCCAGCTCACTGTCACTGTGCGGTCGGGGCCGGCGCACGCAGCGAGCCGACCGGCGAAGCGGCTCCTTTTCTGGAGTCTCCGTCGGCTCACCGTCCCCCGGCTGCTGTCGCGGGCGTCCGACACTGCGGCCTGACTGGCGCCTAGTCTTCTTCACTGGAGTCAGCTCCAGCTCGCTGTCGCTAGGCTGGGACTCTGGCTGTCTGACGTAACGGGCGGCCCAGCGACCTTGGTCCTTCACCGGAGTCACCTCTGCTTCACTAACGCTCAACACTCTGAGGCGGCTGTTCCTCACTGGTCGGAGCGAAGGCGTCTTGACTGGTGTGATTTCCGTGACATCACTGTCGTCCGGTGCGTCCCGTCGGCAGCTGCCACGGCCTGACCCACGCCCCTCCGCCGGGGTGGTCTCCACCTCTGACTGCCTGGGCCGGCTGGCTCGGCCTCTGCCCCCCGAACGGCCGACGGGCCTCTTCACGGGAGTGAGTTCTGTTCCTGGGCCGTCGCTGGTCGGCTCCGCCTGGCTGCCGGGCCGGGCCGGCCGACGGTCCGACCTCTTCTCGTCGCCGGCCTGGGCCTGCCCGTCAGCGACCCGTCTGGGACGGCTGCCGCGGCCGGCCCGCCGTGACGGCCTGTTCGGGCCGCTCGCCTCTGGCTGGCTCCGGTCGGGCGGTCCGCGCTGACGGGCGCGGGCCGGCCGGCGGCCGGCACCTCTACCGGGCGTGAACTCGGCCTCGCTGTCTGTGGACGGCGCCGCCGCCGGCCGCTGCGGGCCGCTGCTGACGCGGGCCGAGCGGCGGCGCGGCGTCCCGTCCTCGCCGCTCACGGCTCTCGGCCGGCTCAACTCCTCACTGGGCGGGGCGCCGAGACCACAGGCCGGGCCCGCGCGGCGGCCGGAAATGACGGCCGGCGCCGATCGGCTGACACCAGCCTTCCGAGCCCCGGCTGAACGTCGGCCGGGGGATCTGCCGGCAGACTTCGAGTGGGCAACTGGTCTCGCCTTCACTTTGTGGCATTTCTTGACCAGTTTCTGCGCAGTGGACAGGCCGGGCGGATGATGGTTCACTGTCGAGTCGCCAACCGAAAGCCGATCAGGCTGGGTTTTTCTGCTTTTTGCTGACAGCGATTTTGAAGCCCGTCTTCGGATCTTCTGCTGGCCATGTCGCGCCTCCGCCATTTCAAAATCATTGTCATCTGAAACATTTGGAGGAGTTTTAGTAAGAACTGCTGTCATACCATCTTGCAATGATAGGCTGCTTTCCTGAATTAAAGTCTTGCATAGCATCATTTGTTTGCTTTTGGCTGCATCAGTTTGAACTACACCTTTTCCATTCTGAGGAAGCCAAACATTTCTCCACTTTTTCTTCTCTGGTTCCCCTGGATCTTGGCTGGGCTGTTTCCTCTTGGGCCTTAAGGCCTTGGCTGATACAAGACAATGTGGAGATGATCTGAATATGCTCAATTCCAAAGTTTCTTCCTTGTCACAATCCTCAGCAGTGGTGACCTGGGCTGACTTGTGTGATTCTATTAAGCCTATTCCCTGACTTTCCATCTTCACATCTTGAGGAATACTTGGTGGCTTCACTGTGGTTTGCATATCAGCATGGTAGTTTGGTGTTTCCTCTGTCTGCCTGCTGGCTTTCCTAGAAAAAATTGAAAAATATTTTGCTGGACTTGGTGGCTGCACCATGCTTTTCTCTTGTTCTGTGACCACTTCCTCAGAGGTGCACTCCAGCATGTCTTTTGCTTTGGTTTCATTCCTGCTCCAAACCCCCTTTTTTCTACTGGATTGCATCAAAATCTGGAATGGATCCAGTGCTGAGTTCTTTGGGTTTGATGTACTCTGTGATGATACTGGATTGCCACAAAAATACTCCACATTACTGGTTTCATTCTTTAAGGAACCTGGTACACACACATAAGCACTACTGTCCTGATAAAGTGCATACATCATTTCTCACACATGATACTGGTTCATCACAGCTAATTTGCTGTGATACCTTGATATTTTTTTCTTCTTTCCCTAACTCTAGCTTTTGCCTCAAATTTTTTTCTTCTTTGTCAACATCTTTTCCAGTGGTCTGCATTGATGTTGTACCATTTTCATGCACTGAATCTGCTTGCTGACAGTGTCCTTCAGACCCAGTGCTAGGAAAACTCTCTTGTGATGCCTGAGGCAGGCTTGATTTCACTCCCTTTTTGAAATATTTTAACAAAGTCTCTGACCGGTCCTTTTGCTTGAACATGTCAGGTGGAGAAGATGATGCTGGTAAGTTCAATTTTTTCTTACAGCTTTCCATTTTGAAACATTTGCTTCATGAAAAACTCCCATCTGAGGGAAACAAGATAATTAATTGTAATGAAATCTGGGAAGCATTACTGCAACCATCAACAGAAAGCACTTTTAAGAAACAAAATGATATTGCCATTCCACTTAACAGGTAGCTCTGGCCAGATGTATCCAATTAACAGCATAGTTATGATTATGTGATACATGACATTAAAATGCCAAAACCTTTCCATTTCAAATGACACATGTCCTGATCAGGTTTCACCATTGAGATGTAGCACTTTGAAACAAATACTTTGTGAATACAACTACAGGCATATGAATATAAATATTAACAATGGTTCTTAATGGCAACAGGTTTCTGTGAAGCTTGGCACATTTTGTCCTATATTGAGCACAAATATGCTTTACAATTCAGCATGAACAGCTTAATAAAACAAGCCATACCCATGCAGTTAAGCAGCAACAGGTGAGGGGGAATACAGTCTTAGTATTCTATTGAAGGTATGTTACTTTCAGTTCAACTGTAAAGCAAGCACATCCAAGAATACGACAGCATCAAAGCATTTTAGGCATAGGTGTAGGAACGTCTCAGAAAGAGGAGATGCCACAGCCAATTTGGAAGTAATTCTTTACATGTATTATTGGAAACTACAGGTGCCACAGCACCCACGGAAACCCCCTTCATACGCCTGTGATTTTGGCTAAAAAAGGAAGAAGCACGGACAGTTCGCAACTACTATGACCACAGGGATGAGTACATGAATTTGCAAGCCAGGCGATGAACCCAAGACGATTTCACTAAGGTGACCCAAACAAACTTTCCATCCCAAAAAACTGCCGACCGCTCTACTGGTCCTCACATATCCGTAATATCCACATTCGCACCATGGACCACCTACGCCATCTACGCAAACGTCATCCATGTTCGCGCCATAAAGTCGTCTTGCTTGAATATGGTAGCTCAAAATATTGTGGCATCAATATCAAACCCTGTACAATTTTTCAGTTAAGGGAAATGGGATAACTGGTATAATGTTTTGTTTCTCAGTGAAACGTAAAACTAAAGATGTAAAGCCACCAAATTTAATTTCTAATTTCCCTCAAATCACCGACTGAAATTTAATTACACAATGCAGAATGCGTTTAACAATGGATACCGCGACCGTTCCAGATCATTCTTTGAATGCATTATCGACGCACTTTAGACAAACGAAAGATTAAATTAGGGAAGATATTCTTTAACAAGACCTTAATATGACGTCATTTACACTTTGTCGCTAAAGTACATTGGACAATTGAGTCTTCTTCTTTTTCGTGACGTCATTAAGTATTCAAAATGTTGTCTTTACACACAGCCCTCCTCGTGATCGTACTCCAACGACCGGTTCCAATTTGGGAGTGCCTTTAGTGTTGGTGTGCGTCTTGCGTGATTGCTTGCGCTGGGCGTGTTCATTCATACCTTGGAACGGTTTTGACATCTTGGTCTCATTTCAAGTGTGTAGCGCATAACCATGACACAGCCAGCTAAAGTAATGCAGTCTTCGAACAAGCAGGCAGCTTTTAAAGACAAAACCAAACCGGCTGAAATTAGGAGCAGCAGCATTACTGCCGCGAAGGGTAGGTGCCTTGTCTTCCGGGGAATGCCACTACATAGACCTATAAGGACTCACAAAATGGATTGGCTGATTGAGGTTACTGAGTGTTTAGCATATAAATATTTGGTAATATTTGGAATACTTAATGTGCAGGGACATGGAGTCATTTTGCACCACACATGTAAAGATTTTAAGGTAAGGTCGGGCAGGCATCAGCTCACCCTAATGGCTCATCACCTATGACAGGGGTGCCGTGGATGGTATCATGAGACTACAGGACTTGTGGACTTGCTTCCTGCATTAATTTGATGAGTATTCCTCCACCTTTCATTTATCGTGGAGGGTCATGCACTATATGTGATGTTGCATAGGGTAATCCTTTAGAAGCGTGCGCCATAAACCAAGCACACTGGATGACACATATACGGCCGCGTGGCAAAAGGAGACGTCAGCTGTTGCGAGAAACAACAACATTATGCACTGGAGCTCCAGGGTCGTGGGTCACCTACTATTCGCTAACCTAACCTAACCTTACCTAACCTAACCTAACCTAACCTAACCTAACCTAACCTAACCTAACCTAACCTAACCTAACCTACTGTGTAAAACAAGAGCGAATAGTAGGTGATCTACGACCTGGAGCTCCAGTGCATAATGTTGTTGTTTCTTGTTACAGCTGACGTCTCCTTTTGCCACGCGCGCCATATATGTCATCCAGTGTGCTTGGTTTATGGCGTGCGCTTCTAAAGGATTGCCGTTGCATAGTAGGTGCAACACTGCTCAAGGCACAGTGTAAGATACTAGAGGCTGTAGACTGATGAAAGAGTACAATCAGACTTGGTTTTGTCCAACAGAGGTTGGGTTGTGCAAAGACAGTATTAAATTGTATCTCAAAGGGACTGTGCTGGGCTAAGTTTATGTGGCTAAAGGTTTGGGCAATCCTTTAGAAGCGCACGCCATAAACCAAGCACACTGGATGACACATATACGGCGCGCGTGGCAAAAGGAGACATCAGCTGTTGCAAGAAACAACAACATTATGCACTGGAGCTCCAGGGTCGTAGATCACCTACTATTCGCTCTTGTTTTACACAGTAAGTTAGGTTAGGTTAGGTTAGGTTAGATTAGGTTAGGCTAGGCTAGGCTAGGCTAGGCTAGGCTAGACTAGGCTAGGCTAGGTTAGGTTAGCAAATAGTAGGTGATCCACGACCCTGGAGCTCCAGTGCATAATGTTATTGTTTCTTGCAACAGCTGACATCTCCTTTTGCCACGCGCGCTGTATGTATCATCCAGTGTGCTTGGTTTATGGCGTGCGCTTCTAAAGGATTACCAAGGTTTGTTCTAAAATGGTTCATATGAGAGAAGGTTTATAAGAAAGAACCAAAGGTTCCTAAACTTAAGGTTTGTATCAAAAAAGGCATGGGAATAGGAACTGCCCTAAAATGGTAATCTAGTAACACCACACCCTTTACCAGCCTGCAGCCTCTAGTATCCCATACTGCAACTTGGGTGCAGGGTTGCACCTTCAGCTCAAACCTGGAGCCAACCCTTCCTGATACAAAATCTTGTCCAACACAAGCCTGTCCTGATACCTAATATGAATGTTATGTTTGCAAACCTTTGGCTATGAACATTTTGCAATACAAACCCTTGATTTATGAATCTTGGTCTGGTTACCCTTCCTGGGTTGCTCAAGATAATGTATGGCTGCCTTACTCCCTTCTTTACCTACCAATGGTGAGTTCAGTGCACTACCAAATAGACCATTTTATGTTTTCACCAGTCCCCATCAGAGGTGCCACTATCACGCAACAAATGATTATGTAGGGTGGTTGATGCATGTCCAGCTGACTGATTATGATATTGGAGGAAAAATAAATGCAGTGCATAATATGCAGGCTTCAAATGGAAAAGTATTGTGTCAAACTCCTAAGCATTGCAATTTCCATGCAAAAAGTATTCCGGTAGCACATTGTTTATAGCCCTACTATTGTGCGTAGACACCACTATTCAGTTAAAACTATTTTAAGGAGAGGGTGAAGAAATAGCTGAAGCCAAAAATAACTTACAACTACCCATATTTGACTGCAAAAGTGAGGTCTGAATTCTTATGGTGTGTATGGTATATTTGGATCCCAAGTTGCACTGCCTGGCCAGTCTGGAAAATGTGGCAGACCAGTTGATGAGATGCTTGAGACAGGTCTCATCTACAGATGATGTCTGTGCATTGTGCAGGGGCATATACAATGACCAGGAATGGTCTTCAACATTTTCTTGCTGAGCAAATGGCATTTTTGGTGATCCATGAAACAAGCCTGTTTTTTTTTGGTTGTTGCTAAAATTTGCACAAAATGTAGTTAAGAAAGCTCACATTAAACTTGCATGGCCCATAAAACAGTTTTTGATATTTGCTGGTCATTCTAGCAAATAATATCTATAAACATAGTAACAAGGCTCCACTGCATGGGAATCCCCTGCTTTGATTACTTTTGAAACAAAGTATGAATTTTCAAATGTGAAAAAAACAAACTATGCTGTGAAAACTAATAAATGTTTTAGAATGCATACCAATTTGTTCTGATTATGTCAGCAAATAAAGCAGATACAATGCTGATAACACAAATCTGGTGCATTTTGTGAAGGGCTTGCTCCTGCTGTTAGTGATTGTTACAATGCCTTCTTCATTAGCTTAGTGGATAGAAATTCAGACTGATAATTATAAGGTTGTGGGATCAAACCCTCATGCCACCAGCTCTCAGTTGGTAACACACCTGGTATGGATTGGACAATGGATGCTTGAGCCCAATTGGCTTTGTGCCCCAGACCAAACAAACCAACCCACCAGCCAACCTGCTACTTACACCTGGTTTGTTGTGCAGTGGCACATTTTGCAGTTGTGCTTGCCCTTTTAGCCCACCAGTGCCAATTCATTAGCTGCCCCAAGGTTGCATGAGTTACCCCATTTTAGGAATTTCTACCATCTACAAAATTTTGAAAAGCTGCCCCAGATTTCATTCTTGCCCCAACCCTGCCCCAATGAGATCTTGCTGAGATCTGCCATATTTTTTCGGACTGGCAGACTTGCATGTGTATTCAAAGGTGAACTTCTGTCCTCAACTTTCTATCACAGTGCCTTGAATTTCTGAGTTGGCAACAGTGAAACAAGTATAAGCCTGAAAATTTGTAAGGAAACATGCATTTAAATGCAATATAGTAGGCAGTGTGTGTGTATATGCAGTATGATAAAGCATGCAAACATAGGCCAGAAAGGCTTATGGTTGCAAGCTGTCAGCTGACTAAGCAATTTTTTGATCAGGTACCAGCTTTTGGATCAATTTTTGGCTTGAGGAGCAGCTGGCTAGGCAATTTTTAGTGTATGAAACAGTTGGTTTACATTGATACTCATTTTGAAATAACTAGGCTGGCTTTCAACTTGTAGGTTGGGCAGTTGCCAGTGATGTGGTGCCAGCATTATTGATGGATGGGTTAATAGGTTGATGGATGTGTTAATAGGTTAATGGATGGGTTGATTTAACTCTTAATAGGTTGATGGATATGTTAATAGGTTAGTGGATGGGTTGATTTAACTGTGGCCCGCATGAGGGGGTGAAACAACCCCTCTGAGTTTTTCTGAAGATAATTCCCTAATGGTTATTTTATCCATCTGAAGCTTGGTATACCTTCAGGGCATCCTTTCTGCAGCTAATAGTGTGAACATTTTTCCTCTGTGTTGCCAATGTGACAAGCTATGGCATCACATTAAGAACCATGTCAGCCATCTGTGCTCCAACACAACCAATGTACAAAGGCTCCATTTTTGTCTCGCGTTTATATGGTTGAAGTGCACAAATGCCATAATATATATATATATATATATATATATATATATATATATATATATTAATATGTGTACAAAAAGGCCGGAGATTTGAGGGTGTAAACTGAGGTCATGGATTGTGATGGGAAATATGTTGCATTTTATGTCTGGAAATGTGAGAGGAAATTGGTATCACAAAACAATCTATGTACTCTGATTTCTTGGGGTGTAAGGAATCAAATGTTACAAATTTGATGCAGTCTTTTATTTTATCAAAAGAGGGCAGAGTCCAGTGAAATCCAGTTATGTCTGCATTATGCAGAAGCCCCTATACAGGCAAAGGTTTAAGTGTCATGCCAAAATAAAAACTTAAGATAATATTTTCCAGAGGAGGAATTATAGCATTCTTTTATATAATGCACTCATTTCAAACTTTTGCTTATGTTGCTTTTAATGACTCTCATTTTTTCAGCTGTTGCTGATGCCATCCGAACGAGTTTAGGCCCCAAGGGAATGGATAAGATGGTAAGAAAATGGGCATTGTTGTCATACCTTTATTCACAATCCTATATTGTTTCAGTTCAGTGTTAACATGTATGTTTGCCACCAGTGACAATTTCTTGAGTCTTCATCTTACATTTTGCAGTGCAAGCAATATTGTGTCACATTTCATGGAAGCTGCTGCATTTTTTTTTTAAATCGTTCACAGGAGTCACATTGTGTTGTCCATTGGGCATATTAGGTGTGCATGTTGTCCATTGGGCATATGAGGTGTGCATTTTACATTGTTTTCCAGATTCAAGAACCAAAGGGTGATGTAACTATCACAAATGATGGAGCCACAATCCTGCAACAGATGAAGCTGGCACACCCAGCTGGGAAAATGGTAAGAGAACAACATGCTCAGGAATGACATTGTTATGCTAAGGTTTATCTAGAGTTATGCCATGTTTGTTTCCAGCCTGTGGTTTGGTACTGAAAAGCATTGTTTGGTTTGTTCTCTTACTACTAGAGGATATTGCTGCTGGGAGAGATTGTCACTAGAGGAGATAGTCTCCTAGAAGAGATACTCTTACTAGAAGGTTCACTAGAAAAATGTGAATGGCTTGGGTTTGTAATCTGAACAGTTCGGGAAATGGTAAAAAATTTATTGATGAATGAAAGCTGAACACTGTTGGGTTGCCATTTATGTTAAGTTTACCCATTGGGGTGAATCATTTGGATGCAGTTTTAGTGCCCATAGCTGCTGCTCTATGAGGGGTATTGGAGTTTCAGCACCAGCGAGCCGCCCACTCCGCTGACGTGTCCGTTTCTCGGCAGCTGGTGGAGCTGTCGAAGGCGCAGGACTCCGAGGCCGGCGACGGCACCACCTCGGTGGTGATCATGGCTGGCGCCCTGCTGGAGGCGTCGCAGAAACTACTGGCGCGCGGCATCCACCCCACGGCCATATCCGAATCGTTCCAGGCGGCCGGCGAGAAGTGCACCGAAATTCTGACCAACATGTCGACGCCCGTGCAGCTCTCGGACCGCGAGAGCCTGCTCAAGTCGGCCTCGACGTCGCTCAACTCCAAGGTACTGGCGATGTCCAGCCGGTCGGAGGCGAGGCGCTGGGGGCTTGATTTATCCTTTTTTTGTGGTGACAGAGATCATTAAGGTGTTATAAAGCCTGTGTTACCTTTACTGAGAATAGTTATGGGTATTTGAGCTTTTCGTCTTACATGGGTATCACTGTGATTCGACGTGAAACACTTGTGTTTTTGGCAGCATGTGGTCACTAGGCCAGTTGATGTTGCATTTGGGACATAGTGAGCTTTATTAGGCACGAAATGCTCCGAAGACTTCGTGATATTACCCCTGGACTCCGATAACGACCCATTTTGCGTAGTATGTAACGAGAGCGCGGTCATTCATGCTTCTCTCGATTCCTGACATTTTCTTCGAGATGTGCGCTGTGTCCGACGTGTGTGTGCGACCCCGGATTGAACGGCCTTATGCTGTTTGGTCTGGGGGCCGTGACAGGCGGCCTGGGTGCTGGTTAGTGTGGTTCGTGACTGGCCGTCCAGGTGTCATATGGTCTGTCCAGGTGTCATATGTCATACGTTGTAGACGGACTGATCCGATGCAGTGTAGTCTGTGTGGCCCGTGACTGGCCGTCCTGGTGTCATATGGTCTGTGTGTGTTGCAGACGGACTGGCCTGGTGCAATGTAGTCTGTGTGTCCGTGACTGACCACCATAGTGCAGTATGGTGTATGTGTGGCTCCTGATTGACCCCACTGGTTGATTCAGGTGGTTCACCAGCACGCGGGCACTCTGTCAGCTACATCCGTGGACGCCGTGCTCAGCGTCATCGACCCCGTCAAGGACACCAACGTCGATCTCAAGGTCAGCCGTGAACAGCGATAGCGAGGCTGTACGGCTAGTCTTGTCTGTTTCTGTTGGCTGTACCGTTCATCACGCTAGGTCAGAGGTGGCGCCGCTGTTCGAGGTTTTCCGTCTTGTCAGACCGTGGCTTTGCTGCTCTGTGCTTGGCATATTTTGTATCGAGCCCGTCATCGACTGTTTAGTAAGCAGTTTGAATGATGATGTTCAGGTGATCGTAGATGCATTTTTTTTTTCATTCGAATTTTTTAGGTCTACCTAAAGCTTTTTAATCCTGCAGCTCCTCTATTACGGACTGACGTATGTATGCTGTACTGTGCTGTGCGCCGTGTATGCATTGCGACGCACGACATGCGACAGACAATATTCAGAAAGCAACATCTTTCAACATGGCATATGGCACAACATGAACTCAGAGCACAGGTCTGCCTTGTGTGATTACTGTGAAAGTGTATGCGTTTTGGTGGGTGTTGATGCCCCTCAGCGTAGATAAGAAGTAAAGATGACATCTATAAGGCTATGCAGACCTGCTGCCGTGATGTCTAAGCGCTGCGCTGTCTGTGGACTTGCAGGACATTAAGATCATGAAGAAACTGGGTGGAGTTGTGGAAGACACAGAATTGATCGAGGGCGTGCTGTTTGACCAGAAGAGCGGTGGATTCGGCGGACCTACGCGCGTGGAAAAGCCCAAGATTGGCCTCATTCAGTTCTGCATCTCGCCACCCAAAACTGACGTCAGTGGATGGACGTAAAAGCGGAATTTTTAGGACTGGTTAAAGCGTTCAGCGAAGTACCTTTAATGATGAAAAACAGTGTTGTTTAATTGTGTCACCTTCCATTGTTCTTTTTTGTAGTTTTTCCCCGTAGTTGCCCGCACATGTGCCGTTGTTTCCGGCGCATCGCTAATAGACTGTCTGCGGGATTCGTTGCAGAACAGGATCGTGATTATTCACATTGTAGCTTGCGCCTAAAAATTGATGATTTTTCAAGGTTTTCTGTTTCGTCGGGGTCGTGCGGTGGATACTGTACGTTGTGTTGACGGTCGTCATCCCTACCGGCTGGTCAGATGGACAACCAGGTGGTGGTTTCCGACTATGCAGCCATGGACCGTGTGCTTCGCGAGGAGCGCCAGTACCTGCTCAACATCGTCAAACAGATCAAAAAGGCCGGCTGTAACGTGCTGCTCGTCCAGAAGTCCATCCTCAGGTCGGTGCACCGACGGCTCCTGTTTGCTACACCGAAGCGGGGTTTGGGCGAGCCAGCCCGAGCGGGGCCCAGTTAGAGTCATAGGAGGAGCTCTGAGCTGGGTCGAGTCAGAGTCAGAGAAGGAGCTCTGAACCGGTCCCAGTCTGAGTTAGAGGAGGGACTCCAAGCGGGGCCGAGTCAGAGTCAGAGGAGGAGCTCCGAGCGGTAAGAGTCAGAGTCAGAGAAACCCTGTGTCGATGCATCGGACCAGTCGCTTGGGGCCAAAGCAGGTCGTGTCACGAAACAGCCTGAGGAGCAGCTTTAGGTGGCTGGGCTAGGAGTGGTGTGTGGCGTGTCCTGTGACGGCCGGGTTTCAGGGATTCATGTTTTGTGTATGCACGTACTTTGCATTGCGATGGAAGATCATGTGTGTCAGTACTGGAAATCTTAAATCGACATTGCATGCAATACTTTTTAATGAACTCAGATTTGGGTTTGGGAAAGGGCTAATTACAAAGGGGTGTTTCGTAAAATTATGAAAGAGGTACTGACAAATACATACATAATGCGTCTTCGTGTTTAGTGGTGCTGATCAGCTGGCTGATTGGCATATGGCTGTGAGCGTCTGCTGGTGCCCGCCTGGCGTGACATCTGCGCTTTCCCGGACAGAGACGCCGTCAGCGACCTGGCCCACCACTTCTTGGCCAAAATGAAGATCATGGTGGTGAAGGACGTGGAGCGGGAGGACATCGAGTACGTCTGCAAGAGCCTGAACATCCGGCCTGCGGCGTCGCTGGACCATTTCACGGCCGACATCCTGGGCTCGGCTGATCTGGCCGAGGAGGTACAGGCCGGTCCCAGCAAGATGGTGAAGGTACGCACCGCGCCGCCGGCCGGGCCCCGCCCCGCCCAGAGAGCGGGCTCCCACTCTCGTCCTCTGTTCCCTGGAAATGTTCCCAAATATTCCCCTTTGTAATCTGCTAAATCGTTAACGCGACTTGTGTATTGCGGCGTTGATAATACGGCGCCTTGCCTGTTGCGCATAAAAGGTGAGTACTGTTTACGTTTATGGCGCCCATTGCTGTCCTGTGCGGTGACGATGACCGTCTTATCCACCAGATAACGGGCATCCACAATAGAGGGCGCACGGTGACTGTGCTGCTGCGCGGTAGCAACAAACTGGTGCTGGAGGAGGCTGACCGGTCACTGCACGACGCCCTCTGCGTCATCCGCTGCCTCGTCAAAAAACGGTCAGTGATTGCTATCCCCATGTCATCCGCCGCCGAGCCAGAACGAAAATAGTCAGTCCTTGTCATCCCCTGACCCCGTATCATCCAGTGCCTCATTGAAAAAAACGGCGAATGGGCGTCAGCCCCCTCTGTCTCATCTGTTGTCGCATCAAAAACGGTCAGTCAGCGTCCCCAACTTGGTCATGCTCTACCTCGTCAAAAAGCGAACACTGCGCCACCCCCCTCTGCGTTATCCCCTTCTTCGTCAGAGGCACGGTCGGTTGGCGTCATCCCCTCCTTGTTGTCCGGCGACTCGTCAGAAGTGATCTGCCATTGCCCCCGTGTGTATCATTCACCATCTCGACAGTCAATGACCCGTCTGGTGGTGTCGCAGCAGGGATATCGGCACTGAACTGTGCGTGTCGGGCCGGGCCTCTTATTGATAGAAAAGATCTCGGCCATATATGAGCAGGTGGCTTGTATTCTGTAAGTGTATTTTGGAGCTGCTAAGTATCATGGATGTCTGTTGTGTAGCTCTGAAATGTTGTTATTGGATTATAAACTTCGTCGGAGGTGCCACATTTTTCCTCTTGAGGAACGCGTTTTTTTCGCAGTTCCTGTTGAGCCAAAAGGTTTGCCACTTAATCATGGCATGCTTTCATTCGTTTATGATCTCCTCAAAGCGCGAAGCACTCGTTAACCGAAGAATTGGGTGTGTAGCTGCTACCAGTCAGCGATACCTTACTGCGTATCGCTGACGGTACGTGCTAACCTTGCCACCGTTTTTGTGTCACGTTTAGAGACCTGACGTCATCAGTGCGCGTGTTTCCTCGCCGTATGCGCAGTCCTGACGTTGACGCTGCCTCGTGGCGTCCAGGGCGCTGATCGCCGGCGGCGGTGCGCCGGAGATGGAGATGACTCTGCGCCTGTACGAGCACTCGCACACGCTGACCGGCGTGGAGGCCTACTGTTTCCGGGCGTTCGCCGAGGCGCTGGAGATCATCCCTTACACGCTGGCGGAGAACGCCGGCCTGAACCCGATCGCCACCGTCACCGAACTGCGCAACCGGCACGCCAACGGCGAGAAGGTGCGGCCCTGGTGGCCGGCATAGCCACCGAGGAGTGGGCGGGGTCATTAGGTGGCTGGTATAGCCACCAAGAAGAGTGTGAGGTCATTAGGTGGCTAATATAGCCACCAAGGAGAGTGTGAGGTCATTAAGTGGCTGGTATAGCCACCAAGGAGTGTGTGGCGTCATTAGGTGGCTGGTATAGTTACCATTGAGAGTGTGGCTGGTATAGTTACCATTGAGAGTGTGGCTGGTATATCCACCGGAGAGAGAATGTGATCCTGGGTTTGCTGTCATAGCAGCTGGGAGAGAGTAAGGTCCTAGTTTGGCTGGTGCTGCCACTGTTCAGACAGTAGGATCCTGACTGGCTGGTAATGAACACTATGCAGAGGATATGATCACGTTGGTGGAGTGGTTGAAGAAGTGTATCAAGCGCTGCCTGCAGTACGTCCATTTACCGTCATCCATGGTCCCTTGCGATGAGGTTTGATCGCAACATTACGTGAAAGTAGGGACAACCCCCTCCACCCAGCTGTTGATATTTGTGAAGACGTGTTTCTCAACTGCACGTAGAAAAGCGATCCGTCCTGTCAGGTTCAGGATTGAAATGCTGCCGCTGCTTGGTACAGTGACATCGTCAGCAGGAAGTCGGGGTTGAGTGCCTTCGGTGTTGAGTGCTGTAAAACCGCGGAGCAAACCTGTACTCTGATCCCATGTTGGGCCCGTTTTGTTTTGAAATCGTCACAGAGCGATGGGATAAGATCGGCTGGCCCAGTAGAGATGGTGCTTTCTCGAAGGTCTTGTTTATCTGATGACCTGGCTAAATAGGTGAAGCCGTTTTATTGTACGATTTATTTATTTCCCTGCGATGGGTAGAGTACAGGTGTCAGTTTATGAAGAACAGTAACAGGTATCTACAAACCTTAAGGTAATCATACTAACTTCGACTTTGAATAACCTCATCTCAGATCACACGGTCTTGGCCACTCACATTGGTCCCATGAGTTCACGGAGGGTTCAGTATCAGATGGGTCCAGCATGTAATCAGAGCTCATGTTTGCTGCTGACGCGAGCAGCTAATTGAGCTGGCTGACCCTGTTGGACAGAACGCCGGCATCAACGTGCGCCGCGGCAAAATCACCAACATCCTGGAGGAGAACGTGGTGCAGCCGCTGCTGGTCTCTGTTTCTGCTATCAGTCTGGCCGCCGAGACCGTCTGCTCTATCCTCAAAATAGACGACGTGGTGAGTACAGACCGTTTGCTATATTCGCGAAATAGACATAGTGCTGAGTACAGACTGTACGCTCCATTCCCAAAATAGACGTCGCGGTGGGAACAAACCACGTGTTGTATGCTCAAACTGGACGACGTGATGGGTATGGACCACTGGAGTGAAGCTATGACAAATGTCTCTATGGACTTGTGAGCTATTTCTGGTGTAACCTATGTCTTGTAAGGATTCTGCGATGGAACATATTAAAATATGCAGTGGGACTAACTGACGGGCTGGGGTACGCTAAATTTGCCAGTCAGAAAGTGAACTTGAAGCGTGTATCAGTTTGTGCCGTGCCTGTTTTGACTCCTTCGTCTGTTTACAGATCAACGTGGTCAACTGAGGCTCGGCCGACTCGCCAAGTTGAGGCCTGACCGAATTGCCGCGCCGTCTGCCAGCTGACCGTGTTCTCGGGCTTGATTTGCGGCCGCCCTGCGCCCGAACAGGCCGCGTTAATTAACGTTCTCTTTCCGCACGCATGTGCTGTCATGAATACAGTATAACACTAGTGCAAACTCTTCTTGAGAACGGGGGGACAAGGTGTTCTTATGTTCAATAAGATCGGTCTCACTGAATTGCTTAGTACAAGCAGACGTCTCGGCTGCTTTGAAGGAATGGAGTTTGTGTCAGCAAGACAGTATTTTCTGTGGGATGAGTTTCATCCGTCGCAGGTAGCTTCGCAATCAAACGCCATGTGAATGTGTACGCTCGCGGACACTGCCCCACTGCCCAGACGTCTCCATACAGTAGGTTTACTTCAGGCTACTGGCGGTGACTAGATGACTCAGTAGCGCCGAATGACTCTGGTGCGCCCCTAAGCCCCAATAACCAGATGACTCAGTATAATGCCATCTGTAAGCGTCCGTGGAGGGACTGAGTGTTGTGCAACCGGGATCAATAAGGAACCGGGCAGGGTGGCGTTGACGACCGGAGCGACTGCTGACGTGGCAGTAATGCTGCTCCCGGGCTGCTGCGGCCGCAGTGACGTACAGAGGGAACTGAGGCCACGGGGGCGTACGGGGAGAACTGCGCAGGAGCCTACAGTCATCGCGCCGGCAATGCTCGTGATTGGTGCGAACGCTGCGCTGACGTGGTCCACCAAGGTTTTGTGGCGAGTGTGAACGGTGAGAAGAAGTGCCCTCTGAGGTTTCGTGCCTGGCGTGAACGCTGGGGAAGAAGTATTGTCAATATTAATTTTGCGTTGGCGTTTTCCCCATGGTCCGGTCGAGTCATATGGGTCAGTTTCCTCGGCTTGTTCCGATGGACCAAATGTGAATGTTTGCAGTCGCTGCGACCTTTATGGCATGTTGTCGCACGGTAACGCTAACAAGATCTACCGCGCTGGTTCGGTAACCGGACGGCGGAACAACACGCCTGACGCCGCGGCCGCCCGGCAGCCGTGGTGAGGACCGCTCACAGGGCGTCTGACGGCCGAGCCGGGACAGAGAGGCTGCGGTGCCCGGCAGCTGCCGCCACTCACTGTCTGCTGGGTGTGCGGCAGGTAGCTGCCGTCACTGTGTGCTGGGTGTGGAGCGGACAGTTGCCGCCACTGTCTGCTGGGTGTGCGGCAGGTAGCTGCCGTCACTGTGTGCTGGGTGTGCGGCGGACAGCTGCGGCCACTGTGTGCTGGATGTGCGGCAGGTAGCTGCTGTCACTGTGTGTTGTGTGTACAGCAGGTAGCTGCCGTCACTGTGTGCTGGGTGTGAGGCAGACAGTTACCGCCACTGTCTGCTGGGTATACAGCAGGTAGCTGCCGTCACTGTGTGCTGGGTGTGCGGCAGGCAGCTGCCGGCACTTTTCAGCAATTTCAGCTGAAAAGTACAATTTCAGCGATGAAATGAGATGTGAGTTCTGGAGCGACACCGTTGTTGAAGCTAGTAACAACCTGCAGAAACAGAGGTCATCGGACGAACCATTTGTCTGTGAATGCATTTTCCTCGTTGGGCCCGGTCAGGTTCGACTAACGTTGGCTGACGAGGTCTTATGGTGTTGCCGCCACTTCAGCGTCATACCAAACCAGAGATGAGGGCACAATTGGGACGTGCGATGTGTCAAGAGACCCAGGGTGTTTGGCTAACGCGCCTTTTCAGCCATGTTCTTTTGATTTTTTCTGGCATAAAAGTCATGTATTTCGGTATATGCTTACGGCTTTACAACCCTACATTGTTGCCAAAACACGTTAACCAGTCATCGAAGTTTTCGCCGTCCCCTGTGATTGATTTTGTTTCGATTTTCGAAGCAGTGAACAATCTGAGGACGCGACCCGTCAAAACAGCTTCCAGATATGCATACGATGAGGTTAAAGTGGTTGTCATGTTAGTCATGTCAGCTAGCACTGAGTGATCTAAAAGCCAGAAAACGCCGTCACCATTCCCACCTAGTCCCGCAGGTGCGGACAGAGCAAAGTCAAAGGCGCTTTGGTTGAACTGCCTCGAGCCTTGGAACACTGGAAGCTCGTAACCATTGTCATGATGTTCTCGGATGTCGTGTAGTCGCCACTTTTCACCTGTGGATCTGTTATGCTGTACCAAGCACGTGTTCTAGGACTGAATTTTGGGGGAAGGGGCCCCAGGCCCACAAAGCATCTGACGCCCTCCATGGCGTTAGGTAATGTAAATGAAGCTTATGGGTTGTTTCTTTTGTTTTCATGTGTTTCTGGGACTAAAATTCAGCCTCTGTCTTCATGTTAATTTGGCCGAGACTCGACCAGCCTTCCCAAAAGGCGATCCTTAGCTGTCCTGTCCCGATCAAATCCAGGGTGAGAGATAACAAAGACGTGCTTTGCCCTGCCACTGTGATCGAGATGACTTCATTGACATTTCGGAATTTCCGACACGTCGGGGAAGGAGCGTTTCCAAAATTGATGGGTACAATGCGTTTTTTTCGAGAACTTTTCATGCAGGAATAATATGATGTTAAATTATTCAAAGCTGGTAGGCCCGTCGCCAAGTTAGTAGGGGCGCCCGCCACCGCACCAGCCGTATAGCCTGTTACACAGTGCACACGCACTCCCCAAGGTATACTTGGCGTGCGACGACGATATCGGTCCACATTCGACAGCCGCGGCGGCTGAAGGCGTGTTGATGTCAGGTGCGTTTCGCAATTACCAGCCCAAAGCATCGCATTGTCTTTCAAAACTGCCTAGATGTGATAATGCAAAAAACTTTTTCCTTTCATAACCGTCATTTACAAAGATCTCCAGGAATGCACAAAATTTATCCTTTCCATTGTTTTTAACGTATGCTTCATCAGTCAGCTGACTTGCCTTTGTTTTGTTTTTGTGGGATTTCAAGGACGCGACTGTGGTGCAGCTGGGCTGAGGCTGGCGAAGTTCCTCAGCCAATTTCAGAAGAAAATTGGCGTCGTTCCAGCCAGGTGTTGCCTCTTCAAGGAACTCGACGATATATAATACTGCTTGGGAGGTTTGTTGTTAAAAATGAAAACACGGGGATCGAGATCTCTGGACGCCAGCCTTCCAAAATCAAACGGTTTCAGCAGAAGCTGCGTCATAGCCTTCCTGGACGGGTTTCATTGTGTTGGCACATCGAAAGGCGCCCTTTCCTGACATTGTGTTGCGATATGTTTTTTTCATGTCATGTAGATAATGCATGGCTGTTCGAATGCATTCCTTGGATAACATTATCAATTGTTTAACTCTGTCTGCATGTTTTCTTTTTTAGACAGTTGCTGTCTAAAAAAAACTGAAGTACAAATATGGGTTTGGGTCATATGTGTCTAGAAAAACTAAGTGCAAGGAGTGTGTGATACACAAAACCTTTATGAAGCTGGGTTACTGAGGTATTACATTTGGATTTGGCTTGCAGAAATAATAACAATTGAGATTAACAATAGGATATGTCATGATGCCCAAGATAAAAGTTATTGTATTTTGTGCTGCTTAAGTGCACTTTTGCAAAGATTCTTCATGAAAACCCAACATAATCTGATCATGACAAAACCTTTGTCTTTGTTTGATCTGATAATGCTATTTGTTTATCCATCTTCCAGACATTGAACCCTTGTCTGAAAACCAAAAAACCTACAGGCATATCTAATCCTGGTCATGACATTAAACCTAGACATAACCTAAGACAACAGTACAAATTCTGATAGCGGTGGATAATGCTTACTGCAAATGTTCAGAAATGTAGTGTATAGTGAAGCATGGACTTGCTCAGATATGGCAAAGGAGGGGAGGTACTAATCCAAATTGCATTTCCCAGGTCACATGACAAGGGACACCAGTGCCTTGGGACACCAGTCATTGCAGTATGGGTCATGATCCATATAACCTCAGTTCACTGCCATATGCATGGACCCACAGCATATGACTTGTGTTCCTACACTGACATATGACAGTGTAGGAAAAACTGTTGTTTTCTGGAGTCTGGGAGCACCATAAAATTTATACTCCAAGGAAAATTTTGTACTCCAAAATAGTCATTTGCCCCTCCCCCCAAAGACATTTGTATTCCTACTCAAACAGAGCCTGATGTTGTCCAGCATCCATCTCCAGTTGATGGTTTACCATCCATACTCTACTGCTGAAATACACTCCAAACCCATGGCCAGCCACCTTCCATCCCCCTGACCAACAATTCCACTGATCTACAATGTAGACCCAGGGGACTGGTTTGCCCCCCTCGGAAACGGAGCATCTGGGTCCACCCGTGTTGGCCACAGGTGCTTGCAAAGCATGTAGTTAGTCTATGTTTTTCATGTAAATGCATAACATTTTATGCTCCAGAAGAGAATTTGTACTCTGGCACCAGGAAGAAAAACCAGGTTTCCAACACTGCTTATGCTTTTTCTTTGGCAGTTGTAGGCACTTTCAACTTTTACCTTTGATCTTGAGCAGTTATAGGTAATATACTGAAACTTCTAACCTAATGTGACCCTACCCAGTTTCACCCAGCTGTACCCAGCTTTACTCACCTGACTGACTAGGTCTTGCTCCTTCTCCATTTGTAGCCCTCCTATAAACTGATAACTTTTATATTCCCTTTAGTTTGCTGATTTTTCATTTTAGACCTTGCAACACTTTACTGGTGCATGCACCACTTCTGAATTATGTATGTAGAGCTGGTTCTCTGCACTGGACACTGAAACCTATGCGGTTTTAGAGTGACACATTGGAACCCCAAATACGGATCATATATTGTGGTGAGAGTAGTATGGACTTGTGTAAATTAAACAAATTCAATTTGGTACCCAACAATAAATGCTAAAAAACATGACATCAGTGTAGCTTAAAGTTATTCTATCTTGTTTGTATATATATATGTTGTTGATTTTCATTCATGTGGTTATATTGAAACATTAAGTCCTGTCAGTAGGCCTGCTATATATGTTATGTAGGAATATGTATGTATATATAGGTATAAATATAATGTATATATATATATATATATAATGTTATATGAGAACTAAAAAAAATCAAAGTGGGAGAATAAAAAGGCCATCAGAAATATCCTGTGTACTTAATGGGTTGTTGCACCATGCAGGTGAGCAAACAGATAGCAATGGCATGGCTATGACCAAATTTGTTAAATGTTGGGAATGTACAGCTCTGCTAATGTTCATCTGATGATATTGATGAAAAGTCATCTTTGGATAGCATACTTCAGTTTCATAAACATTGTTTTGTACCAGCATCAAAATTTCATGGTATTCAACAAAGTGCCACTTGCTGTTTGCTTAGTTTGCAGAATGAGCTGGTTCATGCTATGCAGTGAAGTCAAGAACTTTGCCCAAAATCAGGTGCCAATTTGTAGTCAGATATGTAAAAATTAGATTTCCACAAAAAGGTTAATTCATTGGACAGTTGTCTGCCTGCTATTGACAGGGCCTATGCATCTGCTGTTGGCCTGTAGTTGGAAGTCATTGAGTTGTGATGTTTTTCTCATATGTCAGGCTTTGGTCATATTGATTCATGGAACTGATAAAAAATGCATCCCTATTTAGATGCTTGCATGTTATGTATTTGTACTTCATTTGTATCAAGACACTCTGATAAGTTGCCTACCAAGAGTTATGTAGTGACTGCATCAGAGTTGGTGTCTTTCTGATATGTATATGGAAAATGTTAAACCCATGCCAGATAAGGAGGCATGGTTTCCACCACCTTCTGCTTGCATGAAGAACATGAAGCTTGCTGACTGCTCTGGATTCTTTCTCTGAAGTTTGAAGAAATGTGGTCAGGTGCAGTCAGGATTTTGTTAAGGGGGGGGGGGGGACAGAGCTCATTGTGAACTGAAATCATACAGAAACCACCTGTTGGGAAGACAGTGTGCAATGGTTTTCACAAAAAAATACAGGTCAGTGGGGGCCAGGCCTCCCTTTGCCTGTGCTGGTGGATATGAGGCTGGTTTTTGTTTCATGATTGTTTCAGCATATACTTGTCAATCATGGGTGTAGAATTGAGACCAGTTTTGGTATGGGAAAATGAATTCATTGGAGCCTAAAATCTGACATTGATGACATATTTACATAGCTTCATTCTATGAAACAAAGAAATACATGAATAGGTCAAAATGTTGATATGAAATTCCATGCCAATAATTCACTTTGGTTTGGAAATTTTCCATGCCAAAGGCATGCAGAGTTATGCCCCTGTTGACAACATACTAGGGTTTGAAAGGCCAATGATCTTTTCAGGGCCAAGTGATCACTGACCGCATGTGACCATAAAATACATTTCAACCAGTCTGAGGGTAATTTTTGGTGCAGATTTCAGCACTGAGAACTACTTTTACTCAACTCAATGTAAACATTATTCTATGGTAGCAAAACATAGTTTTTGGTACTAATCATACCAATACATAAAAGATGGTAATGACATTTGACCTCTCACTGACATTACCTCGGTCTGGAGAAAAAATGCCACTGAATACAAGGGCTGATCACTTTCAACAACAAGTCAGTATGAAAGCATCGATCATTTGCAGTCTCACCAGCTTAAAAACTTTACATTTATGGTGGAGAAAACAACATTTGCAGTGCCTGAGAGGTTATCAGTAACATGAAAGGGTCAAATCATATAATGTCATTGGAATCAGAAAGAAAGTCAGACTATGTGCTTGTCTTTGTTTTGCTGCCCGACTTCAGTGAGGAGTGAAATGGGCAGGGTGTAGCATTGGTGGCAACCCTTCCCCTCTTCTTTAGCCCCCTCCATTGGAGACATAGATGAAAATCCTTATGTGTGGCAAGGGTTAAAGAGTTTAGTTTTTATATGGTATTTAGCACCTTAGATGTTTGTTGTGCATGTTTTAGCCTTGGGTTGTCAGTGTTTTTTTCTCATTTAGATAATGGCAACTGAGCTACAGTGATCAGTAGCTAAATCAGTAAAGAGTTGGTCTCGCCACCCTGGCAAGACAAATTTTAGTCACTCTGGAGCTTGATTATTGATCTGGGGTGAGTTAGCAACTGATCAATAAATGGTCATTGTGGATATCATGTGGTCGAGTCATATCCTTGACCACACATCAAACGTTTGGCACAGAATTGATAAACTTGTCACAAAATCAGGTGGTGCTAGGAATTGCATAGTGAGAAGTATGGTGTTGGATCCTATGGGACAAAGCATACCTGTTATGGGCTCAGATCTCAGTCACCACAGTGGTGCACTAGTTAAATCATGCTTGTCAAAACATATTTTGCTTTGCTTCTGTGATCTGCTTGCAACTGATTGTTGTGAGACATCATTTACGGTCATATTAATTGTTTGTGTGGCCAGTATTCGTCTGACCATGTCAAGCAAGGTTTGTTAAATAGTAACAGTGTGTTACTGCTGTTACAGGTTGTTAAAACAGGTGTCATAGGATCTTTGGATACTGCATGCTGTGATACATCAGCTATGTCTTTGGCCAAACCTTTGACTATACTTTTGACTGCCTTCAGTTATGTCTTTGACTTCCAAACTGCATTCTAGTAAAGTGAATGTTTGGCCCACTGCATGGTGGCAGTGAAAATTGTTAATTGTTTAAAATTGAAAATTGTGATGTTTGCCCTGTGGTGTGTTGTGTAGACTGATCTGATCTGGGATGATTGTTTACCTTTGACTGCTGAGCCATGTTGCGGGACGATGCTGAAGTTTCGAGCGCAGACCGTTGACCGCTGACCGCTTACCACTGACCTGGTCAGGGCCGGCGCTGCCATGTCGGCCGACACTCGCCGCCCCAGTCGGCCGTGCGGCCAGACCGCCCGGCCGGAGACGGTCACAGAAAAGTCCTTCATGGAATCCGTCACCGGCATCATCAACGAGGTACGTGTTAGACGCGCACTGGGCCGGCAGCGGGGCATTTTGCGAGGCCGCCCTGTACTGTTGCGTACTTTGGTTATGAGTATGCCGTAGGCTCGTGGACGCAGCAGTCCGATGTTTACTCTGAGTTCGAGGATGGTGTCCGTGATGGCAGTTCGTCAGTGGTGAACTGGTGGCCAGGGTTGTCCGCGAGGTGCTGTCAGCTGCTACTGAGGGGGCGGGTTGTTTGCAGGTGGTGCCCACCAGCTACTCTCACCAGCCACCGGGCGCCGATCACCGTGAGGTCATCAAGTGGGCACGCTTCGAGCAGTGCGACATCAATGACATCTGTGGATACACCGACGCCATGGAGGCCAACGGCAACGTGGCGCCGCTGGTTCTAGTCATCGGGTACACCACCGGTGTCCAGGTATGCTTCAGCGGAATAGCTATCCCGGTGACGAATTTGTACCGTGAATCAGTATTATTGCCGCCGCGCTGTGAATTATCAGAATTAAATCCTCCCGTGATGCGCAGTAGCAATATCAGCAAGTCCCTATCACTCTCAGGGTGTTTGTGACGAGACGGCACAGCTCGCACGGATGTGTCTCCGCTGAGACGCGCACCATCACCAGGGGCGGCGGACTGAATGTGGGCGTTGTGCGGTCAGGTGTGGCTGCTGCTCGGCAGTGGGGAGGCGCACGAGGTGCTCTCGTGGCGGCAGGGTGTGGTGCGGGACGCCCGCCTCCTGCCGTCACCAGAGGCCGGCATGGAGGATCTCTACCTGCAGAAGCGGCCGCTCATGGCCGTTTGTGACGCCGCTGGCACCGACACCCAGTTCTGCTCCGTCGGCCTCATCAGCCTCCGTACCGGCGAGCAGGTCAGTTGCCGACACCCAGTTCTGCTCCATCGGCGTCCAGCTTCCGTACTGATGATCAGTTTTTATAGCCCGGTTGGTCTTGACCAAGGAGAAATCGCGCATATGATCCGCGAAAGAGGAGCTCGCCAACTAGTAGGTGGTACCATGATCAGGCTGCTACTTCACGTGTCAGCGTTGTCATTTTTGCGGCCAGGGAGTCAGTATGGGCATGTCGAGCTAGAGTGTCTCTTAACATTTTTTGTGTCCTTTGGAGAATCTTTGTATCTTAGGATTCTGAGCGTTTAAGTTTTGCGTTTCTCACCACTAGATAGCCCTCTGATCCATGTGTCGTCCTGTGACCCAGGGACCGTCCTCTGACCCGAGAACCGTCGCCAGACCCGAGAATCGTCCTTTGACCCGGGGACTGTTCTCTGACTCGAGGACCCTTCTCTGGTCTCGGGACCGTCCTGTGACCCAGAGACTGTCCCCTGACTCGAGGGCCGTTCTCTGACCCGGGGACCGTTGTCTGACCTGAGGACCGTCCTGTGACCCGGCGACCGTGGGACAGTCCTGTGACCCGGGAACTATCCTGTGTCCTCTGACCGTGGGACAGTCCGGTGGCCCGGGGACTGTCCTGTGACCCGAGGACATTCCTGTGACCCGGGGACAGTCTGTGGACCGGGAACAGTCCTGTGACCCGGGAACTCTCCTGTGGCCCGGGAACAGTCCTGTGACCCGGAAACTCTCCTGTGACCCGGGAACAGTCCTGTGACCCGGGAACTCTCCTGTGACCCGGGAACTCTCCTGTGACCCGGGAACAGTCCTGTGACCCGGGAACTGTCCTGTGACTCGGGAACTCTCCTGTGAACCGGGGACAGTGCTGTGACCCGGGAACTTTCCTGTGACCCGGAAACAGTTCTGTGACCCGGGAACAGTTCTGTGACCCGGGAACCCTCCTGTGACCCGGGAACTCTCCTGTGACCCGGTAACAGTCCTGTGACCCGGCGACCGTCCTGTGACCCAGGGACTATCCTCTGACCCGGGACCGTCCTCTGACCATGGGACAGTCTGGTGGCCCGGGGACTGTCCTCTGACCGTGGGACAGTCCTGTGACCCGGGGACCGTCCTGTGACCTGGGAACTCTCCTGTGACCCGAGGACAGTCCTGTGACCCGGGAACTCTCCTGTGACCCAGGGACAGTCCTGTGACCCGGAAACTCTCATGTGACCCGGAAACTCTCCTGTGACCCGGGGACAGTCCTGTGACCTGGGAACTCTCCTGTGACCGTGTCCTACCGGGGTCGGCGATGACGTGACCGGAGGCCGGCAATGACGTGACCGGAGGCCGGCGATGACGTGACCGGAGGCCGGCGATGACGTGACCGGAGGCCAGCGATGACGTGATCGGGGCTGGCGATGACGTGACCGGAGGCCGGCAATGACGTGACCGGGGGCCGGCGGTGACGTGACGTGGGGCTGGCCGATGACCTGACTGGAGGCTGGCTGCGCAGGTGAAGAGCGTCAAGTTCAAATCTGCCATAAGCGCTGTGCAAGCCAGCCGACGCGTGATGGTGGTGACGTTCCCGGGCAAGCTGGCCGTGTTCGATGCCGGCACGTTCGAGGACCGGTTCTCTGTCACCACGTGCTACCTGTCGCCGGGCGTGCTGGACAACCCGGTGGCTCTGGGACACAGGTGACAGCCAGAGACAGGCCGGCCGGCCCGCTGGCTCGGCACAACTGCCGCCGGCCCATTTGTTGGGAAATAGTTCAACGTTTTACGCACTGCCGCTTTTTTGTATTAACGGCTCTGTTTCCGTTTTCGAACCGCGAGTGATTTGATATGGGAAACGTGGGAAATGCACTCTGTTTTAGCTCGCTTTCCCCCGGGGCTGTGTGGTGAAGTTTTTGCTACAAAATGTTTAAATGTGTTGTATCGCTTCCTCTCTACACTGCGAATCTACTTTTGTTCCTTGTAATAGGCGGTGCCCCTGTGTTACCATTTATGGGTTAGATGGTATAAAAGTTCCGGCCCTTTTTGCGCCTGTGTGCAGGCTATTAACGGGTCCCTTCTCTCACGTTTGCCCCCTTTTGCCGTCCATTAGTGCGATGCTTTTTGTCTGCTGTGCCCGCACTGCTCCCTGCTTTTGACAGTGCTGGTGTTTTGAACAATGGACCAGCCAGTCGGCCAACTCCTATAAAAAGCTAGTTGGCAACACAAAGAAGAGAGATGACCTGATGCATTATACATGAACGAAACAGCAGACTGGGGGAGGGGGAGGGGGACGTGAGGCCTTAACAAAAGGGCCTGTGCGCGGCGCAGGTGGCTGGCGTACGCAGATAAACGCCTGACGGGCTACCTGAAGAGTCGGGGCGGTATGAGCTCGGAGCCGTCCCACAGCTATACGGCGTCCGTGCTGCACGCTGCCAAGTCCATCAGCAAGGGTGAGTCGGCGGCGGCCAGCTGTTCGGCAGGGGGTCCGCGTCCCGCACCGAGACTGCCCGCCGACACGCGACACTATCGAGCCGAGCTGACCGAGCAGAAATTGGGGGAGGGGCTCCGACAGCAGCAGGTGTCCCTCGTTGGCGACAGTGCCGGGTATAAACAATGCTGAGTATGGGGAGATCCGCATGGTAGACAGTGGAGCGGCGGGACGTGAATGAGATGGTGGACAGAGTTAGCTTGCTGGAATATGACCCCAAAGCATGGATCATTGCAATAACTGAACCCATGCTGGTGGCTGCCATGAGCCTAGCGGTGACCGCTTCTACCACGTCGTATACGTTGTTCTTTGCTGGTTTGTCGTGTTCTTATCGGCTTGTTTCGTTCGCACATCACTTGGCGCTCGTTACGTAATCTTTCTGAACACGCGATTCGTCGATGCGTGATAGGTCAGCAAATGCTCGCATGCCGGCACATTTGCGTGCTGGACCGGCTGTGGGGACCCACCCAGCCGGGCAGAAAATTTCAGTGTGCAGCTGCCTGACGTGCTACTGGGGCCCATGGTTCGCCAAAACCGCCCGTCCGGACACCTTCCCTCTGCGCCGCCGTCTCCGCGCTCCGCCCTGAACGCTGTCCGCGCTGTGCAGGGATCCGAGAGCTGGGCGAGGGTCTGGCGTCGACGCTGGCCGGCGGCCGGTATGCTCCGCCGCCGCCTCCGCCGGCCGCTGCTGCCAGTAACGGTGCTCCCCAGCCGGGCCTGGTGACCGTGCTGGACGTGCTGGCGGCCGGCCGGCCGGCGCAGAGCGGCGTCGCTGTCGGCCACGGCGTGGTGGCTCACTTCCAGGCGAGTCTGGCCAGCCAGCCGCGGCCGCCGCTCGGACGGCCGCACTGAACAGGAGGCTCTCAGCTGACTGTCGGCTGTCGGCTGCCGGATATGTCGAGTCATATGGTGGTGGAAGGCTTGACTGGGCTGGCGCTGCGCTTTAGACCGCCGTGACGAATGGTGTAACAAAGACCCGAGCGTCAGTTGGATACTTATGGAAGCGAGGGCCTGTTCACGTGCAGTTGTCTCCTGTTTCATGCTTTTATGTTTATTTATCTGTTTATGGGATTGTGTTGGCATTCGCGTTGGTATCGTGTTGTACGCCAGCGCTTGTTAGACATGGTTAATTGGACGGTCTCGTTTGTGATGCCATCATTGGAATTTGTTCACGTTTTTCTCGAGCACGTTTTTCTCAGTGGGTTCGTTCTGTTGAATGTCATTGCTGTGTACCTCAGGCGCACGCCGGCCCCGTGGTGCAGCTGTGTTTCGACGCCTCTGGCACGCTGCTGCTGACCGCCGACAAGCCGGGCAACTGTTTCCACGTGTTCCGCGTGCTGCCTCACTCGCAGAAGGTGGCGCTGTCGGCGGTGCACCACCTGTACACCCTCTACCGGGGCGACACGTCGGCCAAGGTCAGCTGCCGGCACTTGACGGCCGCGTGTCCCCGTATCAGTGGGTATTACGGACGGTGGATGTTACATAGTGGACTCACCCAGAATCATTTTCCACTAGTTGTGTATTTGTGCCATATGCTTCGTGTTTCCATTATTATGTTACTTGTGATGTGATGGACAGTCTGTGCATCAAGCCACCGGGTGTTGGACATGAGTTTCTCACTGGACAGCCGGCTGATTGTCTTTGTCTCGACGTTAGAGTTACAGTCAGTAACTGTGTTTGTGCTGGCCGCCAGGTGTTGGACATGAGTTTCTCGCTGGACAGCCGGTGGGTGTCCGTGGCGACACACCGGGGCACCACGCACGTGTTCCCCATCTGTCCGTACGGCGGCGCCATCAGCACGCGCACCCACTGCGGACCGCGAGTCGTCAACAAGCTGAGCCGGTTCCACCGTTCTGCCGGCCTGCAGGACACGTGCCACAGGTGACGAGCCTCGCCCCGTGGCCGGACAGGGCGTACCAGTACTCCCCCAGGCCCCAGACAGGACACTTACCACAGGTGATGAACCTCGCCCCATGGCCGGACAGGGCGTACCAGTACTCCCTCAGGCCCCAGACAGGACACTTACCACAGGTGATGAACCTCACCCCATGGCCGGACAGGGCGTACCAGTACTCCCTCAGGCCCCAGACAGGACACATGCCACAGGTGACGAGCCTCACCCCATGGCCGGACAGGGCGTACCAGTACTCCCTCAGGTCCAGACAGGACACGTACCACAGGTGATGAACGTTGGTACCTCACGTGCCACAGGTGATGAGCGTCGGGACCACACGGTGGCACCATGCATAGGGTTCATGCGTCAGAACCGTGCGTCAGGACCAAACGCCAGGACCACACATCAGATCCACACGTCACGATCATACCTTTGGACCATGTGTCAGAACCATATGTCGGGACCGTACGTGAGGACCACGTGTCAGAACCATACGTCGCGACCATATGTCAGGACCTGACGTCGGGACCGTATGTGAGGACCATATGTGAGGACTGTACGTACGTTGTTCAGGTTCAGGTCGTTCGTCCAGGCCGCACCTCGGCACCGGACTTCGTACCGTGCAGCCATTTCCGTTGTGCTGGGATGGGATTAAGTGCAGGAAAGGGAGGAAACATGAACAATGCTTAGATGAGCACATTTGTTGCGTTAAGGATGCTGTCACATGTCACACTGATTGTCGCGTATCTCCTGAGCCGAGGTCGCTGTCTGGGCAGGTCGGGTCGGAACTCGCCGCTGTTGTCGCGGTCCAGGGAGGCGTCAGGCGGCGGCGGTGGTAGCGGCGGCGGCAGCGGCGGCAGCAGCAGCAGCGGCGGCGGCGTCCCCTCACCGGTGCTGGTGCCGCCGCTGGCCCAGCTACGGCAGCCGCTTCTCACCCAGCTGACGGCCTCTTCGGGTGAGTTCACGGCCACAGCGGACCGGTGCAGCCGGTCGTCTTACAATGTCTACTCCCTGCGTCGAGATGTCCCGTGTGTTATCAGGCGAAGCAGCTGTTGGCCTTGTGAGCTGGTGTAGCAAACCAGTCCGTTGTCAGATAGCTGTATCTGTGTTCTGAAACCTGTTACTGTGATCAGACAGTATTACCTTAGATGAGACACCATTGCTTCTCATCAGACAGCAATGTCTCTGATCGGACAACACTACGTCTGGTCAGACAGTAATGCCTCAGATCAGACAGCAGTACCTCTGATCAACAACAGTGCGTCAGATCAGGCACCAGTATCTGTTATGCAACAGGCGTGTGTTTGACAGGACGGTCTTGTCTCTGTCACTGCTCTGTGATGAGCAGAGCAGCGACAGAGCAGAGCCTCAGAGCTGCCGCACTGACCGGCGGCTGTCCGTCGCCGCCAGGACCATCGCCGCGACATTCGCCGACCGCGCGCCACGCGCCCGCCGACGACGCCTCGCACGTGCGCGTCGTCTCGACGTTCGCGGCGTCGCGCGGCTGGGTGGCCGGCTCGGGCGGCGGCGGCGGCCGGGAGCGCCGACACTGGGACGCCCTCTACGTGATGGCCAACAACGGCAGCCTGATCGAGTACCACGTAGAGCCGCGACCGGCCGGCGGTGAGTTATGGACAGCTATTGGCGGCGCCCGGCGCGGCAAGGCCGTCCGGTCGGCGCCCTTTGTTGGCTCACGCACGCGACGGCGCAAACACCATCCGTAAACACTGTCTAGGGACGCTAATACGGCGCTCACACGACGCGTTTGCTGTTTATTGACGGGCCGGGCTTTCCCTGTGGGGTGTACTGTTAGGCTGGAGAGAGCAGCAAATTAGATAGACGTTCACTAGATGGGTGCTTGATACTGGTCCTTTGTGCATCCACGCGACCTGGTTGTAACGCGGTGAGGCGTGCGAAGACGAGGTTTGAGATGTTACGGGCCAGCAAAGGTAGCGTAACGCCTTGCGCCGCTTCTGAGATGATGTCCGACGTAGACATCTTCTGAACCTCAAGTAGGTGAATGAACACGTGACTGAAATAGCGAAGTTGGGAGGCAGAACTTGCAACTTCACAAGCTGAGTGGTCACAATGGGACTGTTACGTTTAGCTTGTTCCGAGGCCGGCTTGACCAGGTTCACTTGAAATACATCACTTCTGTCCGTTATTGGTGCGCCGTTTTCACGACCGATACGAATTTATCGTTGATCTGGTCGATAATGCGCCACTGCTTAGCCGCCGGGCCCTCTGACAGCAGGCGCATTAGCAGCTGGTCCTGTCTGATGGTCCGTTTGTGGTGGGGTTTGGTCTGATTGTCCAGCTGTGGCGGAGTCTGATCTGATTGTTCGGCTGTAGTGGGGTCTGGTGTGATTGTCCGGATGTACTGGGGTCCGGTCTGATTCTCCGGCTCTGTTTGGGTCTGGTCTGATTGTCCGGCTGTGCTGCGGTCTGGCCTGATTTTCAGGCAGTGGGGTCTGGTCTGATTGTCCGGCTGTGGTTGGGTCTGGTCAGATTGTCCGGCTCTGGTGGGTTTTCTGGTGTGGGACCGCATTTCAGTGGTACCAGCAGCGTCCCGGTGTGGCGATCCCCTTCCTGCCCAATATCCGGCACAGAGCGGGGAGGGATGAGGGCTGTAATCCCTGTGTCATTCGCTGGCGGCGGACTCACCACGCACAGACTCGGCGTGAGCAAAACCATCAGACGGTGCTGCCCGATGAGAAACACGGCGCAGTTTCTCTACGACTGGTGCTCAGTTACGTATATTCCGTCACACTTCGTCCGCATCTGCTCGTGTGTGACGCACCATCCTGTGAACGAAATACCTGATTCATATTACTTTAATCTTTGAATGTCATAAATGGGCATGGCATGACTGTACGGAGAGCATATTTGTTTACGCAGTTTGTTATGTTTTCATATATCTTCGACATTACCTACTCTCAAATGCGCATTTAGTGCCAAGTTAACCTGCTCGATGCACTGCGGACGTTGGCGGGCGGGACGTCGTCAGTCGTGATACGTTCTTCACGTGTAGCTACACCATACATATTTTCGGCTCGTATGTTTGCTGCTCGTGTACTCAGCAGCGGTCGGCCCCTCCCGGTCCGGCCCGCCGGAAGACGGTGCAGTTTCTCTCGACGCTGTGGCACTCCCAGATAAGAGATGACCACTGTGGGCCAGAGCGGCAAGATAAATACATGGCGCCGGACGTTTTCACATGGCGTGGCCGCGGCGAAATCCCCGGACGCCCGGCTCGGTAACGAGAACTGTCCGGACGGCCTATCTCCGTCCGATATTTACTCACTGTCCCGCCGACTGGCAACGAAGAGGGAACGGATCCCAGACGGGCATTAGCCGAGTCGACTCTGTCCGCCAGTGCAGTGTGCTCTGTCTGCCGGCTGTCTGCTGTGTCTGCCGTCCGAGTCTGCTCTGCCCGCCGGCGGAGTGCCCTGCCCACGGGCGGAGTGTGATCTGTCGGCGAGCGTAGTCTGCTCTGTCTGCCGGCAGAGTCTGCTCTGTCTGCCGGCGGAGTCTGCTCTGTCCGCCGGCGGAGTATGCTTTGTCTGCCGGCGGCGTCGTATCTGTCCACCGGCGACGTCTGCTCTCTCCGTCAGCGTAGTCTGGTCTGTCCGCCGTCGGAGTCTCTGTCCGCCCGCTAGCGTAGTCTGCTCTGTCTGCCGGCGGAGTCTGCTCTGTCCGCCGGCGGAGTCTGCTTTGTGTACCGGCGGCGTCGTATCTGTCCACTGGCGGCGTCTGCTGTCTCCGTCAGCGTAGTCTGGTCTGTCCGCCGTCGGAGTCTCTGTCCAGTGGCGTAGTCTGCTCTGACTGCCGGCAGAGTCTGCTCTGTCTGCCGACCGAGTCCTCCCTTCTTCGCCATCTGAGCCCGCTCTGTCCACCAGCATAGTCTGCTGTGTTGGCCGGTGGAGTCTGCACTGTCGGCGGACGTAGCTTGCTGCGTCGGCCCACAGTTTACTGTGTTTTACCGCGAATTCCACTTTATCTACACCATCAAAGTTCGTACTGTCGTGCGGGAGTAGAGTCGACTTTGTCCTGTGGGAAGGTCATTATGCGTTGCTTTATCTGCTGACAGTTCGCTTTATCTGAGGCCGTGTGCTAAACAAGCAGATAGCTCAGTACAAGGATGGCTAAATTTTTGTTTTATTTGCAGTGGCGACTGATGTTATTGTACTGTGGTTTGGTGGTGATCGGTGATTGCAGGCCTTCACCGCGACGATGATATCCAGCCGTTGTTTAACCATGATCGCCAGGGACCGGGTGTATGATGTTCAGCGATCATGTGTCCGTGTTTCAGTGATCACGAAGGGCCGGCTGTATGATGTTGAGCGATGACCTGTCCATGTTTCAGTGATCGCCAAGGACCGGGTGCCGGAGGACGCGCCGGTCGAGGTCTCAGGTACACGCGCACGCTCAGTGGAGCCTGTGTCGTCAGACGGTTTGGCCTGAGGTGCGGCCTCCACTGGCCACCGGCAGCATTCTGCTGGTGCCGCCATCACGGCCGGCAGCACCGACCCCGTCCGCCGGAGCCGAGCACTGGGTCTCACAGGTCAGAGAAGGCTGTTACTGAGACCATTGCCATTAAGACTGGGTCTCACGGGTCAAGAAGACTGTTACTGAAGCCACTGCCGTTAGCACTGGGTCTCACGGGCCAAGAAGACTGTTACTGAAGCCACTGCCGTTAGCACTGGGTCTCACGGGTCAAGAAGACTGTTACTGAGACCACTGCTGTAAACAATGGGTCTCACAGGTCAGTGAAGGCTGTTACTGAGACCACTGCTGCAAACACTGGGTCTCACAGTTCAGAGAAGGCTGTTACTGAGACCACTCTGTAAACACTGGGTCTCACAGGTCAGAGAAGACTGTTACTGAGACCACTGCCATTAACACTGGGTCTCACGGGTCAAGAAGACTGTTACTGAGACCACTGCTGCAAACACTGGGCGTCATAGATCAGCGAGTGTTGTTACTGAGACCACTGCCATAAGTAGTGAGTGTCACAGGTCAGAGAAGGATGATAATGAGACCACTGGGGTAAATACTGGGTCTCACAGGTCAGAGAAGGCTATTACTGAGACCATTGCCATAAAAACTGGGTCTCACGGGTCAGAGGAAGCTGTTGGTAGTGAGCATATACCATGATCTCATGAAATGTAGGCTGTCCTCGTTTTGCGTGTGATTCTGAGTTGACCGACGCACGTATTATGCCACTTTCGCACCTTTTCGCCGGGGGGGGGGGGGCACTATCTTTCCGCGATGCCGCAGTGACGCATCCAGATCATTGGAAGGTACAAATGTGGATAATCAGCATTATGTCGGGATAGAAACCCGTTTCTGGTTGGAAACAGCGCTGAGCTGGTGGTCCGGCAGGACAGAAAACGCAGCCTGCACGGCAACGTAAGATAACTGCGTTTGTTGACCGTTGATGATTGTGACTGTGACATTGTGGTCGTGAAGTCATGACCGGGGCAGTGCGTGCCAGCAAGATGTCCCTTTCAGGTGTCATTGGTCGTTGGTCGTTTAGTTAACTGATTTTTCCTACAGCTCCTTGCTTCCGCCATCACATCAGTTTGAAGTTGGGAAAAATAACTATCCGAGCGTCCACTGCAGATAACCCTGTTTTACCGGTGCCTTCTGGATAACAAGCTGTTACCCGTTGGGCTGTGCGAGGCTATTTTGCTAACGTGCCAGAATACCGCGAACAATTGTTTTGAAACTGCCTGTTCGATTGGCAGGACGACTGACTTTCGCGCTGGATCGGGCGTGGTTGGCTGCCGGTAGTGGTTCATTCGGAAAAGTAGCGGCAGTAGACGCCCTCGCTGAGCTTGTCAGGTGACATCTGGACTCGCTTTTGGCCGCTCTGTGAACAGGATATCACCGTGGCCGTGTGATGTGGGTGGACTTTCTGACTGGGAAATCGGGAAGAGAGGATTACTGATTTCATTTTATCAAGCTGCGCGGCTGCGACTTCAGTGCGCCCAGCGCTCTTTACTTTTGTGGGTGCCGCGTTTCGTCCCGTCCGTGAGGTCCGGACATTCAAGGAAAAGTCTCTTCGGTCTTGTGTGGTCCACTCGTTTATTGACGACCATTATCTGCCCACGGGAGCGGTCGTTGAACCGAACTTTCTTTCGAACTTTCGAACAGCCGGAGACAGGCTGTTGTCTCCGGACTGACGAGCTGTAGCTCTCAGCGGCGGCTGGCCCGTCATGTCCTTTCCATTGTGTGCGGACTGACGTACTGACATTGTAGCTCTCGGTGCGAGCCGGCCCGGCGGGGTCAGTCAGGCGCAGGGCAGGGCCGGTGAATGGCGTTGTCCTTCGAATGTCGTCTTTGACCTCGAATGGGACATGGGGCCAGCAAGGAACAAGATCTTCAGAGCATCAGTCGATTGCCCCCAGTATGCTGAATGGTCGTTCACAAGCGGCTGCGTTTCAGACGTCGATTTTGTGACGTATGCTTGCAGCGGCGTGACCTCACAATGCTTCTGGATAAGATCTACACTCCCCGTAAATGAAGGTCTGCGTTCCCCCATGTGCCCGTCCGCCATACGTGCTCTATTCGCCACGCGCGCCCAGGTCTGCTGCCGCCGCACCCGCGCGGTTGCTGTTGGCACAGGTGCCATACATCTGCCTCGCGTGCGGCTGGCGGCGACCCAGCGGCTCTTCTCCTACCGAGCCGCAGTGGCTTGGAACCCCCTGACTCCGGCAGTCTGGAATGCCGCCTCACGCCCATCGTTTTTAAAACACTTGGAACATCTGACAATGTGATTGCCGTTTGTGTTCAGATGAGTGCGTTTTACTTCATCTGACAAGTAACTATGTGTTATTGTTTTTGTAATCTTGACGAGAGGGCAGAATAGCCACTGTGTGGACGCCTTCATTACATGCATACATAAATGTTTAACTAGTGCACGTTCATGAGGTCTCAGCTGGAATGGGTGACCAGGTCAACTCTTCTAAAAATGTGGCAGTTTGGAAGAGTATGCATTGAACTGGAATAACGTCCAGGGCTGCTTTTATTGACTGGATTATGGCAGCTCTGTAAACGTAGTGTCATGCGTAAACAACTGCTGATGACAAGGATCATCCACGTTGGTGATTTCACTCCGACTCAATTTAACATGATTTTTGTACATTCGCCTGAGATCACTGGATGTTGCGAGCGTGATACCTTTGAGGGGGTATATTCTGGCACCGCTCCTGTCTGCGTCTGCGCTCCTTGCCGCCAGTCAGTCATTGATCCACTCATCTCGCTCCCTCGCCCGGGGTCAGGCACTTCGAGGGCAGGACACATTGACTGCTGACGCTGCCACTGAACGCCTCCCTCCCTCCTGCCCCCGCACTGTGGATCCTGGCCGTGCCGAGGGCTGCTCTGGCAGCGGAGGCCAGTGCTGTCGCATTTGAGCGGCTCTCTTCGACGTTGGCTGGCGGAGCCCGCGGCGGCGGCTGAGGAACTCACCCGGACACGATCTCCTGCCCCTCTGACCACCATTGCTGCCTCCCCTCTGCCCACCTCTCCCGCCGTGCCTGCCATCCCCTCTCCTGCCGTCGCTCTGATCACCTTTTCCGCCGTCGCTCTCGTCTCCTCTCCCTTCCATCCGTCTGACCTTCTCTCCCGCCGCTCCTCTGGCCGCCTCTTCCTTTCGTCTGCTCCGGGTCTGTCGCCGCTGGATGACGCTTTATACGGGGCGCCACGGCCCGTCGGCGCGGCTACCGCCCCCCCTCCCCCACCCCTATCACCCTTTACGACTCGCCGGCATGTATTTGAAACAATCGACGCGGCCGTCGCCTGCTTTATTTGACGGCGGCGGCGCGCGGCCGGCCGCCCAACCGGCGCCGGGCGGGCAGTTGGACGACCAGCGGACCGTGCCGTGGCCGGGTCGGCGCCGCCACCGCTCACTCTGTCTCCGGCCGCCCAGAACTGACGTTTCGTCCACTCCGGCCTCTTGCCATCCAGAACTGACGCTTCCACCGCCCACTTCGCCTTCTCGTTGTCCAGAACTGACCCCTCCACCGTCCGACGTGGCCTCACCCGCCCAGGACTGACGGTTCCACCGCGTTGAACCGGCCCATTATACTATATACAGGATCGTTTCAATAGCTTCATGTTCAGTGCCACGAGCACCGTCATTCCTGGCTTATTCGCTGTAACGCCATCCGCTTGCTCTCATTCGCGATCCCCGCCGGAGGAGGTGCTCGCTCTAGCACTGTAACTGACACGAGCACGGCTCCGCCTGTGTGTGTGTGTGTGACGGCCCTCAGTCGGTGTACGTGATGGACACTTCTCGTTGTGTGAGTGAGACTTTTCTGTGTGTGACCCACACTCCTCTGTGTGTTACGGTCACTTCTCTGTATGTTGCAACTTCTTATCTGTGTGACTGACACTCCTCTCTGTGTGGCGGGTACTCGCGTGTTGTTAAAGACACTCCTCTCTGTGTGTGACGGACTCTCCTTTGCGTGTGAGTGACAGCCCGTCTCTGTATGTGACGGGCCGTCCTCTGGGTGTGACGACCACTCCTCTTTGTGTGACGGGCGCTCTTCTGTGTGTGGCTGACACTCCTCCGTGTGTGACGGGCACTCCTCTTTGTTTGACGGACGCTCTTTTGTGTGTGGCCGACACTCCTCCGTGTGTGACTGACGGACATTCCTCTGTGTGTGACTGCTGCTACCCCGCGTGTGACGGCCACTCGTCTCTGTGTGACGGCCGCGGGTCTCGGTGTGTGTGACGGTCGCTTGTTTCTGTGTGACGGCGGCCGGTTTCCATGTGTGACGTACATTCCTCTGTGTGACGGACACTCTTCTGTGTGTGATGTCCAGTCTCTGTGTGTGACGCGCCCCGTGACCGTGTGTAATGTGCACATATCTGTGTGTGAAGGCCGCCTGTCTCTGTGTGTCAGGGGCGGTGTTTGGTAATAACTTGAGGGGCCCCTCCTCCCGGTTTGGCTTAAGCCCCCGTAACTTGAGCCGGGCCCCCTCAACTTTAGGCTGTTTTACCGGGGCCAGATAGCTCAGCTGTATGGCTGGGCGAAAATAGTAACTAAAAATGATGCTAGAAGAGAATGCGAGAGACCGGAACACTCTTTAGCTTAGGAAGGCATATTATGCAAAAGAAAAGATATATGCGTTGAAAATTTTGTACTGTATGGATATCTGGGGCTTCCTCAAGTTGGGTTGGCTGAGGGTCGTGAAGCCCATCATGAAAGCGGTACAGTGGAGTGGCCAGACGGTTGCAGCGAACTTGTCCAGTCCATGGCCGCCGACCCGTTGGCCATCCTGTAGATGCGGAGGAGGAAGTTTGATGTTACATGACAAGAGTTGGGGCCGACTCTCGTGTAGCTGGGGTGGGTGAGGGGCAGATCAGGCGACAGACGCGTCCGCCTCGGTGTTTAGGTGATGAGTGTCCCGTACAGCACCGATGCGGGCAAACAACTTGTAACGCCATAGCGTAAAATTCGTAAAAACGTGGGATCGTTTTCCACTTTAACGGCACAATAAAATATTCCAGGAATCCGCGACCTGAAACGGAGTGGCCGAAATCCGAGTGGTTTTTGTTTTGGAGGGAAAAGTAGATTTGGCTGGAACCCTGAGCCGACCCTTGTTTGGCTGACCAACCTCCTTCCCCCTCCTTCCTCTTCAGCAGAAGTGAAAAAGTCCCCCGTGCCGTTTGATGGCTTCTCGTCTATGTGTATGACCCCAGCGATCTTTATGCGACGGCTGCAATTTCTGTGTGCTATGACCCCCCCCCCCCGTCTCTGTGTGACGGCCGCAGTGTCATGTGTTTTAACGGCCGACCGTCACATCCGCAGGTGGAGATCCTGAGCCATTCGGGTCCGCACCGTCGCCTCTGGATGGGACCGCAGTTCTCGTTTCGTCCGTTCTCCGATTCTTGCGGGTCAGTAATCATTGCATCGTTGCTGGGCATAGGTGAACATACATGCGTGCATGTGTTTTTGTTTGTTGCTGCCACAGTTACACACTCGCAGATGGCCCTCTGAGAATTCAAACACGGAGGATTTTGCTCCCTTGTGTCGTCTGGTGTCTTGAGCTGATTGCAACGAAATTTTGTGCAGAGATAGTCCGCGTGGTGATTTTACAACCATCAGAATCGAAATGTACTCGTAGACCCATCGTTGATAGGACTCGTGGACTTGTAGACCTGCCTCATCTACAGTGACCACCCATACTAGTACAGTAGACCCGTAGTCAACGTAGATGGAACGGCGGGATGGGCACTGAGATGTGGCCGTCACTGCGTATGGGACGGTTGACGTTGCCGGGTCGGCCATATGGGGCTGGTAGAAGTCGCCGGACCGGCTGTATTGGGCCGGTAGAAGTCGCCGGACCGGCCGTATGGGACCGATAGAAGTTGCCGGACTAGCGTTATGGGGCCGGTAGAAGTCGCCGGACCGGCGGCGGCTGGGGCGCCGTGCCAGCTCCGGACGGCCAATCAGCCAGCCGCCGTATGAGCACGTCCCAATAACGGGCTGACTGCATTACTGGACCGGAGCGCGTCCCCAGCGTCCGTCGGCCGTGCTTCCGTGCCGCCAGCGCGGCTCATTGGGCCCGCCTGGCGTCCCCGCTCTCTGCCAGCACGGCTTTCTGTCAGAGGTCAGCGCCCCGGGTCTGTCCAGGGCAGATCTCCCGCTCAGAGTCTGGTGCTGGCCCCAGCACGGCTTTCTGTCAGAGGACAGCGCCCCGGGTCTGTCCAGGGCAGATCTCCCGCTCAGAGTGTGGTGCTGGCCCCAGCACGGCGCTCTGTCAGAGGTCAGCGCCCCGGGTCTGTCCAGGGCAGATATCCCGCTCAGAGTCTGCTGCTGGCCCCAGCACGGCGCTCTGTCAGAGGACAGCGCCCCGGGTCTGTCCAGGGCGGATCTCCCGCTCAGAATCTGGTGCTGGTGCCAGCACGGCGCTGTCCGAGGGCAGCGTTCCAGTTCTTCCCAGGACGCATCTCCGTGCCGGAATTTCGGTCATTCCGTGCGCCGACCGTCGCTGGTCTTCATTCCGTAGCCGACACGTAACGCTCGGTTGGTTACCTGTTTACACGGAACGTGACGATACCGTTGGAAGGAGACGATCCGAAACCGGGGAGTGGGCTGTGTGCCGTGTGCAGCGGCCCTGTACCGATGCTCCGGACGGTGCAGTGTTCGATAACGAGGAGTGGGCTGTGTGCCGTGTGCAGCGGCCCTGTACCGGTGCTCCGGACGGTGCAGTGTTCGATAATGAGGAGTGGGCTGTGTGTCATGTACAGCGGCCCTGTACCGGTGCTGGTGACGGTGCAGGGCTCAGTAACGCTGTGCGGCCCCACCATTGATCGTGCGGCCGCCGGCGCCGGCCGTCCGGCCGGCTGACCGTCGGCCGGTGGCTAATGGTCCGACACTGGCCGCCGCTGATCCCCGGCACACTACGGCAGCGCCAGCCACCGGCAACGGGGCTGAGCACTGGAGCGCCACGGACTGCACCGGGACGCTGTCCGGAGGTACCCCGACCTGAGGTGGCACCGGTACACTGTCCGTAGTGTATCTCGACCGATGATGATGTGACTCGACCGAATAGCCCTCGATCTTAGATGAGGTATTCTCCGTAAATCTGCAGATTCGTGCACATATCCGTGTCATACGGAGGTTAATATTTACTGATGCCGGCTAATAAATGAACTAGTTAACGTTTATTAATGCCACACATAGTAGAAAGCGGCGCGTGCTACAGATACTTCTTTGGCGCCTTTAATATTGACACGGTCGCCACCATTGGTTTTCGAGGCCATGTGTCGGACCAGCCAGACAATGCTAAATGGAATAGTCTGCCGTGGTCGACTTTTTATAAGTAGACTTGGGCAGAAGAGCGCCGCTCATTACCCACGTTTTGCGCGCTGATTTCTGTAAGAATTTTTAGAAGCGCTGATGTTCTGTTTAACTGCAAACTACATTCTTTAGTCAGCGTCTGACGTGACGCAGTACTGCAAACTCTGTAAACATTCGTTTGCTTGCGCCTCCTCAATACGTCACGCAACAGCTAGAAATAAGGCACATTTTGATAGAACAGAGGAGAAACCGATAACAGTCGCGTTGAAACCCCGTAAATGTACAATTTTGAGTCGTAACATACATTGGAAATGGACTCCTAAAACTACAGGCAGTCACCGGCTGAGACAGCCTATTGAGAGAGACCACTCGGCTGTCTGAGCTCAAAACACATGGTAACTCCATTCCCTCCCGGGGCGGGCGGCTGACTCCACCCCCATCCGTTTTTCTCAATCCCAGAGTTTTTGAAGCAACTTCACGAAACTTCGTCAATTTTCATACATATTCTTCGTAAGCACTGAGCCGAAATATCGTGGTTTTATTTGTTCCGAGCGGAGCCAAACCACTGTTTTTTTCGGGAGGGGGGCTGTGGCCCCTGAGGCCTTTTTTGGCACTGCTGAAGGTAAAAGAAAAATGGTGGTCAGATTTTGAGTTTATAAGACACAAGCTGAAACTGCGTATGGGCGTGTAGGTAAACACCTCGGTAAACATACAAAATATTTTTATTAATCTGGGGTCACTTCATATGATCATATCAAGGTCAAAAGTTAAAATTCGGTTCATTGTAAATATTTTTGACTCCGATTTTCAGAATGGAAAATCTGGAATATATTCAACACAACAGAGTACCATCCACCTGGGTAACAAGTTTCAGGTTGGTAATTTGACGGAGCTATGACCTGAAATGCCCGTGCGCATATCGTACATTGCGACGACCATAAACAGGAATTTCGGAAGCAAAGTGAACTCATATGATTGGAAGGGTTTTCAAATACTGTAAAATGCACTCAAGCAAGATCATTGCATGTGACTCGGGGTCATTTCAGATTATTTAAGGTCAAAGGTCGTAAGTTGACTTGTTGAACATGTGACCACGACATTTCCCCCTTTTTTCATGTCCCTAGCTTCGCCTATGCTAACATTATACATTGTAATGCGATTTGCACTTCTTCAGAGCAGCATGGCTAGTAAAAGCTAAAAAATTGTATTTAACTTTTTTGTTCCTTGATTTTTTGAAAAACTAATCCTCACGTGTTTGAAACCTGTGAATGCCTATGAATTGTCTCAAAATTTCAAATGTATGGGCCAATGGTGAAAGTTCCATCCATCATCTCGATTAATGCCAGTTACATCGAGATTTGTCCATAGACAGTGGAGTAATAACAAGTGAAAAATCTTTCCCTTCTTCAGGCGCCAAAAATCTCAAAAAATCCCATTTTGGCTTTTTGGTCTGCTGTAGCCTCTCCTTTCAACATTTTGAAGGCTTCTTTTCGTGAAAATATAGCTGACGTCATGACAAATCGATTGTCGTTTGTTGCGATGAAATCGGACTCGCGCTTCCCGAGATCTGGGGGGCTGAATCCACCCCCCGCGGGGAATCGGCTATACCGTTTAGCCCTCGGGGAATAGCGTTAAAGACGGATCATTCCTTGAACACTACGCGGCCCGGTCCGGACTGGTGGCTGCGATGTCTGTGGACAGCCCGGTGAGGCTAGCCGCGCAGAGACCGGGCCGGTCGGCACCCGGCGTGGCTCTGAAGTATTCAGCCGGCTCGGCCGGGTCGGACGTCGCTGGCCCTGACGACCGCTGCTGCGCCTGATGACGGCTGCCGCTTACGACCGACGTGGCGATGCCGGCCGCTCGTACGGCTGGCCGTGTTACCAACAGCCGCCGCTTTTACGACTGAATGGAACGCTGGAGGCTGTTACGACTGGCTGGGGTACTGACGGCGGCCGCTGTTACGGCTTGCTGGGGCGCTGACAGTGGCCACTGTTACGACTGGCTGGGGTACCAACAGTTAGCGCTGTTACCACTGGCTGGTGCGCTGACGGCGGCCCCTGTTACGACTGGCTGGGGTACCAACAGTTAACGCCGTTACCACTGGCTGGTGCGCTGACAGTGGCCACTGTTACGATTGGCTGGGGTACCAACAGTTAGCGCCGTTACCACTGGCTGGGTGCTGACAGCGGCCCCTGTTACGACTGGCTGGAGTAATAACAGGCGCCGCTGTAACGAGGGGCTGGGACGCTGATGGCGGCTGCTGTTACGACTGGCTGGGGCGCCGACGGCGGCCGCCCTGGCGCTGTCGGGTAGTGCCGCCGGCCGGTACGACCGGACCCAATCGGGGAAGCTGCTGTTTATGGTCGGCTCGGGCGGCGTTAAGTCGAGAGCTACGTTCTGCTGCAGCCCGAGTCTGGACAGCGGCGTGCGCCGTGATGTAGACGGAGAGCCGGACACTGGATTACAGCTGCAAACTGCGGTTCACCGTTGCGTGCGTGTTCCAGCTCCAGAGATTCGCCAAAAGTCGGCATTGCAGACCGAGCTGTACATCGAGCTGTCGTTGCAGGGGCGCCGCACCATGGTATCCGGAATGGCCGAGGTCATTACTGTTGTACGGAAGTCAAACTAAATGTCCATAGTCCACTACCTCCCCACGGCCCCCATTTATCAATCGAATCGATGGTGTGGCTTTGCGCTTCCCCTTTTATTCAAAGTTCAGTTCGCACAAGGGTGTTCTCACCTTCCTGAGAATTTTAAAGCCTGCACAGGGGAATGGTTGAAAACGTTCTTGTTTGCAAAACATGTTCGCCTCCGTGTCTGTTCGTTTCCAGCCCTGCCTGTGTTTTCCGATGGCCGGCGCGTTCTCAGGATCGGTCAGACTGTCTGCGGCGTCACGTTCATGTTTGCACGCCCTCGGCGTGTGCCGGTCGCCGCCTGGTCGATCTTTTCGTTATCAGAGCCGGGGCCGGCGAGCAGGAGTCTCGTGAAGACGCAGAATGACACTGTCGCGCCGTTTATTTAACTTCTGGAAATGCGAGAGAGGCGGGGCTGAGCGCTGCACGGCGTCGCTGTAATCCATCTGTCTGTGTACCGCAGAACTGCGACGGAGACCCGGGACCTGCTGAGCGCGGCCCGTTCCAGTCCGGTCAACATGCCAGCTCAGCTGGCCTCGCACAGCATCGAGTGCGGCTCAGCCAGTGAGTTACCACCCAGCCGCCCTCCGATTGGCGTAGGCAGATGTATGGATATATAGATTGAATAGGACATTGAGGACATTCTATCGGTCGTTGACAGGTTTGAGTGCAGTTTACTCGTAGTGGCCAAGGTAATAATTGGGTGGCCGTTTGGCTGACCTTGTCAGTTACCCGAGCTCGTCCTCGCCATCCGTGTGTGACGGTGTGATCCGTCCCTGTATGTGACGGTATAGTCCGTCTCTATGCGTGACGGTGTGACGGTGTGGTCCGTCCCTGTGTGTGACGGTGTGGTCCGTCCCGGTGTGTAACGGTGTGGCTCGGCCCTGTGTGTGTGATGGTATGGTCCGGCCCCGTATGTGCGATGTGGTTCGGCCTTGTGTTGGGCCGGTGGCTGGCGCGTCTCTCCGGTGGTAGAGCCGGACAGGCGCGGGCCCCTGTGATGTATTAACCAGGGATGAAAGAGCGGCGCGCCGTGATTGATGCTGACTGCGCTGTTGTGGGGGAGATCTACCCGGCTCACCAGGGCATCCCCAGTGCTGCTGACCATGCGGCTTCATCTAGTGTCGAGGAAAGTTCAGCCTGTTATACCGATAGGAAATGGAAACGGTAAAACATCGTGTACATTGTTTCATGCGATACGATAGCGTACGATATATACATATATATATACGATGTATGTTGTGTGTATATTCTGTATATGATAGATCGCATACATATATATATATATATATATATATATATATATATATATATATATATATATATATGTGTGTGTGTGTGTGTGTGTACATATATACACACACATTGTACTTTATGATAGATACTATATATATATATATATATATATATATATATATATATATATATATATATATATATACTAATATATATATATATATACCTATGCGATAGCATGCGATGCAGCATACGAACACGATATGCTGCTCCCTTTTAATGTTAGTGGCATGCGGCCGGATACTTTCGCCCCATTGGAATGCGTTTCGTATGGCGGTCAATTATAGCGATTAATTGTTAATAGCCGACAGAAGGCCTGAAGTCGTCCCGTGTCGTGTCGTGATGCCATCGGCGAGTTTGATCCACTTGTCATGTTCCACCGCCGACCGCTGCGAGCGGCCGCCGTTTCTCGGTATGGGCGGTGCGCCAGATTGCCGGTAGGTCGGCCCGATCAGGTCATTTAGCTGCCGACGTGACGGCGCAGATTTGTGGCCGTGCCGTCCGGCGCGGCCCCGGACCTGAGCCCGGCGGTGAGGTCTGTTCTGCCGCCCGGACACGCTTCCTGGTCCGCTGCCCGGAGCTCTGCTGGCCGGACCCGGTCTGCTGACCGCAGCCCTGCCTGGTGCTCGTTACCGCACACGCTCCGGATTGTGCTCGGTCCGGTGAGCGGACCTGTGCTGGGCCGTTGGTCCGGCCGTGGTCCGGTCGCTGTGGGCTGCACCTCAGGACCTGGCCGCCCGGCCGTCTGGCGCCGAGGTGGCCGATCCATTCCTGTCTCCTGGAGTCGCTGGGCCTCCTGAGCTGACGGCTCGGCGTCCTGGCGCTGCCGACCAGGCTCCGTGCCTGATGCTCAGTCGTGTGGGAGAGCTGTCCTGCAACACGGCCGGAAACTTGGTCTGATGCTCACGTTCTAAACCCAGTCTCCCGACAGGCGTTTATTATTGGCCTGCGGTTACCGCACTCTGGGCGGTCGGTCTGAGTCTGTCCCTGCAGTGGGCACTCCATTGTAGATGGCCGTCCTAAATCATAACGAGATTGATGTTTATGCCTTTAATTTTACATATCTTAATTGAATTCTCCGTCGCAGTTTCTTGTAAATCACACAGATGTTGCAATAATGGCCGCTCTGAAATGCCGACCGGGATGAGAAGAAAAGTCTAGAGCACATTTCTAGGAGTAAAAGTCACGGGCCTCGATTCCCCCGTCTTTGTGGTTTTTGTGGACAGATCTGTGGTTCTTGTCTGCCCATGGCAGATTGGTTGTGCTTCTGTCGTTTCTGGATTTCTGACGGTGTTTGTTTTCCCAGCAACAGTCGCAGTGCCCGCCGCTGACGTGCTCTGTGTGTGTTTCCTCAGACAGTTACGAGCAGTCGCCGCGACTGATTGACGGAGCGGACGCGGACGCGGATCCTCTGGAGTCCCAGCTCTGTCAGCGGATCGCCGAGGCCATGAGCGACGTGGGCGCCCCCGCTTCCGCCATCTTCCACGGTCAGTATGGGACAGGCACGTGGCCAGGATTTTCGTCGGGATGGGGGGTAGTGTCAAATTTTGTGATATGCCGGTGGTATATGACAAAATTTGTTGGAAAAAGCAGCAGTTTGATGTAAAAAGCTTCATATTTTTCGCTCAGGGAAAGCATGTAATGTATGCTTTTGTACGATATATATGATCACTATTCTGTATTCCTGCGAAATTGTTGAAATATCTAGTGAAGACCGCTTGGCTCAGTGAGAGGGGGCATGCTCCCCCCTGGCTTCTTGCCTGGTACGGGACTTACCCAGCTCATGTACAGGAGGTGCCCATAAGAAAAAAGTATGTTTACGCTGTGGCATTGCGATGTGCTAGGTCGTGCTAGCTCAGATTTGCATTTTCTATTTTCCAAGTCCAGTAACAATACATTTTAGAGAAGAAACTGAGAAGGCGAATTGTGGGATACGGCCAGAAAGATTACCGAATTTTCGTGCAGTTGGCGACACGTACAACTTATACAGCAGTTTCGTGGAACAGTGCAGCATTTTTTCGCTGTTCGAGCTTTGGCGGATTTATGCATATTTCAGCTTAGCGAGTAAAATGGTGGGTTCTTTTTGATGTTCTGGTGTGGAGATATCGGCCTTAACAGTATTGTGGCAACATTCGTTGGAAATGCGCAAGAATGACAAACTGATTTGTACCGTCATCCAGAGATATCAGGTCGAAGTCACCAGCGTGCCGTGGTATTCCGAGTGTGAAACTACAGAATGTTGCAGTATTGCATGTGTACGAAAATTAGGGTCATTTCAAGACGTTTTTGCGCCCAAAACTTTAAAAGCATCTCTGTTAGAATCTCCGTGGCAAATGGGCCGGGGAACACGTATTGCACAACAATACATAACGGACGTCAAATTTGACCTTTGACGACCTTGGGTCAGGTGGCACTTCGAATGTGACATTACTCTGCCAGGAACTACTGCCAGGCCAACTTCAGTCCCGGTCTGCTTTTCCTTGTGATTAGGTGACTGGAGAAAACGGTATTTTTCGCGTTTGACCTGACCTGCGGCGTCATCATTGACTGAAAAGTGAAAAAAATGCACATGTCACTGGACCGCAAGGTTCGGCGCTATCGACTGCCATTTGCATTAGCCGAATCGAAGAATTGGTTCTCGAGATAAACGGTGGGGGTGGGGGTGTCCATCCCCTCCCCCGCCAACAGAAGGTTGTGGAGTACCCACCTGTGCCGGGTTAAACATGTAAGTCACTTTTTATAATCCAATGTCATTTTAGGTTGCTGGCTTAAGATAGCCTTAAGATGACCTTTGGTGGCCTAAGAAGACCCTTAGATGTCATTCGACAATGGTATTGGTTAGTTCAAATGCTGCATTTGACGTCAGCATCTGTTTTTATGTACAAAAATGTTTCTGTAGCTCCGAGAACGCATTTAAGCCCACGACCCCGCTAGACAAGAATTGACCTGGCATGACCTGGATCGGATTCCATGGGTGAAACACAATCATGTGGGATACAGATGGACGAATAATTCATTAACGAACACCGTGGTATCCTTTTGGCCTCGTTATCATTTATTCCTTGGCGTTGGACGAATAATTCATTAACGAACACCGTGATATCCTTTTGGCCTCGTTATCATTTATTCCTTGGCGTTCATTTGTGCCTGAACACCAAAAATACCGCTTTCTTCCGTTGTTTTTGACCATTGGCCGATCTGGAAGGTCATTCGTCGGCCTGAGGGCTTATAAAGGGACATCAGTCGTCAGATCTCGTCACGCGCAGCACGCTGTTTTTCGCGACGCTGTCAGACGCGCGGTGTGGAAATAGCGGGGGCGTACCTCCTTCCTCATACATGCGCATTACGCAGAAGCCCCTGTACGTGCGGGGGTTAAAAAGACCAAGGAAGGGTCCATGCAGTGGTGCCACTTTCGATCCACAATCACCATCAGTTTGGGGCACTTTGAAATCTGGACAGTTGCCCCTCCCTTCCACCCCTCCCCCATGACGGGCCGGGTGAAATAATAATCGATGACATGCTGCAGGTAGGTAGGAATGTTAGGTTCCCTGAAGGTAAACATTGCATTACAAGAAAGGATGCCGACGGCTTGAAAAATTCAAATGTCCAGATAACTGTACACTGTAAGGACTAAACGGCGGACGTCAAGAAATGCGGCCTGTTATAAAAGATCCAGTGGATTGTATCACTGATGTCATCCTGTCGTCCGGTATTCCACATACCATCTCTTCCCCGGTAGGCGCGAACACGTCATATACAGCAGGAAGTACAGCAGTCTGTTGGGTCACTGGGCTCGCTTCTCAGCGTCTGCCACGTAGCGAGGCTAGCCGGGCCAAGCTCCAGCCACGACCGTCACCGTAACGAGCTTCTGGCGTGTTTTACCAGTAGCCTTGTCCCGGGATTTGTCCCGACAGTCACCGGTCACGCTGCTGCGTCTGACAATTAAAAGTCACGCACCGAAGCGGGTGACGGGAGACAGCACCGGTGCTGTGGAAGCCTGCTTGAGCTCCGGCAGCCTGGCATCACGATCAAGGAACAATCAAGGAACGAATCGGGAGGGGGTCATGCTCCCCCCATGCGCTTGCATTATGCAGATATAAGAGAGGTTAACATGCTCCCGAATGGGGGGTCAATTTGACCCCCTGAGGTTTTTCCTGGAAAAAACCCACACGGTGCGGCGCAGGCACAGGAAATCTGACACAGCTGTATAAAACTGAGTATGAGATCTTTTGGTGTGAAAAATATCAGGGTCTTTCAGTGTCACCAAGTTGGAGCGGGTCAGAGTCAGGTCATAGTTTTCAGAAATGGTCATTTTAGGGTAAATTGCAAATTGCTGCCACGAATATAGTTTGAAAGACAAATTTTCGAACTTTTCTTAAGTGTGCGCAAACACCGAACTGAAAATATGCAAAAATTGTTTGATTGATCTGAGGTCACATCGATGTCAGAGGCCAAAAGGTATTTCCAGACTTAGAAATTCTGTTGTTATCATCCCAGCCAAAAGATCGGAACTTATGTAAAAGGCCACTTCCTCTTCTACCGGTGGACCAAGTTTCAGGTCGACATCGGGTCAGATCACGGAGAGATGTCCAGAAATATGTTCACACGTACCCGTTTTTTTGTAGATGTGAAACGCCACCAATTTGTTGTTCAACGCCCAATTCAAGACTGAAATGGTACAGAACAATGTCAAAGATGAATAAACACACATTCCGATGGTTCTGATCTCTCATGGGTCATCTTAGGTCACTGGTCTGAGGTGAACTTTCTTGATCATGCTACACCCGTTGCTTTCCAGGGTGTTTAATGACGCCGATTTCGAATTCAGCGCCAAAAATACTTAGGTATGATACACACTGGTGGAAACAGGTGTCAAAAAGAAGCGGATCGGGTGAGTTTTGCCGTCGGTCTTGCATTGCGTGCCCACTTGCTTTTCTGACGAAGCCGGAGGACGCAGTGGAGTTTTTACTTACTAGTGCGAAATACAGTACAGTAATAAATTGTACTGGATGACAGTTGTTAGTTCTGGAGGACATATTCGCGATTTTCATTTTTTAGGTCACTTTAGGTGAGTGACCGAGGTTGACTTCAGATGACTGGTTAGCCTTGTTGGCGGAAATTTGAACTGTGCGGTATTTTTGGATGCCAAATTCGAATTCAGCGCCAGAATTAGTCCCGAAAGACTACAAAACAGGATTTATGACACTTTGTGAAATTATAGCCATATGGCTTACGTTGTGCTGAAGCACTAATTTAAACCTAGGTACTGGCCCGAGTGTTTCAGATTATATACCATCTGCTGCAATTTTTTTTGTGGCCTGTAGAAATGGCTCATACATCTTGGCGCTGTGACGAACGGTTTTTGCGGCACAAGCGAAAGTCTGGCGAACCGCACCAACTTTGACCTTCTTTGACCTCATTGGACCTTGAAGATCGTACTCTAGAAACATCATATTTGTGCGCAAGAGGGCTCCTTTAGGGTTGCATCTGCTCTGTAAATTTGGTGGATCAAGCCCCATTAGTTTTCGAGTTCTTAGAGGGCGGTCAAGGTGACCTCCACCCGAGCGCGTTATATTCAGCAGGCCACCCGTGCGAGTGTTAAATCATCACACGCCGTCCCCGGCAGAAGCTGGTCTGCCCGGCCCAGCGGGTACCAGGTGGCTCGGCGCTCTAAACTCATCACACGCCGTCCCCTGCAGAAGCTGCAGAAGCTGGCCTGCCCGGCCCCGCTGCTGCCGGGCCGCTCGGCGCTCTAAACTCATCACACCGGTTACATTGGAACACGCCATTTGCCCCCGCCAGAGGAGAATACTTCAGCCAGAGGAGAAAAGAGCGTGTCATTCGCACGCTTCTGAAACGAGCCCTTGCATTGTATTCAGAATGTAGTTTCCTGGCTGAGGAGCCCTTACGTAGTGCCTCAATATCTGTCTTCTGATATTGAGTGATGTATCTTAGTAGTGGCTCGAAGATACACGTGGCACGAATGTAGTAATCCCGAAAACGTGAGAATTGTAGGCAGGGTGGAAATATAACCCCGTAATTTAAGCAGCGTCTCTCTGACATAGATTACGTGCAGCTTAGTGGTCAGGCTTTCACATTTGGGTCCCCTGGGTAGATCAGCATTTGCCGCCATGAATAACAAGTACGATACTTCGTGTGTGCAAGGCACACCCATATCTCAGTCACGAGACTAAGCGTGCCATTACACCACGTTAGCAAACTGCGCTTGTCATGAACACATCCAAAATCAGGCTGTCGTCTGCAGACGCGCCCCAGTATTTCAGCCGGGAGGCCGTAGGTGTGAGAGCTCCAACCCATCGGTAGAAGAGACATTTCCTTCTGCGGCGTGTACAGGTTTAAATTGTCACGGAATCCCTCTTGGTGCACACACTGCGTTTTACTCGTGATCATACACTGTTAAAGCACCGACAGTGCGGCTACGAAGTAAAATTGAACGTCGAATCGCAAAATTGGTTTTCCTTATGACGTTATTAAGACGTGACCAGAGATGATTTCGTTCCCAAATTTTGTCAGATGTGCACAATTGATGCAAGAAAGTTTACTGAAAGTTTCGGGACGCTGCGTGGATTATTTTGGGAGATATCTAAGAAATGCGCCGTGGGGGCGTAGAACCCTCCGTCACTGGCCCGTTAGTGTTTTTTTGTAGTTCATATCCAACACACAATCTGTTGCTAGACATGTCGTACCATTGAAGGTTCACCACCCTGCGGACGGCGCCGCTCCGCCCGTCGGAGCAAGTCAGGTCGTCGTTTCATTCCGCCTTCTTCATGGAGTTCACGATAAATCTGTTTTTGTATTTGTGTAATACATCGTAGGGACGTCCATAGTGATAAAACACATGTCATGGCTGTTAAGTACCTGAGTCACACGCTAGGAAGTTTACACAGTTAAAACACACTCAGTCATCACGTCGTTGGCGGCGTGAAGAGAAAAGCAAAGCGACGGAAAAGCGAAGCGAGGGTTAGTTATGTGACGGTGGACCTGAGATGGGAAAGGACAGCAGCTTTGAATTGAGAAGCATAGAGATTGCGAGCCAGGATGTAGGAGGTTGAGACCAGCGCAGGCGCGGAGAAAGAGCGCCCGCTTGCCAGCCTCTGTACGCGGACGAGAGAGGCGGAAATGGTCGTCTCGCCAGGAATGGCGAGACGACTACGAGAGAGGACGAGACGAAAAGGGCTTCACTGCTTTTAATGAAAAGCGAAGCCAAGTCCGTGGGCCCGCCACCGGAGAACACCTGATGGGGTATTGTCAGAGTTTGAGCGTCACCATGTCGCCCGCGGAGAGCCAACCGATGCGCTGCAGCAGGTCGGACACGGCGCTACAACAGATCGGACACGCGGTTAATGTTTTGTGTCCAAAAATGACTGACGGCAAAGTTTATATTTTTTGTTCTATTTTTTGTTTTGTTTTTTTTTTGTAACCGAGAGAGGTTTTTGAGCCATTGCCATAAACGGCAAGGCGGTACCGAATGTAGGGGAGCACCAGGGCTGGGACGACATGCGCAGCGCCCTGCACGGAAGGTGACTTCGCCGTGTACAAGGCCCAGCAGCAGGCCCCTGCAGCGGTTAATGATGGCCGAGACATTTGGTTGCCAAGAAAGAAAACGGTCGAAAATCAAGACGAGGTTTTCCGCGGTGGTAACAGGGGACAGCAGTACGTCTCTGAACCTTACAGTAAAGAGAGGATGTTTTGCACATTTTGTTGGCTACCAAAGAGCGCCAGCTGAGTTTTGCTGGCGTTCACTTTTAAGGAATTCGCGCGAAGTCAGAGGTCCAGTGAGCAAAGGATGCTTTCCGTGAACAAATAAGATCCGTAAGAGAAGATTTTTTGTCGCTGACGAGCATTTGTGTGTCGTCCGCGTGCTGAATGATGTCAGCATTGCCGGTGAAAAGATTGCCATCGTTCGCAAATATGTTGTACAAAACCGGGCCCGGAGATAAACCCTGAAACACACTCATGCTGTTCGCCAGCTTTCTAAAGGTGTATTTCCTTCCAGCAGACAATGAAGCTGACGCTCTGGGTGTGACCGCGAAGGTAGGCATAAAACCAATCAGTATCAACGCCGTGCTGAACAAATTTCAGAACAAATTCTGAGTGACTAGTTACATCAAAGCATTTGTTGAGGTCCAGGAGGCAGAGCAGAGAAATTTTGCCGCTGTCGGTGGCTGACAAGGTGCGATCATGAGGGCAGGTTCGGTAGAGTGGTCGGGCCGGAATCCGTGCTGGGTGCTTGAGAAATGGTAGTTAGCTGAAAGATATCGGTACATCTGAATTTGGACGACCTTCTCGACAATGCTGGCGACTGCGGGTATGATTCAGATCGGCCGGAACGGAGATGGATTAAATAGGGACCCAGACTTGAGAACAGGAGTCACAATGGAGTGTTTCCAGACATCGGAAAATTCTTCAGAAGTCAGAGATGAATTAACAATATGGAGAGTGGCGTCACTGATTGCACTGAATGAGGTCTTGAACACACCCATGGCGAGTACGTCATGCCCGGCAGACGAACTCCGCATGCCAGAAATCACATTCCGGAGCTGGCCGCAGGAGACATGCGACACGGTGAAGATGGAAACGCCGACGCACGAGAGGCGGCATGGTAATTCAGGGGTCTGTAAGATTGTGACAATTCTATTTATTTGTAGATTCTGTAAATTGCGTCAAATTTATATCATTCGATGCCCAAGCAATCTGAATGTACAGATTTTTTGCGATGGATATTTCTTATCCCATTTCCGGAGATAAAAAGCAACACGTTCTCCGCCGCGGCCCATGATCTAAGTTTACGTCCTCGATAGTCCCGGCGGTGAGCACATATACACACACACACACATTTATATACAAATATATTATTGCTTCTGTGCGTTCCCGCCGTCTTACAGTGCGACAAAAATAAGATCGTCATTAACCGGCTGCGTTGGAGCGCGAAAACGTTTCTCAAAATATTGCACCATAACAGGCGGAAAGGATCTCCCAGAGGGTACGCGAAGTCTCAGGTGGATCAAAGAAACCATTAGGAAATTATCATCAAAAGAATGGGTGTGGGTTGGGGCCGTTGCATCAGCACACACACACACATACACGTACACGTACACCTTCTCTATACGGGCGAGCGAAGAGCGCAGAGCGGCCGGGCAGGCGGCGAGTTCCTGCAGGGGACAGCGTGTGGGCCAGAGCCGTCCCGGCACTTTGTCGCCCTCTGCCGCTGCTCTGATCCATCACAGGTCGTTTGTTGGCGTGTCCAGTGGTGGCGCAGGCGGTCAGGTCCTGGCAGAGGCCGTCTGTCGGCGCCGCCGCTGCGCCGTTGTCAGCCCGCTGCCTCGATCATCTGTCGCCGGCTGTAGTTTCTGGTCGTTTGTTGCGGCATCCATCGGCGCGCTGTTCCTGTCGTGGGCCGTACGGTGTTTGCTGCGTGTCTGCGGACGTGCCAGGCCAGAAGGCGCTGGTCTGAATCAGGGGCGGCCTCGTTCTGCTTCCTTGGCGTCAGAGGTATGTTTTCTGCCGACCCGTCTCGGTGGAGGCCTGTCGAACCCGGACCGTGGTCAGACTGCTGACCGGGGAGTCAGTCTGTACGGACCGAAGCGTCAGACCGTGCTCATCCTCTGACCGATGCGTCAGGCTCTACTGACCGGAGCTTCAGACCGTGGTCAGACTCTACATGCCGGGAAGTTAGACTCTTTAGACCGGGCAGTCAGACCGTGGTCAAACTCTACCAACGGGAGTGTCGGATGTCTGATGATGGACCGGTGCGTCAGACCTTGGTCAGACTTTACCTACCAGTGTGCCGGACTGTGTTCAGACTTGGCCGATATGAGTCTGAACTCTTGACGTCGTCACTGGAGGTTAACCTGTCGCGCCTGGTGGGTGTGGGCTCGGCGCGAGTGGGACTGAGGTTGGATGCAACTCAGTCGTTGTTGACGCGCGGTCGTCGCCTCCTGGGTTCAGATGGAGCGCCGCACAGTGTGAAGTCCCGCGTGCTTGGTGGAGCCCAGCGGCCGATCAGCGCAGCCGATTGGCTTTGCGCCGCTCTCGGAGCGGAGCAGGCCGGCCGTCGGCCGTCTGAGCAGGCCGCCTGTCGCCGCGGCCACCACCTCTGGCCTGCGCGCTGTTTAAAACATCCACCCCCTCTAGTCAGAACCCAGTGCGAATCGTTCCTGCACTCTGCGATCTGGCCCTGTACTGTTTGTGCCGCCCCTGCGTATTGCGCTGCGGCGCTGCCCTGTTTCGGCCAGTCTCGTCCTGCCTGAGCCCCCCCCCCCGTGCTGTTTGCACGGCCCGGGTCCTGTGTGAGCCGGCGTGTCCTGTCTGAGGCGTGCCGTCCTGTCGGCGGCCGCCGCTGCACGGGCCGCTGGGTCGATGGTGCCGTGCGGTCGGTAGCAGCAGCCGTCCGGCTGAATCGGCAGGCGGTGCCGCCAGCCGTGAGAGGAGCGGGCCAAATTTCCGGCCCGCCGCCGCCGCCGCCTGCCGCTCCGGAGCACTGTTGCCAAACTCATTTTGAACTGTGCGCCAAGATGTGAATCAATCAGTCAATCAATAAAAAAATCAAAACATGTAAATAGTTCATTGGCCATGGCAAAAATATAGGTTGCCAGCAACCTCGGTTTTCAAAATAGATAAATAAACAAATGAATAAAAATTTTAGTGAGGTACGCTGATGTAGAACTTGCCAAAGGATTGCAATATCTGGGGGAAAGATGCCTTATGATTGAATCCTGCGCGGTAAAAATGCGACACCAGGATCTGGGCACATGTAATTTGCTGCCAAAGTGATGTTCACATGTAATCATTTCAACAAATGGGATGCATCTATTTTCGTGGTCAGGCGTCATTTTCCACCCGAGATTGCAAATCTGCCCGCACCGCCCCAGAGCCGCCCCGCCCAGTCCACCGGACCCGCCGTCCGCTGATACTGGGGCCGCACTGGTGACCATCCGCTGATACTGGGGCCGAACTGGTGACCATCCGCTGATACGGGGGCCGCACTGATGACGGTCCGCTGATACTGGGGCCGCACTGGTGACCGTCCGCTGATACAGGGACCGCACTGGTGACCGTCCGCTGATACTGGGACCGTACTGGTGACCGTCCGCTGATACTGGAGCCGCACTGGTGACCATCCGCTGATACTGGGGCCGCACTGGTGACCATCCGCTGATACAGGGGCCGCACTGGTGACCATCCGCTGATACAGGGGCCGCACTGGTGACCATCCGCTGATACAGGGGCCGCACTGGTGACCATCCGCTGATACAGGGGCCGCACTGGTGGCCATCCGCTGATACTGGGGCCGCACTGATGACCGTCCGCTGATACTGGGGCCGCACTGGTGACCATCCGCTGATACAGGGGCCGCACTGGTGACCGTCCGCTGATACAGGGGCCGCACTGGTGACCGTCCGCTGATACTGGGACCGCACTGGTGACCGTCCGCTGATACTGGGGCCGCACTGGTGACCATCCGCTGATACAGGGGCCGCACTAGTGACCATCCGCTGATACAGGAGCCGCACTGGTGACCGTCCGCTGATACAGGGACCGTACCGATGGTCGTCCGCTGATACAGGGACCGTACCGATGGTCGTCCGCTGACACAGTGGCCACACTGGTGACCGCCTGCTAATGCAGGGACCTCACTGGCGACTGCCCCTGAGAGGCTGAGAGGTCGGACTGGTGGCCGTGTGGCGGTGCACGGACTGGGTGATGACTTTCTGGTGGTGCAGGAACTGGACTGATGACTGTCCGCTGACGATAGACACTGGGTTTTACCAGCCGCCGGCCTGGAGGGACGTCATGTCGACTAATTATCATCCGGCCGCGCCGAGCCACTGCGTGCGGTTGGCGGCTCGGTCGACCCCGTGAATTTGGCCTCATTGTGAGAGCCGCCTGCCGGGCAGAGAGAGAGAGAGAGAGTTAGAGAGCGAGCAGGCCGGCGGATATTGCCGTAACGGCAGCCGGCCGGCGTCGGCGAACACCGCCGAGTCGCCCCGCATGTACCAAACCTGTCAGCCAGCGGATTCCCTGCATAATTGAAATATTCGCCGTCGCTGATATTTATTACGGCCCAGGGAAATGGTTGGCTAATAGGTTAATAAGATGTCCCGCGTGCTGATCGACAATGCTGCGTGCTGCATAGGTCGGATTTCGTGGGACACGGTTTCGGTATCGGCGGCTGCTGCAGTGGCGCGTGTCCTTCGGATAGCGGGCGTGTCGTCAGCCGTCGCCTCGCCGCGCTGCCGAGTGTGGCCGGCGCAGGCCAGGCCCAGGCCGCCGGCTGGCCGTGCACGGGACTGGGAAACGGTGCCTCGACAGATATCCGAGCTCTTGTGGGTGGTACCGGACAGTCTTTGATGCCTTTCAGGAGTCGTATGGCGGCACAGGCGGCCTGCTTGGCGGCCTGCTTTGTGGGGTGTGATGTCTTGTCGGTGTAGGTAAAGGCTGCATCAAAACGCTGAGTGCCGATTATCCTTGCTAAGCCGATGTTCCTAAAGAAACGTTTTGGTGGGCATATCATTGTGTCGTAGTTGCTCGTGTCCAATGCTTTACTTTCAGCCCAGCAGTGGTCAGTGCACTGTATTTCCATTAGTGTTTGACATCAGCTGGCTGTGTGGTGAATCGGTGCCGGTCAGTTGGTCTGTGCTGAGTAGTATATGATGACCTATGTTACTGATGGCACGGCGCGCTCCTCCGGCAGTATATTCTGACCTGTGCCGTTGGTGACGTGCCGTGCCCCTCCGGCAGTATATTCTGACCTGTGCTGTTGGTGACGTGCCTTGCCCTTCTGGCAGTATATTCTGACCTGTGCCGTTGGTGACGTGCCGTGCCCTTCTGGCAGTATATTCTGACCTGTGCTGTTGATGACGTGCCGTGCCGCTCCGGCAGTATATTCTGACCTGTGCCGTTGGTGACGTGCCGTGCCCCTCCGGCAGAGTATGGCCGGCCGGGCGGTCGCCAGCGGCGCCGCAGCGGTTCGGCTCGCAGCTCGGCGTCCAGCAGCAGCGCCGACGTGCGCCTGTCGCCGGAGCGGCGCGACTCTCCGCTCGACTTCTCCGAGTACGAGCGCCAGCCGCCGGCGCCGCTGCAGCGCTATCTGCTGGACGAGCGGCCGGCGCCGTTCCAGCCGCACCTGCTGGACGAGCCGCTGCCACTGGCCGAGTCGCCGCCGCCGCCGGCACAGCGGGCCGAGCTGGGGGCACGCCGAGGCCGCCGGCCGCCGCCGCGCGAGCCCTCGCCGCCGACCGGCAGCGACGGCGACTCGTCGCCGCCGACGCGCAGCGAGCGCGACGAGTTCCTGCCGGCGCGCAGCAGCGAGGACGAGTCGCCGCCGCCGCTGCGGGAACACGACTCCGTGGAGCGCCAGGCCAGCCGCGTGTTCGGCGCCGGCGCCGGCGGCCAGTGCCGCCTGGACCGGGAGAGCGAGCAGGAGGCCGGCTGGGGCGAGGACATCCTGTGTCCGGACGTGGCCGCCGACAGCAGCTCGCGCTCGGCCAGCGACAAGGAGCGCGCCGACAAGACCAGCGACGAGGACCGTCCCGCGGCCGCCACCAAGCGGCGCGGCAAGAAGAAGCGCCGATGAGCCGCCGCCGACGCGGGCCGCTGAGCACTGGTGGCCGTGTCTGGCGAGCTACACCCGCCAGTGCCGGCGTGCATCCGGATTTATTGATCGCCCACGCCGTTGCCGATGGCGTCCATGCGTGTGGATGCGGGAAGTAATGCGTGCTTTGGTGTGGGCGGTCGCCCGTTTGTTTGGATGTGGGGGCTGGCGCAGCTGGATGGGACGCCGGGCGAGCTAGCTGGCCGTGTGCGCCGCTGATTGATCGTGAACCGGCGCCGGGCGGGTGGGCAGTGACGCTGACCGCCGGCCGGTCGGTCAGCGCTGTCCGCACGGCCGGCGCCACCAAAGTGGGCTTTCGTAGATGTGGTGTGGGCCGCCTGGTGCGGGGCGGACGGCGAAGGGCTGCGGGCGGTGGTCACTCGCGCCGCGACGGACGCTGACCGGCCGCAGCGGTGGCTTCTGCACGGCCCCAGGCTATCCGTACCCTCTAGCCTTTCGGAGCGTCGGCGCATCGTAGTAAGGCCGCGCTGTCAGTGGCGGGTAGCTTATGGCGTTGCTTAGCTCCCATCGTGTGGGAGACTATTTTAGCCTGACGTTGTTTGATGTGGCATAAGGACCATGCCTGACCTCAGTCCACAGCTGGGCATTTGATGCCGTCTGTCTGATACGGACAGAGAGTGGAGACTCCTGGAGGTGTATTCCACCCTGCCGAGCCCGACCTCGAACTCCTGTGCCAGTTCTCTCTAGGAGTGCCTGTACTGGTCCCCACGCCTCTGGAGCTGGTACCACAGGCCTTTGGTACTCCAGACCTTTGGTGCGGGTTGCAGTTGCCTGGCCGCCAGTCAGTACCTGACCAGGTACCTGAGTCAGGTACCCGGCCAGGCTGTCTCGGGTGTCTGGTGCAGGTTGCAGTTGCCTGGTCGCCAGTCAGTACTTGACCAGGTACCTGAGTGAGGTACCCGGCCAGGCTGTCTCGGGTCTCTGGTGCAGGTTGCAGTCGCCTGGCCGCCGACCAAGTACCTGAGTCAGGTACCCGATCAGACTGTCTCAGGTCTCCGGGGCGAGCTTTCGGCTGGAAGGGTCGTAGCCGTCCGTCGGCAGCTGCAGCAGCTGCCCGGCCCTGCCCGTCGGGACGGCGATTGGACGGCAGACGGTCCGCCTGACGACCGCAACAGACTGCTGTGGTGATTTGACGGCCAAATTGTAACACACCGGTCTGTTAGTCCACATGGCAGACTAACAGACTAGTGTCCTGGTCCGGAGTTCAGGCCGTCGTAGGGCGGTGTGCTAGTCTGGGGGCCAGGCTGTGGCAGACTGGCCTGCTGGCCTGCTGCTGCAAGTCTCCCGGTCTGGGGGCCAGGCCGTGGCGGACTGGTCTGCAGGTATTACGGTCAGGTCGTCAGGGAGCAGGCTCGGCGGCCGTTCAGGAGTGAGCCGGTGAGAGGGGAGGATGGGAAAGGGCGGCCGCTGTTCAGGGCAGGTGTCATTGCAGGCAGGTCAGGGCTGGATCTGAACAGGCGTCTGAACAGGATCTGAACGGCTAGGCTGCCTCTCTGGACCGTGGTGCCGTGTTAGGAGCTCCTGCTGAATATGTTAACGTGCGTCACGATCACGCGAATTTCACGTCATGAAGAAACACTTCTTTGTGATGTGGGTGGATTACCAAGGCACAGAAACTGATGTTGCTGGTTTCTTGGCGATTTGTCGACAGCTCACAGTTTCAAACGCGTCGCAACACGCATGCTACGTTCATGTCGTTGCTGTTTATGCTATTTGTCTTTGAACGTATGGTTTTGCTTACGACACACCGTTCTCATGTATCCCGACCCGGAAATGAAAAGTACATCGAGGAATTCCGAAGCAGCAAAATGCTGTAGCACGATTTGCAAACGACCTTGCCCAGTTCGCTTTGAAATGCGCATTGCAGTTGGAAAACAAATTTTGATAGCGGATTAAATGCAATAAAGACCCAAAAGACGTGCAAACTGTGATTGGTGTTGTGTATCGATGGAAGTGCACAGAACCATCATCGAGCGTTGTCAGAGCAGTGACTATAGAAGAAGTAGAGGTGTCAGAGCGGCGACTATACCGAGGTAGCTGCTGGAGGCGCCGCCGCCTGTCGGTGCCGTGCCGTCGGTGACGGTCGGTCGGGGCCGGTCGAAGCGGGCGGTGACCGGGCCACTGTCGGCTGCCGGCAGAGACGCACCACAGCCGACCGTCAGGTGCCGCCCGGCCGGCTCCAGCTGGCTCCCTCCGAAAGCCGACCGCAGTCGGCCCCCACCGGCGGCGGAAGAGCGCCGGCCACGGGGAGAGCGCGAGACCGGCGTCACTTGGGCGAGGATCTGCGATATAGTGAGCGAGCAGTGGCGGTCAGTCGGACGGGAATCTCCGATAGGATGATGGAGGGCCGCGCTGGGCCACCTGTGAGACGATTCCTGAGTGACGGATGACTGCGCCGAACGCCGACAAACGGCAGCGGACAGAGCATCAGCGCGCGACGGGGGGGAGGGGAGGGGCCGCCGGCGACAGGCCCACTGCGTCCCCTACCAGTCGCCATCACCACCTGCACAGGCATTCCCGAGTGGGTGTCGCAGCGTCATCAGCCACGACACAGGCACGCATCGCACAGGCAACCGAAACTGATGCAGAGAGGCAACATAACGGGGCGCGCAGTTTGGTCTGAGGGAGGGACTCATCGTCTTCAAACAATGCCCAACACCATCGGTTTTACGGGCCTGCGTTCATCGAAAAATGAGCTGCCGAAGCGGAACGCCAAGATTCAGAGCCACCATTCCACGCGGCGTTTGCTCACGTTCCGCCCCGGCATGCGGAGAATGACTCAGTGAGCTGCCGAAATTCCAACATTAAGCATTCTCGTTTTGACGACCGCGAGCATTAAGAAACTGAAGCACCTTCATCTGGAAACTGCCCAACATTTGGCCGTAAATTTGACCAGATATGACCATCTCCGACTTTTGTGGCAGGATAAAGCACACCAGGGGCATTACGGTTTGATTTATTTCGACTGGCTCGCGGGGACAGGCACCATGCGCAATAAAGGCGTTTCAAACGAAACCGCCAACGGAACGTTGCGCTATGACTGGAAGGGACGTGAAACAATTCCTCCCCTGTATTATGATCGGAAGGGACGTGGAAGAGTTCTTTGTATTTAAGAACATACTCTTAGATTCTCCAGTTTCCATTTTTGGCAGTCAGCAGCGGTAGCTCGGCCAGTGGTGGGACCGCTAACGTCTGCCATCAGTAGTAGGGCCACTGAAGGTCCCTCGCCAGTGGTGGGACCGCTGAAGGGTCGTCGCTACTGATGGGGCCGCTGAACACCAGTGGTGGGACCGCTGCAGGACAAATGAACCATTAACGGCACCCGCTGGGCCAGGGCCCCATTTCCGCCAGCGCTGCGATCTGATGTTCCGGGTGGCCGATCATTCGATTGTGTGCTGTATGCATGATGACACAATGGCCGCCGGCCCCGGCCCAGGCCCGGGCCGGTTCCTGCTGACCGGGAGTGGCGACCCGGCCGGCCCCTGCCGACCGGGAGTAACGGCCGGGCAGGCCCCCGCTGACCGGGAGTAACGGCCGGGCAGGCCCCTGCTGACCGGGTGTAGCGGCCGGACAGGCCCCCGCTGACCGGGAGTGACGGCCGGGCCGGGCCCTGCTGACCGGGAGTGACGGCCGGACAAGTCCTTGTTGACCGGGAGTGACGGCCGGACAAGTCCTTGTTGACCGGGAGTGACGGCCGGGCAGGCCCCTGCTGACCGGGAGTGACGGCCGGACAAGTCCTTGTTGACCGGGAGTGACGGCCGGACAAGTCCTTGCTGACCGGGAGTGACGGCCGGGCAAGGCCCTTGCTGACCGGGAGTGACGGCCGGGCCGGGCCGGGTCGGTCTGCAGTGCCGATAGCCGTGACGGACGACAAAGGTTGTGTGAGCGGCGCCGGCCGTCGCCCGAACAGTGCCGCCACCGGCCCGGAGGCGCCGCCCGTTCAGCCCGGATAAAGCCCTCGGCCGTTGATCAATGAAATCGGCCCGGCTCGGAGCGTCCCGGCCTAGCGGGAGCAGCGGAGCGGGCCGAGCTGCAGCGACGCGGCGGCGGCGGCCGGCCGGCCGGGGCCCGTCCTGACCTGACATCGGCGCAGCCTGCTGCCTGTCGCCTCAAGTTATTTAATAACTGACCTCGTCTGTTTCCTGCGGCCGAAAGTTGGCGCGGCACGTCAGCACACGACCGAGGAGACGGGGAAATAACGCGCCGGAGCCACGGACAGCTCATCACCGCCGACAACGCCAGGCGATACCGACCAAACAGACGTCCAACACAGACAACACCGGCCGGTCAGACGTCTGACACAAACGACACCGGCCGAAGAGACGTCTGACACAGACGACACCGGCCGGACAGACGTCCAACACAGACAACACCGGCCGGTCAGACGTCTGACACAGACAACACCGGCCGGACAGACAACTGACACAGACAACACCGGCCGGACAGACGTCTGACGCAGACGACACCGGCCGGACAGACAACTGACACAGACAACACCGGCCGAAGAGACGTCTGACACAGCCGACACCGGCCAGACAGACGTCTGACACAGGCGACGCCGGCCGGACAGACGTCTGACACAGACGACACCGGCCGGAGAGACGTCTGACATAGACGACACCGGCCGGACAGACGTCTGACACAGACGACACCGGCCGGACAGACGTCTGACACAGACGACACCGGCCGGAGAGACGTCTGACATAGACGACACCGGCCGGACAGACGTCTGACACAGACGACACCGGCCGGGCAGACGTCTGACACAGGCGACGCCGGCCGGGCAGACGTCTGACACAAACGACACCGGCCGAAGAGACGTCTGACATAGACGAAAGCCGGACAGACGTCTGACACAGACGACACCGGCCGGAGAGACAACTGACACAGACAACATCGGCCGGACAGACGTCTGACACAGACGACGCCGGCCGGACAGACAACTGACACGGACAACACCGGCCGGACAGACGTCTGACACAGGCGACGCCGGCCGGGCAGACGTCGGACACTAACGACACCGGCCGAAGAGACGTCTGACACAGACGACGCCAGCCGGACAGACGTCTGACACAGAAGACGCCGGCCGGACAGACGTTTGGGATATAGCTAAGCATACGACATTTTTCATGCCGACTACGGAGAACAGACCGTCGATAAACAAAATATGCCGCTGTGACGACACACACCGACCAAATTACGTAACGACAGACGACGACGACTTATGATACAGGCGTTGATTGATGCCGGGGTTTACTGGCGTCGGAAGGAAGAATCACAATGGATGGCATTTCCAGTGCGTCAATCGGTGGTGACGTCCGTGACGTTTCATAACGGAAAATGATATTCTAGAAGACAACAGATGCAGTGCCTATGCCAACATGGTAAATACGAAGATAGGATTACATCACACTTGCTTTTGGCGGCTTGCCTTTTGTGACTGATTTCCCCTTTTTTTGTTAATGCGTTGCTTTTTAGGCACTGAGGAAATGTGACCTTTCGCCTCTGGTTGCATACTTTGTACTGTCACTGTCTCCGGCCCAACACCAGTAATTCTGTCTTGATTGGTTGGAACTCGTACTCGATGGATTCTCGGGAGTCTCGGCTGTCCCAGGTGGGAAGCCCGAACTCGAGACCACGTCTACAAACGACTGCAAAACTGACTGTAATACCATCAGTCCCGAAGAGCGAATGATGACGGTCAACAGGCTGCACGCATGATAAAAAGTGCTGACACTGTGCTAGCTCCAAAACTGGCACGGCTCTGAAGCTCTTTGAACTACTGGCACGGCCAGCGAACAGTTTGGAAACAAAAGTAAGTTGAAGATATCTACTCAAGCGGATACAAGTAAGAATTCATTTCGGCGCATGTGTCTGGAATATCAGCGGACGAGATGGTGTAAAACCAATAAACTGGACATGACTTTGAATGAGGTCGTATTTTTATATTCTGAACGACTTTCCGGCGGGCCTCTGAATAAAAGTGCTACTCCCCACGCACTGCGGGAGCACATACACTACAAGTTTTGTCCACGACACAACTTCGATGTGCGACATAATACAATCAGCAATGAAGTCGTCCATTCACCGCTGCCAGCGCTTCGTGCGAGACCTCAGGTATGTGTTACGGCTACTGTCAACTTTCTTACTACCTTTTTAACTACGAACCACTACGCATCGTGGATATGGCAGCCCATACGGAGGAGGAAAACGGGTTTGCTAAGTAAACTTATTTAAACACGAGCTCTGTTTTCAGAGGATTAGCCAGCCAATGATTACAGGGTCGCCAGGTGCGAATCCAGGAAGGGGGATGCTAATGGAGATCATGATCTCCTCGGATGCGTGGAACAACTCATAATCAACGGCGAAAAGAAATCTGAAGACAGACATGAGGAAGCAGACGGCGAGGACCCGCGATTTCCGAAAGGACCCCTTCCAGTCCACTCTCCCCTCAGAAGATTTCTGGGACCGATTTCATCAGTCATGAGCCACAGGCGAACGAGTTCAAAGACAACAAAATGTGGTCAACCCCATTCCCGGCGGGGGGCTGAATCCGCCCCCCTCCCCTTAGATTTTTTGCTTGCCAATTCCAGCTTTTTTGACGCAACTCCACGAAACTTGATCACGTTTCCTAGCTATTCTTTGTGCGTATTGTAACGAAATTTCGTAATTCTTTTCTGCTCAGGGGCGGAGCCAGGCAACGTTTTTGGGACGCACCTCAGGCCATTTTTGGCCCTGTTAAGGGTAAACGAAAAATGGTTGCCAAAAATGCAGTTTTTAAGATACAACTTAAAACTTTATATGGATGTATAGATCAGTAGTTGGGCAACATACAAATACAATTTTTCTGTCTGAGGTCATTTTACAAGGTCAGATCAAGATCAAAAATCAAAATTTATTTTCGTAGTAGGGGAAGGTGGGGTAAGACGGACCAGCTAAGGTTTGAAGTCACATTTCTCGCTACCATGCTATCCAACCTCACATTGTTCATAGTCTTCTGAATGTTGATTCTTTCCTCTTTTGATACGTGCAGACGCTGGATTTGAAATTCAAGAAATTTAGGTGGTGCTTGCTCTTAAAGGGGGACGAGTCAAAATCAGCGACAAGAAGAAACGCGGGGTAAGATGGACCACAAGTGGTCCGTTTTACCCCAGCAGTGCCTGCTATCCATTTATGTTTGTATAACTTCTATACTCTTGTAAACCAAAGGAAAAAGAGCGATAAAATAACACAATACACGTTTATTCTGTACTCAGATATGTGATAGAAAATGAACTAAAAACAAACAAGGTGCGTTGATACTATCGTTTGGTATAAAATGCATGTCAGCTCAGCACTTAGACGCATAGTTCACATGCGAACCACTCATCTTCCTCCCCGATTCCCGCACACATATCATGCGCCCATTTTTTGCAAACGCTGCAGCGCACCCATCCCTCCTCTGATACTGAGCGCGTGAAGCTGTCATTGCAGTAAAGACAGAGTGTGTCAAGATCTTCATCCTCGTCACTTGATAAGACATGGTCGCGTACTTTAGGCTTACGGTTCTTTTTGGATTTCTTTTCTTTGCTGTATGCTTTCCTCTTTTTCGTGGGCGCCTTGGCCTGTTCTTTTTCTTCTTGCAGCATCTTTTTGTACGGAGAGCTTGTTAGCACTGCACATGCTCCCGTTATGCGACGCCTCTTCGTTTTGCCGTTCTGCGCTTGGCGGGATGCTCTCGGAACCGGGATGATGTGATGAGGTGAGACAGCGAGACCCTCGTGGCTGTTGCTTGGCAAGGGTTCATCTTTACTGGTTGAGTCTTCTGCCTCAGATGTAGGGAGCTGGTGATGCGTCTGCCCTGAGCTGGCTGAAATCGTTGCTGGACAAGCAGCAGGGAGCTGGCTGCGCGGCTGCCCTGAGCTGGTTGAAGCCGTCGCTGAACCAGCAGCAGGGGCTTGTCTGCGCGGTTGCCCTGAGCTGGTTGAAGCCGTTGATGGACCAGCAGCAGGGGGTTGGCTGCGCGGCTGCTCTGAACTGGTTAAGGCAGTCGCTGGACCGACGTCCTCATCCAGTCTCTCTGTGACTTCTGCCGCAGCGAAATCTTCCTCCCCGAAGACGTCACGGTTGCACGGGAAGATGCCAGTCCGGCGGAATGCGTTGATGGCAGTCGTTGGAACTGCAGCCCGGAGATAGGCCTCTCCGAACAACTGGCCAACCTGGTAAACAGTCACCACTCTGCCGGGGTTATTTCTGAGCCATTTCTCCACTGCTTGGCCATAGAATGTGTTCAGTGGAAGCATGAAGCCCACATCCAGAGGCTGCATCCTGTGCGTGCAGTGCGGGGGCAGCACGATCATGGTCACGTAGTTCGCTCTAGCCAGCTCGATGACATCCAGGTTCTTCGTGTGGGTCACGTGACCGTCCAGGATCAGGAGAACCGGATCCTCCTCGGAAGGTTTAGCATGGCTTAAGAAATGGCGGAACCACTGGGTAAAAATGTCGGTCTGCATCCAGCCCGACGGATGGCAGGCGTGTCCGGTTCCGGGTGGACAGCCATCCAGCAATTCAGGTTTCATCCGAACCCGTGGGAAGATCAGAAACGGTGGGATGTAGTTGCCTCCTGCAGCCATACAGACCACGGCCGTTGTGAGGATACCACGCTCCGCTGAGGTCAGGGTGCCGACCTGAGACTTCCCTTTGCGTGCGAAGACTTTGGTCGACTTTGTCTGGACAGTCGTCAGCCCCGTCTCGTCACAGTTGAAGATGCGGTGAGCCGGAAACTTTGTTATGTCCATGTCATGCTCTAGAAGACCAAAAACTTCCCCACGTTCACTCGATTAAATGCCCTGGCACGGGCTGCCGATGTCGCCTCAGGCACACGAAGCGCCACCTCCAGGTGCCTGCGCTGGAATCCGGCCAACCAGTCTTTTCCGGCGAGACCGCTCTCCTTGTTGAAGTTGTGAGTTATGTTATTCTTTTCCGCCATATGAAAGGCCAGGTATCGCACGTCTTTGGTTGTTAGTCCGAAAAACTTGCTCTCCATCATAAGGATGTGGTTTACCAGCTCCTTCTCCTGAGCTGGGCTAAACACAGTCATCCTGGAGCCTAACAGCTTATCAGTCCCCTTGGCACATTTGTTTTGATTTTTCACCCTTCGTTTCAGGGTTGTCTTGGGGACGCTGAATGCTCTGGCAGCTTTCAAAAAACCCATCGATTTCGATTTCACAGCTTCAATGGCTAACGCCATTTTCTCCTCGTCCCAACTTCCACGATCGGTTTTACGCTCGTACTTGCGCGGCATCTGCAAAAATATTAAAAAATTAGCTTATTGAAATTTGTAGATGCATAGGTACTTTAAACAAGTCACAGTGTTTTAGCGAGGTTTTGTATCTGTGGGGTAAAATGAACCACCACGGGGTAAGACGGACCACTAGTGGTCCGTCTTACCCCAAACCTAAATTTTGGAAACATCATGACGTAGATACTAAATAGCCCAACATTGCGAAAACTTGCCTGCCCTAACTTGTGCTTCTATCATTGCTCTTCACAGCAAAATACAAAGAAAAATTAATGATGCAAAAAACGCGTCTAAATTTAATCATTCTTAGACCTCTTACCTTAGATCAGCGCGACGAAAAAGACCATTTTACTCAATAACTCAATATCCGTGCGTCCTGGAACCATTAGCCCAAGATGGCGACTGGCGCGAAGGAAAACAAAGGTAGTTAGTGTATAGTGTAGCAGATGGCAGCAGCGGTTCAGCCGGGAAGGCTGGTGGTTCGTCTTACCCCAGTGGGCCGTCTTACCCCACCTTCCCCTAATAATTCTGGTGCTATTTCTTCAAATATCAAACCCGGAATATATATGACGTACTAGGGTTCTCTCTCCTTGTGTTCCAAGGTTCAGCTTGAGGTCAGGTCACGGCGCTATGGCCTAAAATGTCACTGTGTGTACCTTATATCACAAGAGCCGTAAAGTGGAATCTTAGAAACAGAACGAATTCAAATGATTGGAAACGTTTCCAAATAACATGACATGCACACAAGATCATTCCAGCTGGCTGTTAGGTCATCGGAGGCCATTTAAAGTCAAAGGTCGTAAGCTGACTTGATGAACATGTGGCCATAACATGTGGCCATAGTTCCCCCTTTTCCATGTCCTTGGCACCGCCTATGCTAACATTATACAAACATTGTAATATGATTTGTAGTTTTTCAACATAACATGAGCAGTGGAAGCTAACAGAGTGCTTTTAACTTTTTTTCGAAATCAGTTTTTAAAAAAAATTAATCCTCCTACCTTCAAAACCCTGTGAACACCTAGGAATTTTCTCAAAATTTCAAATGTATTGAACAAAGGTAAAAGTCCCATCCACAATCTCTCGATTCATGCCAATTTCATCAAAATTGGTCAAACAACAACAGAGATGTAAACCAAAAATATTCCCCATTTTGACTTTGTTTGCCCCCCTTTAACCATCCCTTTCATGATTTTGAAAACTCCTCTTTATCAAATGTAGTTCACGTCATGGCAAATCGATTGTCTTTCGTTGTGATGAAATCGGATGTGTAGTTCTGGAAATCTCGGGGGGGGGGGGGGGCGAATCCACTCCCATTGCCGGGAATAGGCCATACCGTCTAGCCCTCAGGGAATACGGCTAATGACGTCATCCTCCATCCCCAACAAATATCTATGAACATGGTACTCTTTCATACACATCAGCATGGCAACGTTTTCCAAAGTCGTAGGGTCAGTGTTGTTTCAAGACAATTTTGTTCAATACAATACAATCGAGGGACTGCTAAAATTTGTCTAATGTTGTTATGGCATTTACCCTGAGTAATCTGTGGGACGCTGGACGCATGCCATATCTATCTTTATTGTCCTGGCGAAAAGGTCCCGGGGTGGGCTCCCTCTCCAAGATAACTGCATCGACATCGTGCGTGCTGAAACTGTTATCTTTGACCACGGACAGTTTTGAGATTCAAATTACAGTTTCTTGTAACAAGTAGAAAATGTGGAAACCTAGTAATGTTGCGCTGGTTCAGTGGTAATCAGCTAATCTTTTCATTTCATTCAGATTTTCATTTTTCTTAGGCTGTTCCTTTATTACATTACTAAATTATAAAAAAATCGTCCAAAAGTGCCATGAATTCCGTTTCTTTAGCATTAAAAAGACTTCCAAGCCGGTCCGCTCGTTTCAGATTTTCCGACCCCGGCATACTATTTCGGCCACGAACGCCATCAGCTGATCGCCTGCAATGTTGCTTTCATGCAAAAGATGGGCAGTTGGCTTCGTGATTGCCGGATGCGCTATCCAGAAAATTTCATGATTAACGAGTAAACTCCTTAATGCCTTCATAAATCCCGTGAAAATGAGTAACTTATGAAATGCATTAATTATTCTCAGGAATGTACGAGATTGGCAAGAGATTTGCGGGAGTGCTGTCATTCATCACACTGATCTATGGAGTCTCGCATAATGTATCTCGCATTCATCTCAGAGAGTCGCAACATGCAACCTAAGCGTTACGTTGGCTGCTGCATTGCAGATGCATTCAAATAAACTCTTACCATTCAGAAACACTCCTAAGCCCATGCTGTGCTTCGCTGATGCCGTCCCAAAATGACAACGGGCCAGGTGCATGTAATGTGGTCTCTTGATTCTGCCTTCTCCGCATGTAGAATACGGACCGTTAGGGGGCGGGATGTCTGCCACTGGTGGAAGCAAGACCGTAGAGCACGAATTACCTCACACCTTTGAGGTCTCGGCATGCAGATGTTGCATTTTGTCATGGTCGGACCGAATTCGTGAGTTTGATTTCGGCGCGTTGCTCGGACGACCGAACGTCATCCACCAGAAATCAGCAGCGTTTCGCAGGCGCCCAAGTCAGCGCCTCCTGTCATACGGACTGGTCCGGTCACGACCTGGGCCTGGACCTGGTTCGGTCACAATATGGGCCCAGTCCGGTCACGGTATAGACCACGTCCGGTCACGATATGGACCTGGTCCGTTCGCGGTATGGGCCTGGTCCGGCTACGGTCTGCTCCATATGACCTGGTCTGACTCCGGCCGAAGTGTGGTGACTGGGTTGCAGAACAGAGCTGCCCGCTCACCATCGATCTGGCGGGGCAGCCAGCCGGCACCGCTGCGGTCATATTTACACAAACCAAACAAACCTGCCACCGGCCGACCATCGGAGATGTCCGGCGCTGCCAGCCGGTCACCGGTCACGCAGGTCACCACACACCCGCTGTCAGCCGATGACCGGAGATAACGCGAGCGTGCCCGGTCACTGGGAGTGAAACCGGGACGGAGACACACGGAATGCGGACCCAAACAGGGGGGAGTAGGGTTTCTGAGGTCATTCAAAGAGAGGAACAGGAAAAACGTAGCAGAAAAAACCTTATTATCAGCGACGAACGTTGAGTGGTAGATCTCTCGGGTTTTTTGGGAGGGCCTGGTCTCTCAAAACTCCTTGGGTCCTCAAATGTTTCAGAAATTTATCATTTGAGGGATAAAGGTACGAAGGCAAATTGAGTTTTCTGAAGGCCAAATTATTCCATCTGATATGGTCTGCGATCTCCCAAAAGTTGTTCTGGTATTATCAGGCAGTGGAATTCTTGAAATATCCTAGATGATGCCTCCTTGCAGGCCCCTCCATCATTAAGAGTATACAGTGATCAGTACGTAGCGATGTGGCCGTGCTCCGTAGCCAGAAAACAGATAATATAAGCACTAAGCGGAGTTTGACAAGAAGCCCTCGGAACATGCCCGCCACGCTGCGCAAATGATTTCCCTCTCTAAGACATGAACATTTACAGATTCTATCTTAACTTACTCTAAATCATGCGGGTCTTTGAGGAGCGTTTGCATACACCCTCGGTAACTATGACAGCACCTCCCCCTCTCATGCTTGATAAGAGCTGGCGTGTCTACGAGGCGAACCATGCCAATAGCAAAGTTGAATTAGCGGGGTCATGATCACCAGTGTGGGCTCCACCGTGCACTGTAATGTAATTGGACGTATAGTTTTTGCTTCGATGGGAGCCCCAGTATTACCTTGGACCAGCACCATGTGAGACATTCCTTTAAGCTGCAGCAGCACCGCTAGCGGCCGGTGTGTGCCGTCATGTCAGCAGGTCCTGTCAACAGTATAACTGCTTGAAATCGTTTGAACCTTGTACCCTCTAAAATCCCTGTACCAGCCGCCAGGGGAACAGAATCGACTGGTTTGCTTGTGTGTGAAGCGTTCTCCTGGAGGGCTGGCAGCCGCTCTATGATCTCCTCGCCGTTGACAATAGACATCCAAGTTCAGTGTTCATTCGGATCAGGTGGCGGGCGCACGCCGCCTGATAATAGCCGAGGATCTGCCCCTTCTTCTCCCTCCCCTCCCGCCTCCCCTGACTGCGTTACAGCGCAGCAGTGCCACTGCTGGTGCGACGGCACGCCACTCGGCGACCACGGCAGCGCTCTTGCTCCCCCTCTGATCAGAAAATTTTCAGCACGTCCACAGACCAGCCAAATGTACAACAGTGCTCGCGAGATCCGTGTTTCTGTGCGACCGCCTCCTTGATGACTGCAATTGTGTCCGGCAGGGCCAAGTACGTTTTGGCGCCCAGCTGTAGGCCCGGCGCGACAGCTCGTGCCTCAGAGCGACAACTCCGCCCTCCACGGCGACATTTTCCGAGCTGATTTGGCCAACGTCGCTGCCGAGGCGAGACAGAAGCCGGAGCGGAGCCAGGCGCGTAGTCATCGGCTCTCCGGCCGTACAGGCTGTGGACCACCGGGTCCGCATCGAATCCTGCAAGCATATCTGAGCCACCCACCGCCTTCCCTCTCATCGACTAAGAACGCTTCGAAAGTCGTGGCAATGGTGGCATCCCCTCGTTTGTGGACTAATGCTGCCTGTCCGCCCTCGGCCACGATCTTCTTCACGTTACGAACAGCTCCATCACTAGCAATCCTTTCTTATCGCCTAAAAAGCTGCACCTCCCTTCCTAATCACAAATCCGGTAGCTCATCTCACCAGCAACCAGAGATTCCAAAACTTGCTTGTTTGGCTACGCCAGTAGGAGCCATTCTGGGGCGCTACACGAAGTCCAAGGAGACACATGGGCGTGTTGAAAAAGCCACCTTTCCTCCCCGCAGTCGTGGCCATAAGCCTCACCCCTTGGCTAACGACAGGACGAAATGCTCCGCTGGCGCGACCGCCCAGCGCATTCCATTGCCGTATAAGTTCGCGTTCTCGCTTCTTTTCCCACGCATCAAGCAATCCTGATCATTAGCGTCAGGCCGTGTAAGGAGGAGATAGTATCGGGGACACCCGGACGGAGCATTGGCAGGGGTCGCGAGAGGCGAAAGTGTCGAGTGGGCGATTTTCAATAGTTTCGGACCGGATTTCCGCCCATACGATTTTGGCACCCGGAATTAATTTTTTCCGGAGCCAGTAATGTTACGACATCGCATCTTATCACGCCAATGAAAGACGAAAAGCTTTCTGCTAAAATATTGGGCTATAAGGGTGAGAAAAAGACACCGAAATAGTTTAAAGGAAGCATGTTTTATTTTTTTCCCCACAGTTTTCATTATAACTGGACAACAGGGTGTAACAATACAACAGATCGCGTCAGAGTAGTGTCTCCCGCGTCCCTTATCTATGGTTCACAATGCGCTGATTCTTAACGCTGATCCCTATTCCCGGCAGGGGGGGGGGGCTGAATCCGCCCCCTCGGATTTTTTGCTTGCCAATTCCAGGCTTTTTAACCCAGCTCCACGAAACTTGGTCACTTTTCCTAGCTCTTTTTTCTACGCGCTGTGACAAAATTTCACAATTCTACATTGCTCACGGGCGGAGCCAGGCAACGTTTTTGGGAGGCACCTCAGGCAATTTTGGGCCCTGTTGAGGGTACAAGAAAAATGTCTGCCAAAAGCAGAGTTTTTAAGATAAAACTTAAAACTTTATATGGATGTATAGCTAAATAGTTGGGCAATGTCCACACAAAAGTTTGTTTGTCTGAAGTCACTTTACAAGGTCAGGCCAAGGTCAAAAGCCAAAATTTGTTTTTTTGCAATAATTTCGGCGCCGTTTTTCAAATGCCAAACCTGGAACATATATGACGTAGAAAGGTGCCTTCTACTTTTTGTACCATGTTTCAGCTTGACATCAGGTCGGGTCACGGAGCTATGACCTAAAATGTCAGTGCGCCTACCCTATATCGCAATAGCCATAAAATGAAATTTTTGGAATAGAGTGAATTCAAATGATTGAAAACGTTTACAGATAATATCAAATGCACACGAGATCATTCCAGGTGACCCCAAGGTCACTGGAGGTCATGTAAGGTCAAAGGTCACAAGTTGGTCTGAAGAACGTGTGAACCATGACAGTTCCCCCATTTTCATGTCCCTGGCACCGCTTATGCTAACATTATGCAAACATTGCAATGCGATCTTTACTTTTTTAGCATAGCATGACTAGCAGAAGCCAAAAAAGTGTTTTTACCTTTTTTGTTTATTCTCTTGTTAGAAAACTAATCCTCCTATTTTTGAAACCCTGTGAACACCCATGAATTTTCTCAAAATTTCAGATTTATGGACCCATGGTAAAAGCCCTATCCATAATCTCTCGATTCATGCCAGTTTCATTGAAATCGGTCAATAAACAACGGAGTTATAAGAAGTCCAAAAGTACCTCCCATTTTGATATTTTTGCCCCCTGCATCCACAAATTTCGAAATTTTGAAAATTTCTTTTTATAAAAATGTAGTTCACGTCACGGGAAATCGATTGCCGTTTGTTGCGATGAAATCGGACAAGTAGTTCTCGAGATCTCAGAGGGGGGGCCGAATCCGCCCGCCTGCCGGGAATCGACCATACCGTCTAGCCCTCCGGGAATAGGGTTAAAACACATTAACCCTTCCCCGACTGGGGGGGGGGGGGCAGTTGACTGCCCTCCTGAGGCTTTTCTGGAATTGCGAGAGAACAAACACAGAGTCACGAAACTTTGTGCACCTTTTGCTTCATCTATTTTACATCTCGTGTCAAAATTTTGATCTCAGGTCAGGTCAGGTGCTTGACCTAGGTCAGGTCAAACGAACCGATGTCCAAAAAAGTTTAGCGCGCTGTAACTTTTCGAAAAACAAGATATCTCAATAATACTTTCAGGGATTAGTGATCGTGATATAAACAACAAATCTGCTATCTCAGATTTTTTAGAATTTTCCGGGTCACTGACCTAAGGTCAAGCCCATTTTTAAGACATGTCGTCGTTTTTTTCGGAAATTGACGGAATATTTCATAACATTTTTAGTGTGGAGTGTAGCAGACATTTAGTTTCCGTCGTTGGGAAAAGTATCAATGACTTCCAGCCATTGACCTGTCAGGTCACAAATAACTGTAGTGAGCCAAAATGTACCACCGTGAAAATCAGCGATGAATTACTCAGAATGGGTAGAAAAAGGCAGATCTAGCTTGCACAGACCTAAGTAATACCAAGAACCTCCAAAAGTTTGAAAAAATTGCATATTTTGGAAATAAACAGGCTCTCGCGAATAAAGCTCCGCGAATTGTGTAAATTGGTTACTAATGAATTTTCCCAAAATTTAAGCATGGAAAACCATCACAAGAACCAGTAAGATCAATAAAAGGAAGGAAAGAGAAATAAGTAATAATAATGGAAAGAACGGCCGCAATCAATAGGAGGCAGCCAAAAAGTAAAGAATGAAGTCCAAAGCGACTTATCTATCTTCCTATATTCTTTCCATATATATATATATATATATATATATATATATATATATATATATACATATCGAGGAAGCTGCCCAATTTCCGCCACCTTTTCGAAAAGCCGTCACTGTGACAACGGTATCGCGAAAATTGTTCCATTTCTTTCTCATACACCTTCTCTGGTCTTTTGGCCACCAGGATGTCTGGCGTTTTAGAACTTTAGTCTTTGCCTACTATTTTATTTGATTTCCAGCGAGACGTTGCAAAAGACGCAATTGGAGCAGCCCTGCCATATTTGCGCCACATGATCTGCCTAACTGCGCCACCATGGAAACGATATAGAGTCCCAGGTACTTTTACGGCGGGTAAATATATAATGAACTACTATCTGATACACTATTTGAACAGTTTCACTTATTGTTCCTTCTGCAAATACTTCCCGACAGGGGGAGGAGAGGTGCGTGGATCCCGACAAGATGCTGGGCAGACCCCATGGAGGTAACAACATAAGCGCATCCGATGGATTTGAGGTCCATATCCTTATTGTGATCCGAAAATATTTCCCTCTTAAGCACGAAAATAAAACAGTCCTGCATTTTCTAAATGCCGAAGATCCAAGGGTGTCGATTTCTGTACATGATTGGGGGGCGCCGAAGGCCCGATAACCTGACCTTCCCCAAATGCGGGTTTCTCAACGGATTTAACCCACTTGATTTTGACCAAAGGAAATTTACAGCTTTTTTGTTGGCATTTATTGGATGAAAAATTACATTTATCCCCATGTATACAGGTATATGTATAGATAAAAGATAGAAAAATAGAGAGATGCTTCGCTTTACACCTTATTCTTTATTTTCTGCCTGTCTCTCATCCACTGCGGCAGTTCTTTTTGTCATTATCACTCATTTCCCTTCAAAAGCGGCCGGAAATATTGGGGAGGGGGCAAACCGACATTAGGTGGGCCAAGGCCCTCTTAAAAGAATACAAATCGACGCCCCTGGTAAGGTCGCCGAAATCAAAAAGGTTTTGGATATGCAAAAGGGTGCAGTCTCCCCTTTAGCGTCTATTTTATCATGTCAGCTAGGGAACAAATGACTGCAGTGGCATCTAAATCCTCCAACGGGGGACGGCACAGCGATGCCAGTTGCTTCGAGGGGTACAGAAAGCGCCGTCACCGGCGAGCCGGCCTCTCCAAATGAATTGGCTGAAATATGAAACATGTTTACCCGCAACATTGATGAGAGGCCCTCGTTCCATGGGTGTCGCGAGGATTCGCGACCTGAAGGCTGCCTGCGAGACTTGGGGGCGTTGATTACGTAATGAATAAGAAAAATGGTGTTTTTTATTAGTTTTCGCGGCCCGCGTGGACGGCGGGGGCTAAACGGCCTCAGCGGGGGAGAGCATTGACGGCTACAGCCTTCGCAAGAAAGCTCTGGCAGCGCTTCTTGCCTTACTCCGAATGTTTCCCTTCTGCTGCCGAAATCTCTTCCCCGTGATTCTCGCTTTAAAAGGGTCCCAGGCTTGAGCGATACACTGGAACACTCAATAGCACACCGAAAACTAGTCCTGCCCTGATTGCGCTAATGGCGCAATTGGGCCCGGCAAATGGTGGCGCAAAAAAGGCAATGGCTCTACCAGAACAAGACTAACCGACGATAAACAACGCACGCATGTATGATCTCTGTGCTAGTCAAATAGGACACGTAATTCCACAACGGAAGCAATGTAAGGGGTCAGTTTTGCTCTCACGGTATTGATAGAACAGTTACTACACGGATATCGCAAGCCGGAAAATTATTTCAAACTTGCATCTGAAACTTCGCGGACGCGCCACACGTCTGTAACTCTGCCGGAGAGTAAGAGAAAAGGATCAGATCTGCAGCCATGCTGTCTCTCTCGGAAAATATCCTTCATCTGTCAATCAGTCTCAATTAAGAAATCATGGGGATGGCGCAATTAGGCAGGGTGGCACCCATTGGGCAGTTCCCCCTATATATACTTACCCTGGGTACATAAATGCCCCTTTTTATTCCCCCTATATGAATAGGGTATAAATCAAATACTTATAAAAAACGCAAAGCACAAAAAAACTTATAAACCTGCATTGGTCAAAATAAAATGGGCTTAATCCGTTGAGAAGCACGTACTTGAGGGAGGTTAGGCTGTTGGGTCCTCGGTTCGACCCACCCAATCATTTACAGAAACCGACGCTTCTGGTAGGGGTTGTCTGGGAGTTAAAGCCAATTGGGATACGCAAGGCTTCTGCCGCCCCCGCTTGTTTATACATTAGCGATAATGATCAGGTTTTCTTAGCCTCGCATTGTGCTCGGGTTAAGGACAGGATCACGAGCCCAGGATAACATATCCACCACGGCAAAAAGTGAAGTGCGGATATGCCGGGTGTCCCTTCGAGGGCTTGTGGAAAAGTCTCAAAAGACATACAGGGAACAAGCATGACTCCAGCCATATTCTGTTGAAGAATGACGGTTTTCTTACTAGAGGCAGATGGCAGGCATGGACATCACAAGATAGAGGGTAACCAAGTATTGGGAAATTTGGTTCGATTCAGACCGACGGTGACATTGCATGTTCCTGTCGTTTTTCAAAGGAAGACAAAAATGTGCATTTTTATGTCTGTGCTGATGTTTTTATTGTGCATAGTTCTTTGGCTGCATTAAGCTGATCACGACATAAAACCGTAAAACCAGGGGAACTTTGTATCTCTTTGTGGGCGTACATGCATCCACAAACCAGATTTATGCACCCACTAACATGGCCGGCGCACTCCACAAACCAGCAAACACTTTATGACCCCACAAGCAAACCTGGACTCTTTCATGACACGAAAAGGACCTGGATATGTTCAAAAAGAGAACGGATATCAGGCACGTAGCCCAAGGGGCCATGGGGACCATGCTCCCTGACCCAAGCGGTCTACACTAGATATTTAACGATTTCGCAGGAATACAGAATAGTGCATCACATGTGTACTACAAAAGGAAACATATGTTCTCCCTTTGCGCTAAATATGAGGTTAATGACGTAAAATTGTTGTTTTTCCCATAAATGGCGTCATATGCCAATGGTATATCACAAAATTCGGCATCCGACCCCCCTTTGAGGGAAATTCTGGCTATGTGCCCGGCAGGTATGGATAGATGTATGCGCATCCTATACCAACTAAAAAAAAAACTGGTGCACAGAAATTCATCTTTTGGTGCGCCCGTGGACATCAGTCGCTCTTATTTTATCAAATTCGGTGTTTTTTTGCCCTTAAATAAAAAAATCGCCGGATCCCTGATATCTGAAAATAACGTGGCTGAATTTCAAGTACTCTCTTGTTACCTGCTTCCAGGGGGTAAGGGTTGCTGGGGCCCCTCCCATGCAACAATTCTAGTGAACCATGCCGAGTGCACCCACAAAGGATTTTGAAAAAATACTCTCCTGCATGAAAGATACAGGCATGAAAAGATGAGTAGATACCGAGGTACCTTTACGGCTACCTATGAGCCACGACGTCCCTTATTGGTTACACATTGTGGATACTAAAAATGAGTTAGCCTTTAAATTCGTCAATAGGATATCTCTGGAATTCCCTGGGGCTGACAAGACGGGCTGTGGGTTCGAAAAGGACAGCTGGAGGACAGTTCAGCATGTTTCTGGACTTCTGCCAAGAAAAGTTCATTTCCCAACTACTCTATCCAAAAGCCAATGAAAATGTGATTCTATCAGCTCACTTGCTTTCTTACCAGCCGCAAATTCCATCACGGACCTAGACCGCTTACCGACAGAGCCTCTCAGACTGGGGATGACCTTCTGTATGCAGTCTTGTGGCGTACCGTGATGTCGACAATGACCTCGTCGTCTACCTGGCCTCTGTGAGCCTGATGGAGGATGGATAACTAAAACGTCGGATGGCGTGGACCTGACTTGGATGACAAACCTTGAGTGGTGTGGTATTTCAGCCATGCCGCCCAGCAGCTGCCTCTGCAGACGCAGCCAGAATGTTCGAGGCGGGTCCACTATCCTGTTCTACTTTGCTATTCCTGACTACTCCTCTGATCCACGGTGCGCCACAGCTCCGCTCTCAGCCATGTTCTGGTTGTGATTTTCGTCAACGATGTTTCTTTTCCCTTATTATCTTGCTTTTCCCAATGGATATTTTTTTCTTACACTAATGATCCTCAGCTGCTCGACTGTGCCACGTCTGGCTCAAAGCTTTCCCTCCCTACCTTTCTCCCGACCTAAAGGTTCGAGGTAACGAAGCCATGCAGCACCTGCAGGATTGGTTCTTTAGGAGAAGGTTCAATTCAAACAGCTTTAAAGCACACCCCGAGAAAAGTTTTTCTTTGCTTGGCGCCAGGCCATCGCTAAAAACAACAGGAAACGAACATTTATCTGGATGAATGCACTTGTTTACTACAAAAGTTAATTACTTTCAGCGCAACCGCCAACGCAACAAATTCCGTAAACGTACTGGGCATCCTCGACTCGTGCTTAACCCAAACTGCCAAATGTCCCAGACACCACGGCAGGGTCTCTAGACTTCTCCATTTTTCTTCTCGTCTGTCCTGGTTCTATCATACTCTCTCTCTCTCCCCTCTCTCTCTCTCTCTCTCTCTCTCTCTCTCTCTCTCTCTCTCTCTCTCCCTCCCTCCCTCCCCCTCCCTTCCTCCCCGAAACCCAGTTTCGACTTGATCCCAAACTTCTGAAGGTCCGCCATGCAGGGCATGTTTCTTTCCACATTGTGTTCGGTCTGTGTGAAGGAGGCCTCCGTACTTCCTACGACCCAGTACGGGACGTCATTAAACTTGCTGCGAGGCCGGTGACGGGCATTCGGCGATGCGATCACGCTGACGGCCGTTGGAAAACATTGGGTGGCTGGACTGTGCGACAGGTTTTATGTCTCTGTTCTGATCCTTTGTCCCCTGGATGGCCGACTAGGCGGTCATGGAGTACACGGTCGAAGCAATGATGTTTAGGTTGCCATCTAAACGAATGCCCCGCGATGTAGCTCATACTGATGCGAAGAACTTGGTGGTTAAAATAAGAAATGAGGGAACTAAGCGTTACGATGCACTTCGAAAAAAATACACACGAAAGTGATCACACGAAACATGCTCGAAAATGCTCAGTATGTGACGACAATCGAATCTTATGCATACTTCCTGTGACGCAGGGAAAAGAAATTCCGAGAAACAAAATGCTTGATGATGTAATGCTTGGAAAGGTTACATCGTTTGTTGTTTTTCATTCTCCATTACTTATTTGAGCTCCGAAACATGGAATAAAAGCAAACAATTCGGGAATCACTTGCATACAACGCAGTTTTTCGGTTTAAAGTGACAAACATACCTGACTCCTCTGGCCCTCCATCATATCAGTAAACGGTCTGGAGGCAGAGTAACTGTATCAGCCAGCCATTTAGCAAAGACTTGCGGGGACACCTCACCATTCTGTAGAACTATTACCACCTCACTATTAAATAATATTTATGTGTATAAAAAGTATTATCATATATCATTCACTATATCTATTTTCAAACATTATTTATATTAAGTATCATTACATATATAATATATAATTATTATGATGTATATCAAACATTATTATTTAATATAATATATGAAACAATATTTACATTGAGTTTGGAGTAGTAAATGTGTTGCATTTTATTGTAAGAAAAGTCAAGAGCTTTGTTCTTTTCAAAATGTCTGTCCCAAGTATGTTTTGCCATACATTTCCACGGAGACAGCATTGGTCTGCTCGCCGGGCAACTGAGTTGATAATTGATGAAACCTTTAAGATAAAATATGGGAAGCAAATCGATAAAAATGCATACACACACGCGCACATAAGGGGCTCATGTACACGTTACGATTGACGTGTACCCTTTTAGAGGGTACACCTTTAGGAGGGGCCCTTTTAGAGCCCGGTCAGACGCGCTGCCGCACAGTTACAGGTGATGATCTCGGTTGACAGCGCGTTGTACATGGCGGGGACTCGAAATCGAAACCGGCGCTAACCATTAGAGGTACCGACAGTGGAAAACCCACAACCGCTGGTCCTGTCAGGTGTTGAACACAGCGGTTGAAATGGAGTGCTTCTGCGAGGTCTTCCGGCTTTCCGGACGACAAGATGTTACGACCAAGGGAAAGTGGGTTAAAAAGGTATCAAGTTTGAGGTACACAGCCAGCCGAAATTCTTTGCCAAGTCGGGGACATGTCCAAATTCTGGTCTTCCAAAGGAAATCTTTTCGAGAAACGGATGATCTTTTGTACACAGAACAGAGCTCCGCCCGATGTTGGCGCGGTGTTTGCCACCCAGTTGGAGAATTGTGCCGCACTGGCTGCGGCCGGCACCACCCAGACGCCTTACCTCCAGGAGGCACCTCGCCGCCAGTCAGTTTTTCTCTATAGAGCCAGCTATGCGTGCACTGGTTTTACCAACTTGAGAGGCACCACCCCCCTCCCCCAGGTGCTGTGATGATCACTTGACTCTTCGTGTGTTCTTTTGCGTTTTGCGCCATTCACCTCGTTATCTTTCACTGAAATTTTGACTTCTAGCGTGACTGAGATCCACGAAAGAATCAATGCACGACCTCTTAATGGAGAGGGAATATTCTTCACAGTTGCTTTCATTACTGCCTGCTGCGACCTGTACTGTTCCTCTCCGTGCTACAGGAATGACACGTAATGTTCCTTCTCGTGATTCCTGGTGTGACCTGTATTGCCCTTCCCCGTGCTGCCCGGTGTTGCCTGTATTGTACCTCTCCGTGGGGTGCCTGGTGTGACCTGTATTGCCCCTCCCCGTGCTGCCTGATGTTGCCTGTATTGTACCTCTCCGTGGGCTGCCTGGTGTGACCTGTATTGCCCCTCCCCGTGCGTCCTGGCGTGACCTGTATTGTAGCCGCTGAATTCGGTCGCCCCTCCCCTCCTCGCTATTCCGGCCGATTGGCGTATTGATCTGGCCCGGTGTTGGCACGGGCCGGGCCGCGCCGGGCCGGGCCGGGCCGGCAGCGACGGCGGCTCGCCTCGAAAGCCCGCGGGACCGATCTCTGACCAGGTCACCCAGCTGCCTCGTGCCACGGTCTGGAACCGGTCGGACATCAAGCTCCGCCTGTACAGCCATTGTCGACCGGCCGGACCTCACAGCTGCGCAGGCCGTGCGAGCTGTTTCTCTGATAAAGGCTTTCCATCTCTATTAACCCGCACCGAACGGTTCGAAGCTCCCCTGACTCAAGGAATTTTGACGATAACAAAAACAAAAAAAAAAATGGTGAGCACAGCGCGCTGAAATTTTTCGTACCTTTTCTTACATTCTTTCTGCATGTCCTGTAGAACTTCGAACTTCTGATCATGTCAGGTCGCTGACCTAGGTCACGTAAAAGATTATAAAAAAAAAAAAAAAAAAAAAAATAAAAAAAAAAAAAAAAAAAAAAAAAAAAAAAAAAAAAAAAAAAAAAAAAAAAAAAAAAAAAAAAAAAAAAAAAAAAATAAAAAAAAAAAAAAAAAAAAAAATATAAAATATTAATATAAATATATAATTATTATGATGTATATTAAACATTATTATTATATACAATATATGAAACAATATCGCCAAAATGTGGTTGCATCTTATGATACCTTAAAAGCTATTCACGACTAGAAGTCGAGAGTATTCCTAAAAGTTGTGCTATTTCGCATTTGCGTCAAGGCCAACGTCAGTGACGTGAGGTCAGCTTAATTCCCGCCCGATTTCCCTATTTCTCATGGCTTTCAACCGTTTCTTCGGCTTGTTCGGCTCGCACCTGAAATGCATTCTAAGGCCAAGGTCACTTTACACGACAAATGGTGTTGACCAGTCTGAAGGATTATGAGGTCAGGTCAGGTCAGGGCACATTTGTGGTGAAGTAGGTTTTTGATGATCCCTAAAAAATGGGCGCTTAAGTCAATTTTGCGGTCCAAAGTTGCATCAAAACTCTTCCAAGTTGTTAAATGACCTTAGGTCACCCGGGACCATAGGAAGTCATCGTGGTAGAAGCTGAAATGCATTCTTGGTGCCTAAAACGCATTTCTGTGCAAAGGAAATCACTACTACACGACGAAACACGAAAACACTAAACATGTGGGTCATCAGTGTTGACCCACAGGAAAGATCATGATGTTGGGTCAGGCCACATTTGGGGTGAACTAACAAAAAATAGTCTAAGAAGTTATTTTTGATGGTCCAGGAGGCAACAATAGGCGCTGACGTCGATTTTGCAGTCCAAAATTACACTAAGACGCTTTCATGCTGTGAAATGACGTCAGGTCACCCGAGGTCATGAGAATCAGCGTGGTAGAAGCTGAGTTCATATCCAGGTGTCCAGCTTTATCTCAGTGGTTTACTTCATGAGTAGGTGGCAGACGTAGGCATAAAAAGATGGAACCCAAGCGTATTTCAAATTAGGTCATGATCCCACGTCAGGTCAGGCCATATAATTGACCTCATACAGCATCCACTTCGTCAAGGCTGTGGAACCCAAAGAGTGTCAGTCCAAAGGCACTCCTTGCCATTTTGCTTGCTGTGTTATTGACCCTCGACGGAATGGGTGCCGAATGACCCTGCAGTCGGTGCGCCCCTAAGCCCCAATAACCAACCGACCCTCGACGTAACACGAAATAAAGGAAAAGCGGTTGAATGTTAGGTCAGGTCACAAAGTCAGGTCAGGCCTCATCGGATCATTGGCGTTCTGGCTTATCGGTATTTACAAAATGTTCGCACAAATAGTTTCTTCCTTTTTGGGAGCACTCATGAACGGCAAATCGCCAGCGACGTTGAAAACCTCATGGACATAGCGAAATGAAAAAAAACGCATTATGTCAGGTCACCTGATGCAATATGTAATGGTACGCATGTCATTATGATATGTCTCCATAATGTTCATTTCATTAGCTTTCTATTCCCGTGCTCAGAACTGTTCTTACTTCATTAGGGTTGGAGCTAGAGCTGTTCTTAAAAAAAAACTTATTTTTATATATAGAGGGCAGAAAGTTGCATTAATTTCTAAAATTACAGTTTTTTTAGTGCGTTGGGACGTACTCATGGCGAGCTTTCCGATGATATAGGTTTCATTTTCCCGTCGTTCCGTTCGCGAGATAGGAGGGGGCGTGGAAACGCCCCCCCCCCGGCTCCGGCCACAAAACCAGCGCCTCGCCAGGCTGCCTGCTGGGTGCGGGTTAAACAGCACGGACAGCGTCGATATGAATCAGCTTGAAAATCGCGAATCGGTATGACCCCGACACAAGAGGGAACGCAGGTCCAGTTCTCCCTGGAACACGTGCGCTCTGGTGTACAAGCTTATGGTGTTGATGTATTTGGCCCCGTGAAACACGAACGATAAGGTAATACGTTCTTGTAAGGTTTGTTCACGTCAGATATGGATATCCATTACGTCAAAACTTTAAAGGGAGGGGAAACGAATATTTTCTTGAAGATGAGAACGATTTCAGCTCCGTTTCTGACCAAACTGATTCCATATAATCTCCTCTTGTTATGACGTGAAATGCGCAATAGACATCGTGCCAACTGTGTAGATCGAGGTTGTACATGACACCTTGCCATGTCACAAAGACTTTTAAAATTCGTTCCCACCGGATTGGTCATGAATGCTGTTTCTTCTTCGCCGTGCCCAGATACAGCCACCGATCAGATAGTCTGGAAGTTAATTGGTCGGACTTCGATGCTCTTGACCTGGCATCACTGCCGGGAGGTGAAGGTGAGACTTAGCAGAAATCCAGCCGGACTGTGTCCATTCTCTATCTCCATGGTAACTAGGAAATCGTTCGTCAGCTCTGGATCAATGCTCCTCGGTCGAACGGGATTGGACTCAGCTGGTCGCCATGGAAGCAGATTACCGCCTCATTGCATGAGGTGAAAGGTCTTAATAATCTTTGGAAGCTGCTATTAGGCTGGCCGTTTTGAGCCATTCGCTGTTTGTAAGTGATTTTGGACACGTTCACAAGTGAGATGTTTTGCAGCCAATAAGGATGCGAAAAAATGTGTGTATTGCGTTGTCTTAACCACTGCAGAAGCAGATCACACATGGGAAGGGCCAGCTGCCAAAATAACCTTTTGCTCATGATAAAGGGAACAAAAAACGTTCAAGACACCCCTAAAGTTAGGCTCTGTGCCACCCTTAGGCACAGTTTGAAGTGGCATGGACATTAACACATGCAGCACATACCAAAGTTCGTAGTACTGGTGCACAGAACGTGCAAATATGTCACGGAAACACCGTTAGACCAATAATCATACATGTGACAGGACAGGTCTACAAACATTAATTACACACGCAGCTTTACAAACATGTGACAAGTGTCAGAGGGCAAAGGTATAATGTGTTGGCATTCAAGATCAGCCTAACATTACGGATGCCAGTAGATTCAAAAACTTCACATTGTCTCGTCCTTTTAGGCCCTGATAATTTTAACGGGTGGAAATTTACGAGCGACGCTGACACGTCGGTGAGATTCGAATGTGGTCACTAGTGATAGCGGATCGTGTTTGATGCTGCGCGGGGTGGAGTGGTCGCAAAACTAATTTGTTGCCAGTTGATTTTCAGGGTCTCCCTTCTTGAACAAGGTCCCTCTTTCCCAGAAGCGCTGTTATGTATGAAATTCTGCTCCGTGTCCTAATTCGCACGAAAAGATGATATAAGGTCGACGCTCTGAATTAGAGCGGACTGAGAACTCTGACAATCAGCTGGCGAGTACACTCACATCTCGGGCGCACTGAGGGGAGGATTATTAAGAGACGGCCCTTCTTTTGAGCGCCGCAGACGCCTCTTCTTGGAATGACGATTGCTAGTCATAGTGTTACAGTGCCGACAATGCCCTGTTGACCCCACTAACATCCGTGTCACCTAAATATGGCGGCGGTGGCACGTTGTGCACATAAAATATCGCCCACGGCTCCTCTACGAGTTTCAGGGGCCACTCCAGGCGTAAAAGAGTGCCCTTAGACCTGTAACGTGCCTCTCATCATTGAAAGGGTGCCCCCGAGTTCAAAAACAGGCCCTGGTGCACTTCGAGGCATGAAAGGGTCCCCGGGCTTGAAAGGGCGCCACCAAATTCGAAAATGCGTCTCAGGCCTGAGAGAGCGTCCCAAAGTTTGAAAGGGCTAAAGGGTTCTAGTATGTGATAGCGCTCCTAAAATCTGCATCCCTTTAAAACATATTCAGCACTCCCTTCCGTCCTTTCCTAAATACATCATTGGCTCATGTAGACGAAGAACTGTGCGAGCGGATCATTTCGAATTAGATACATTTAAACGCCCCTTTTCAGCTTCGAAAAACAACGTTAAACTTTCCAATTTTAACGCAAATTCACCAGAGTTCAAAAACAGCACAAATATGTTTCAAATGTAACAGAGAGTTTCACATAAAGCAACTATTTCAAGCTTTATGCCTACGTCGATAGATCAAACGTATCCAAATTGGATGGTCAAAGCCATTTTCAATACGTGCCTCCAGAAGCTCAGAACTTGCACACAAAGATGTCCTTCTTAGTCAAATCCGCCGAATCCCTCCTACCGGCGTCGCTAGAGACTACATTACTGAAACATCCATTTAGATGTGTTTTCTCATATTACATTATCAGTCAGTTTTCAGGGCAAAGATCCAAAATTTGTGGATTGGCAAGAGCTACAGAGTTGCATGGAACGTGTTGTGTGTGCAGGCCAATGGACTTTTAAATAGGGATGCACCGGATAACCTTTCCGGCGGATATCCGGCTGAATATTCGAGATTATCCTGTATCCGGTATCGGGCCGGATATCCGGCACCCCGGTCCGGCATATCCGGTACCCGGCCGGATCATAAAAATCCCAATCCGGTGCATCCCTGTTCTTAGATATACTTCAAGTCAGTTCAAGTTGTTTTTGGTGCTAAAAGGGCTTTGATTCCACTGAGCGGTTTCACTGTCAAATACCTCTTTGACTTCCAAGGCTGCGCGGGAAAATGTGGTGGGTTCGAGAAGGAAATCACGGCTACGCCATTGCTCCTGTCCGTCGGTCGGTTTTAAAAGTACTCTGCGCGAGGAGTTTTCTTGGACAGAGGCCGAAGCCACGTAGCGGAATTCAGATTTAGGTCCGGAGCGGGCAACCCGGTCGCTTTAACTTGGCAATGACAGTTATTTCACCACGTTTGTGTTACTGGAAAGGAGGGAGTATTTCTTTGCCTCCCTCATCTGTTGACATTTAGGTCATTAAACCTCTGAACTTGACGACTGTCGACCTTTTCGTAGTTTATGAGCAAGTCAAGAGGGCAAAGGTCGGAACTTATATATATATATATATATATATATATATATATATATATATATATATATATAAATGTAGATATATATATATATATAAAGTTATATGTATATATATATATATATATATATATATATATATATATACATCTAAATAAACTCACTTTGCACAACCTTTTTTTCCAAAAAGTGACTGAAGATCGGTCTAGGTTAAGTTCAAATTAGATCATGACTTGATATTTGACGTTACACATGTTCTGAACGTAGAATTGCACGAGGAGCTAAAAATTTTGTTTCCCATACCTGCAATCAGTGTCCTGGTACGTTACAATCTCCACAATGTCTTGACACCTCAGGCACTTTGATGCTGGTCGTTAACCCTATCCCGTGCTCCTGCTCGTTACGTATGATTCCGTGTTGATTCTGCCCCCTTGCGACCTCGAGAACTAATGGTCTTATCACCTGACAGAAAACGAAGTTCGATAGTCTGATGCGAGATCTACATTTCACAAACAAATATTAAACATTTTAGAAAGGAAAATAGGGGTCAAAACAGGTACATAAGGTTCATTTACACGAACTTTCTGCTCACATTTTTCGTCCAGTTTTGCTCTACTTCATGTCATTCTACGGGCAACTGATACGTTTATCACATAGTTTTGGAAGAGGTCGATTTTTAAAATTCATAGCCGTATCCAGGCGCAGAAAAAAAGGTACACGTTTTTGGGAAATGTTCATTTACTCTACAAGATATTTGGAGTATGGCGAGCCTATTTGTGTTCGAAAACATTTCCATGTGGCATAGGCCATATTACGTACATACGGCAAATTCCCATAGGTGGACCCAGTTATCAGAAAAAGATGAACAGCTTTCTATATGGCGAACTATTGGTAACTGGCTACCATGTTCAGACATATTGTGAATACTATGCATTGTGCTTTAACTTCGCATTCTGAGATCATAAACATACCTCATTTTGGAATATTGGAATCACAGGTATAACCAAAACAAATAAAAGAGGGCATTTGTAGTGAAAAATGTGACGTTTATGATCTTTTCTGAATCTGGTGAGATTATGTGTATCTAGAAACATTTCCTTGTGCGTCGCGTGTCATATTATGTACACATTGCAAGTATTCGTAAGCGGGTGGTACCGGAAAACGGGGTCAATAACTGTATGGTGATAGCAGCGTTTTATTTCGTATTTCGTAAACCGAGCCAAAATTCCTCAGTGATAAGAAGAAATAGAGCATCCTTTGATATTACCCTGCAGCCGCCTCTGATTTTATTTTCACAGAAATACAGGGAATACGATCTCAATATATGTGGAGCTAACAAAACCAGTCACACAGATCCCAACATCTGTTAAGCCATTGAGCATGTTATTGGACGAAACATGCATCCGAAAAACAATGCCTGGAGAAGCCCCTGGCAGTATATGCAGGTGGATTATGTGCGTAAACTGGGGTGAAGATGTCCGTATCATACGTTAACTTTGTTTTATCCATACAATGAGTCATAAATTCGTGGTAATAACAGAATATAAACACCCCATTTACATGCCGCTGGATCCGCCATTGACCAGAATCTTTCTGGAGAATTCTTAAGAGTGCGCAGGATGCAAATATTCCGATCATTTGAACTATAAAGGACTATATATATTTGAATTATAAAGGACATCAAAATAGTACATGACCACGTCGAAATGTGTAATATGCAGAAACTGCGGTATTTCTCAAACATGTCTCCCAAAAACGTATCCTGGAACCGCCTATGGATGAAGCAAATATTTGAGATTTCGTCACAACATGTGAAAAATATCTTTATGAAAGGTCAGCTGGTTTCGTGAAGCAGCTTCCAAAAACCCGAGAATGGCGAGCAAAAAACCGGAGGGGGAGGGGCAGAATCTGCCCCCTCAACACGGCATAGTTCAAAGCGTGTCGTCAGTGCCAGGACGCAGGGCTCCGCGTTGTCCTGTCTCTAGAATTACGTCGCTCAAGGTCCGAGGCGTATCGTCAGTGGCGGGGCGCCGCAGGCATCCTGCCTCCGCTGTCGTGGCGCCCAAGGTCCGAGGCGTACCGTCAGTGTCATGATACAGCCGTCCGTTGGCTCCAGGTGACCCCTTTGTTCTGGGTTAAATGACGCCATCTCCGGGTATCGAACCCTCAGCGCCGGTCGCACGCTAGTTCAGAGCGGCTCCAGTTTCTTATGACAAACGACGGCGGCCCGATACCACCATCCTTACCAGTTTAAGCAGGTCACGTCGGTCTCTCTTCGTTCAGCTGTCCCTTTTATGAGCGACACACGGTGTGTTCTTCCAAAAACTTACAGTCTCAGGTTCAGCCACCACGCACCCGGGCGATATCATTAACAGAGAGCTCAGGCGAGTTCTGAATTCTGCACGCTTCTGTACGAGGCGAGTTCTGTACGTTTCCCGAAACAGAGAGGTCGGCTGGACGCTGGACAATCCTGTAACAGCGGGATCAGGTGGACCCTGGAGAGTCCTGAACAGCGGGATCAGCCGGACCCCGGGATCAGATCGGACCCAGCACAACTGGGTCTGCAGTTGTGCAGGGTCCCAGTTGCCCAGTTGCCCAGGACTGCCCACTGTTGTGGGCAGTCCTGGAACAGCGAGGTCAACTGGATCCAGAGACAATTCTGGAACAGCGGGACCAGTCGGACCTGTGGCAATTCTGGAACAGCGGGATCAGGTGGACCCTGGACAACGCCGGAACAACGGCATCAGCCGGACCAGGGTATCGAGTCCATTGTCCAGCGTTTGGCGTCTAGACGCAGGCAATTTGGCGCCCGCCGTTTCGCGAATATGTACCGGAACCAGGCCGAAACCGGGGCAGCTCTGGAAATCCCGGACTGCACCCTGGCCACAGAACTTCGGCCACCCCTTGACCAAACGAGACCTTAGAGTTCCTTTCTTCTCACTGTGCTTGCTGACCTGTCCGTGTGGAGCCGAGCGGTAGACTACAGCACAATCGCCCCTCGTAGTCGTATCTCTCTATCTTGGTATCCATCCCTTCCACTATCCGGGCAGTCGATGGGATGCCTGACCCAATGTAACCGCCCTGCCCAGGCAGTCGACCGAGTGCCTGACCCCGGCGTTACTGTCCCTGCCCAGGCAGTCGACTGAACGCCTGACCCCGGCGTTACTGTCCCTGCCCAGGCAGTCGACTGAGTGCCTGACCCCGGCGTTACTGTCCCTGCCCAGGCAGTCGACTGAGTGCCTGACCCCGGCGTTACTGTCCCTGCCCAGGCAGTCGACTGAGTGCCTGACCCCGGCGTTACTGTCCCTGTCCAGGCAGTCGACTGAGTGCCTGACCCCGGCGTTACTGTCCCTGTCCAGGCAGTCGACTGAGCGCCTGACCCCGGCGTTACTGTCCCTGTCCAGGTTGTCGACTGAGGGTCTGACTCCGGTGTAATTGCTTCTGTCCAGGTACGTATGTATGTATGTATTGCAGCCGTAGGGAGATCCACAATGAAGCATAGTTTTCACTGCCCTCCAGTCATGAATGTATTAATAAAAACATGCAGGTACACAACATGCATAGTCGTACAGTCAGCGGCGACTAGCAGTCAAAGCGCTCGCGTGCGCCTTCACAGCTCGGGCGATGCAGCGTTAACGCACTGGAGTTACTTCAGCTGGCAGTGCGTTATACAACGCCGGTACGTGATCAGCAGAGTCCCTTTTCCCCGGCCTCCGTTCTCGGTCTGGGAAGGTGTAAACGCCTGTCCTGTCGGGTGGATCGCTCGCGTGTGTCGTAGTTTGGAACAAACAAGCCTGCCAGCACCTCTGGCTCCACAGTTTGAAACAAACAAACCCGCCAGCACTTCTGGGTCCCCATGCTGCAGTACTTAATGGGTAAGGGAAGGGTCTGAAAATCGGCCATCTGTCGGGGTGTCGTCCAGCAAATTGTACTGTATTGAGCAAATCAGGGGCATCCACACACATAGGTGGTTATTACGCACCTACGTCAATATGAAATGAAAACAGGCAAGTCAGTTGTGGAAGGAAGAATCACAGACATACTACAATTACACGCGGGAAAAAGGTATCTCATGCAGGTCAGATACATGACCAAATTTACATCGTCCAAAAATTACTCTTGTTGCAAAGTTCAGTATTTTTGGATTCTGTCGAAGTTCTTTTGTGTCTCATTAGCATAAACCGAAAGACAATATCGGACCTGCGCCAGTACCAACGCTGTCACGAGGGTCTTGAAGACGCCATCAAGAAGGCAATGGCGGGTATGGGACGGGTCCATTCAGCACGCCCATGCTCCAGCGACTAAGCTCGGACACGTCTGCATCCCAAGACAGAGCGCTGTCAAACAGGACTCACGGGTTCCCCACCCCCGCGCAAGGCCGCAACACTGCGTGACGAAAAGTTGCAGTGAAATTCGGAAGGGTGCGTAAACTTTTGGCGGTTTCCGAAAGTGATAAGTTATGTTTTCTCCGCATTGACCGTCAGGACATATGAACGGAGCCACTTAATCAACGACGCCGGCAATGATTCCCTCGAGGTCATCTTTCGAACCGCTCACGAATACCTGGTTGTTATCCGCATATTGAAAGACTCCATCCGATAACAGGTGGTCCAGTTACTCCACTGAGTGTCCAGGTAGTCCACTGAGCGCCTGACCCCGGCGTTACCGTCCCTATTTTGGTAATCGACTGAGTGTCTGACCCCGGTGTAACTGCCCCGGTCCAGGTAGTCGACTGAGAACGTGACCCTGGTGTAACCGCCCCTGTCCAGGTAATCGAATGAGTATCTGACCCAGGGATGCAAGAATGCGACGGAAAGTTGTGGGGGGGGAGGCATTCGCCCAGGAGGGGTACCAACCTCAAAAAAGGGGGTCGATCTTAAGTAGGGGCATGATCCATTTGGAATGAAACTGGTAATTTATTTACATATTAAAGGCCATAACGGCACATAAATCGATCCATTTTTACCTTTAAGTACATGTATGCGGACGTGAGTGGTATCGAGAAACCAGGTAAGATGCGACACGTTTTTGTTTGTGCTCCGTCGACAGCTTGACGTTCGATTTCATACTTTTGGTGTCATTTTTCCATTACTTCGTTTGCTGATACTGGTTCGCAACAGCTGCGTCATTCTGCTTTTACCCATAAAGTCTGCCTCATCCGGCCGCCAATGGTGTAAGCGATTATCCAAGATAAAACGATTTTAGTTGTGCCAGTATCCTTGAAATAGTGACGATAAAGATAAAGATAAGTCATTCCAGCTTTTTTGATTTAAATCGTCAGCTGTGGGGACCACCAATACCTCACAACTCTGGGTAAAAATGCATGCTGTTCCTGCTACGTGTAAGTCTGATGAACTGTAGAAAACGAACGCGTGAAATGGAAATAAGCACGCACACAACCAGTCTCGCCCGTACGGAGCGCCTACATTGTCTGACGTGCATGTTCTATAACGGGGCGCCAAGTCCCCGTATGTACGTCTGGTCTGTAGAAGGGCGCCAAATACATGAGGAGTTTCTGATCTGTACGGGGCGCCTCGCTCGCCAGGGGCGCCGAACCCCCGAGGGGCGCTTGATCTGTATGTGGGCGCCTGATCTGTAAGGGGCGCCTGCTTCGTAGACATGTCTGGTCTGTGAGAGAAGACAAATTCTTTATAGGCGTCTCATCCGTACAAGAGACGCCGCCGGCCGTATATGGGGCGCCGAACATGTGCGAGTTGCCTGACCTGTTTGAGAGCGTTTACCTGTGAGGGCCACCGTGTCCACGAGGAGAGGTCGATCAGTACATGGGAAAGGAGCGTCGGAAGGCTGATGGTTGTTAAGGAGGTCAAAAAGTCCTCCTCAAGCAAAAAGAGAGGAACCGCAAAGGAGAAGCAACGGATTTCGGTGCATCTTTGAGATTGGGTTCAGATATTTTTTTTCGTTTTCCTTGGAATCCCATTCTTTTGCTGTGGCATAAAGAGGGCGTTCACACGGCAGGCAAAAAAGTAGAGAAGCCAAGTCTCCCCGCCCCCGCCCCTGTAATTACACCCATGACCTAACCTCGGTGTAACCGCCCCTGTCCAGGCAGTCGACTGAGTGTCTGATCCCGGTGTAACCGCCCCTGTCCAGGTGTTCTACCGAGTTCCTGACCCCGGTGTAACGACCCCTGTTCAGGAATCGAGTGAGAACGTGATCCCCGAGAAAGCTCTGCTCTCCCGGCAGTCGACTGAGTGTGTAACCCCGCCGTAACTGCACCTGTCCAGGTAGTCGACTGAGAACGTGACCCAGTCCAGGCAGAGCCTGACTCCGGCATAGCGGCTCCATTCCAGGCAGTGGGTGTCGCTGGTGGGCGGCACAGCTCGGGTCGTCGCCACCGTCGCAGTTGTCACTGACGACCGTCGCCGCCGGCGCGGCACGCACCGGCCGGTGACGTATTAGCTGGCCGGGGCCGGCCGTGCCGGGACGCGGCGTCCGCTCGCGTGCAGTGCTCGGTCGGCCGGCGTGCCGCCGTGCTGGGCGCCTGTTTTCTGGAGCTGCAGAGACCTGCCGGCCGACTCCGCACCACCGCCAGCCAACACCAGCGGTAAGCCGGGAATCTGCGGGCGCGGGGTCGGCGGCCGTGTGGAGCGGAGCCTACCGCCGGGGCCCGTCTGAGCCGGAGACGGGCCGGGAGGCGCTGCGGAGGCCGGTCTGAGCTGGCCCAGCTCTGCTGACGGCCGAGCTCGGGCCCAGCTCTCTCTGTGGTCCAACCGAGCCGGGGATGCCGTACGGCACCTGTTACACCGCCAGCGTCCTGCCTTAAGGAGCGGACGGCGGCAGCTGGCAATGGCGAGATCGGCCGCGATTTTTTTCCGCGGCCGCACTGGAGATCGGCAGACCCGTCAATCGGTCGGCGGCACGCTATCCTGCCGGCCTGACGAGCAACAAGTCATCGCGGCGCCGCTACGCGCGCCGTCCGAGCACGGCCAGCCTCATGGAAAACACACACCTGCCAGCGTACACACTCGACCATAACTCAGCTGCACTCAGTCGCCCGCGCCGCCCCCGCTGAGGCGGCGCCGACTGTTATGAGAAAGCACACTTACGACTGTTGTTCCTGGTGGGAAAAGGCACCCCTTTTACTCGGGTGCCGGCTGTTCGTTTGTGTGCACCATGAAGGTGAGTGCCATTTCCTGGCATTGTTGGTGCATTTCTCCGTGAGTGCATGTTTCGTGTGTTGTTCTGTTTGCCGCCATAAACGACGCAAATGCACGAAATGGCCGCAAAGCCTAAACTAAGAGCAAACAGAGCATGGGAAACTACAGTACACGCCCATGTTCATAAAATGTTCAGACATGCTCCTTTGGGTCCCCCAAATTAGTTTTCTTTCGTCATTTCGAGTTCTTTGCAGAACACCTTTCTGCTTGTATGGATTTTGATGTATTATATAGTTTGAGATCGCATTAAAAATTAAAGAGAAGCTCAACACCAATCAGAATTCTTTGTAGTGATACGCCACGATAAATGCTCCTTTCATTGCGTTAGTGGCATGTTCCGGTAGACATTTGCAAAATTAGACTGCATCTGTAGACGTAAGAGATGGTGTCTGTTTGGACTATTTTATTCGACCAAGCGCAAACGTCCAAATAATTTTGAAATCGCACATATTTATGCAATAGGATCACCAACACGATAAGTTTGTTCACGTAGTACAATTCATCCATGACTGGGTCTTACAATTTATGACACAATTTGAATAAAATTAGTATGCAGCTTACAGTATGCTAACATGTGATCAGTTACACTCAACATATGGAAAACCGGCATTTTGCTGTTTTTCTGCGTGGTGACACAATATTCAACTACGTTTTGATCGCACTTCATTGATTTCAGACTGAAAAATAACTTCATAGAGAGAAATCTGAAGGAATTTGCCCCATGATTCAGTCATCGTTTTTGTAATAAAGGTTACAGGATGCAAAAATCCTGGCCACTAAATACAGTCTTTCAGAGGGCAAACAATGCGTACCTTTGAACACCGCTCTTGAATAGTTTTGCTTTTGACGTCCATCGGGAGAACTAGTTATGCCCTGAAGTTCCTGCCGTAATGATGTTGATGGCAGTAACAGTTCCAAACTCCAAGGACGTGCCTTCGGCTGCTTTCGAAAAGAAGGCATTTTCAGACTGACTCAGAGTTCGTTTTTTGTCCCTATAACATTTGTGACCTGGTACTCACATGAAACTGCCACAAGGGCTTGCATCCGGTTTACGTATTTCCAATGTCCACCATTTCCGAAGTGTATAAATTATTTTGCCAGCTTGTGTACTGATTTCGGATGGCGTGTTCACTGCTAATAAGCTGCTAGTTACGCGAGCTATACCATCATCATAGCCGCCAACCGTCAAACCGAATAAATAGTCTGTCGGAGAAAAGTACCAGAACCAATCGATAGGCTTCAGACTGGTGAGTAGTGCTGGCAGACTGTTGACAGACAGATTGTTCACTGGAGACAGTCCTGACTGCGGTGGATGGTGGCTACAGATAAACTCATTAAGCAAAGGTCTTCAGAATTCGTGATCAATAATCAGTGCTGTCCTGAAACGCTGCGTTATGGGACGATCCCGACAAGCCGAAATGTCAGCCTGAGGTAGACTAATGAGACTCATATTTAGCTAATGTAATGAGTCCATTAGCAAATGGATTTCCATTGCTTTAATATCTCGTGCTCCTCAGTATTGCACCATCAGGCACTGTCAAATTAGCTAGTTCAAGTGGTTCCCGCTTGATTCGCTGCGCGAAGATGCGACGCTGTTGGCGCTGGTGGCGTCGTCTCCAGAGAGTATTTTATGCGGCACCGCCTGGCGCGTTTTCTTATCCGCCACCGCCGGGGGCGGGGATGGGTTAAAAGGGCACCCCTTTGTTATCTCAGGATGTAACCGTCGGATCAGAACTGGTCTACCACCAATCGATAGCCCTGGGCCTTGCGATTCAGGAAGATACGACGTAAGCCCTGGTCACGTGGTTTATGATGTTGCAGGTCACGTAAAACTCATAGCACAGCACCAGAAAAACACACCGGCTTGTACAACGTAACATTGGCAATGCTGGTATTAGAGCCTTTAGCTGGGCGTCAAACGAAAAGCCACGATCTTCTGCATCAAAAGCACGCCAAGATGTAAAAATTGGTGAAGGTCAACCTTGGTCTGGTGAAATATTGGTCTCACTTTACCTCTGCCAAAGATCGATTCTTACTCGCAGCCGTTTTGATCCACGTCTCAAAAGGGACTGAAGTATATCCTTCTGATGACTGGTTTTGCATTACCTGCTTTTCATCCAGTCAAGGTCAGTCCAGGCCAGGTCCGATAAGATTGCATTACCTTTCCTACCAAAGAGCAATAATTGCTCGCTGGGATTGTTAACTACACCAAGTACAAAACTGAAATGACATCTTGCGATAATCAAATTTGCTGTGTCTGCTCTTTATGGGGTCAAGGCCGAGCCAGATCAGGACTGACAGTCATTTTTCTTTTTCTGACTAGGAACAACATGGTCTCTGCTGCGTCTGAACGAGCTTCCACAATGTTGTTTTCCATTTCGTTTTGACATCTACCTATGATGTGACCTGACATGACCCCACGTTGCATTTGGTGAACCTTGCTAATAGATGCATATAGATTTGGCTGTCTAGCTCGAAAGATTGGAAAAGTCAGCGGCAACGTCCTTTGTCACCACAGTGCAAATCATGTCCAATGATCATCATGCATTGACCAAGCATGACCTCTAATGTCGATTTGACACGGTTGCATATCATTTTTAGGACAGTGTCCTATGTAAAGCCAAATAATCCATGCCTTAAGCTAGCAAATTTTATTAAAAAAAACAAGCATTTTCGCGACACCGCCCAAACATGTAAAAACATGCATGCAAGGGTGCACTTATGACGTCATATCTTTATGACCTGACCTGGCATGGAAATGGCTTTGATGTTTGAGTATGTAAAATTGATTAATGGACAGGTACGGAAAGTTTCATCCGGCTGGATCTAACGGTTCAGCAGTTATTCGCGAAAACCGAGTTGGGGAGTCTATTTAACACCCCAGGCGGTGCCGGATTAAATGCATCATCATTATGGTGTAAGTGATCAATCTCCTTAGATTGAGAATCCTACACCCGTCGTCGTCCGAGCTATTGCTATATGTTTTTCAAGACCTGGCAATGTGCAAAAGGTTTCTCGTTGCTTAAAGTCCAAAAACACGCCCCTTTGGCGTGCGTGATACGACGGACACCGGCGTCAAACCGGCTAAACTTACGCCGTGGACCGTCACAAAGGTGGAACCTGTCGCGTGTGCAAATTTCACTGACATCGGTGCAGCCGTCCGTGCTGCGCGTCTGGCTAAACATCTGGACACACACACACACACACAGGTACGCTACTTATTTAGTTATTAACCCTATTCCCGGAGGGCTAGACGGTATGGTCGATTCCCGGCAGGGGGGAGGATTCGGCCCCCCCCCGAGATCTCGAGAACTACACATCCGATTTCATCGCAACAAACGGCAATCGATTTCCCATGACGTGAACTACATTTTTACAAAAATAATTTTTCAAAATTTTGAAATGTGTGGATACAGGGGCGCAAAAATGTCAAAATGGGGGTACTTTTGGACTTCTTATAACTCCCTTGTTTATGGACCGATTTCGATGAAACTGGCATGAATCGAGATATGATGGATAGGGCTTTTTTCCATGGGTGCACAAAGCTGAAATTTTGAGAAAATTCATGGGCGTTCACAGGGTTTCAAAAATAGGAGGATGAATTTTCTAACAACTGAATGAACAAAAGAGGCAAAATCACTTTTATTTGGCTTCTGCTAGTCATGTTATGCTACAGAAGTACAAATCGCATCACAATGTTTGTATAATGTTAGCATAGGCGGTGCCAGGGACATGAAAAAGGGGAAACTGTCATGGTCACACGTTCTTCAGATCAACTTGTGACCTTTGACCTTAAATGACCTCCAGTCACCTGGAGGTCACTTGGAATGATCTCGTGTGCATTACATATTGTCTGTAAACGTTTTCAATCATTTGAATTCACTCTATCTAAAAAAAATTCATTTTATGGCTATTGCGATATATGGTACGCGCACTGACATTTTAGGTCATAGCTCGGTGAGCCGACCTGATATCAAGCTGAAACTTGGTACACAAGTAGACGACACCGTTTTACGTCATGTATATTCCGGGTTTGGTATTTGAGAAAACGGCGCCGAAATTATTGCAAAAAAACAAAATTTTGAATTTTGACCTTGACCTGACCTTGTAAAGTGACCTCAGATGAACCAAATTATATCTACACATTGCTTAACTATTTAGCTGTACATCCATTTAAAGTTTTAAGTTCTATCTTAAAAACGCTGTTTGTGGCAGACATTTTCCTTTTACCCTGAACATGGCCAAAAATGACTGAGGTGCCTCCCAAAAACGTTGCCTGACTCCGCCCCTGAGCAAAATAGAATTTTGAAATTTTGTCACGGGACATAGAAAGAATAGCTAGGAAAAGTCACCAAGTTTCGTGAGGCTGCGTTAAAAAGCCTGGAATTGGCAAGCAAAAAACCCGAGGGGGGCGGATTCAGCCCCCCCCTGCCGGGAATAGGGTTAAGCTAGTACAAGCGGCTCTCGCTTGCTTTACTGCGCGACGATGCGACTCTGTTGGCGCCCGTGGCGTCGTCTGTCGTAGAATATTTGGATACATCTGAAATCATATTTGCAAGAGAGGTTCAGAACTCTGAAAACTGGAAGCCGTAAATCATCCCTTCCTGCTCCAACTGTGGTCCATTTCACCAAAACTCGGCATTTTACATTTGTGTAGGAAAGAGCCTGCCAGTCAAGCCCAGTTGAAAGTGTGGACTGGATGCGATGATAATATGGATCTCTAATTTGCATTCTGTTGGACGTTTATGCATAACTGAGAGTCCGTTTCGTCGTAAGTCCTACCACTGAAATTGTTCGGATTAGACGTCACCCGGGTTATTGGCGTAAATGATCTATCTCCTACAACTCATAGTCCTAAATCCATCGCTTCCCCAGTTAAGGCTGTTTTTTCAAGACCTAGCAATGTGCGATGGGTTACTCATTGATACATTGATAAAAGTCCGAAAACATGCTCCCTTTCCCCCGAGCGCTGCAGCGGATACCGACGGAGCGGCGATTGGAGAGGTATTAAATTGGGTCGTAGATCTTCACATAGATTGGACGTGTTGTGTGTGCAAATTTCAACGTCATCGGTGCAGCCGTCCGAGCTGTGCATCTCGATAAAGATCCGGATACGCACGCGCACGCGCGCGGAGGCTACTGATTTAGTATATTAGATGTTTCCTACTGGCGCATGATTCATTTAACGTTTAAACAATTCGTGAAATGGTTACGAGTCGTTTTTCAGCTACGAGTTGGTTTGCAAGTACCCCTTCGAAAATTTCTACGCAATCTCGGTGTTTGCTGCGTTTCTCCTCTCTCTCCCTCCCTCTCTCCCTCTCTATATCCCCTCTCTCCTCCTTCTCAGGCTCACTTGCACCCTGCTTACTACACAAACTCCGGAATGATTCATTGGACATTTCCGTTCTACTTTTTATTAATCGGCCCTCGGATCGCCGAAGTTTGCATATATCCCCTGTCTTCTGCCAAAGCTCTTATGCCCCTCTCTGTTGCCAAAGGCCGACTAATACCGTCCCATTTGGCCGAAAGTTACTTTACAGCTTTTGTCAAAACGGCGACAAAGGCTGTGTGGGCTAGGCTAGAGGAAACCGAGGGTGAGAACGCTGCGTTTTTCGTTTGTGCATTGAAAGCAACATGAAACGAAAACTTTTGCTTCCCCGTGGTTCTTCCGGAACGTGACTGTTCGCAAAGTTGTAGCTCCAAGCTAGGGCAAAAATTATACGGCGCTTAAAATTGAGTTCCTGGAAACTTAACTGAACATCTAAGAAAACTAAACATCTAGCCCTGAAGAGCGAAAACATCGCTTAATTCCGACTAGGTTTCTTTACTGCTTAAATATTTTCCACACTTTTTCGATAAAAGATGATTCCATGATTTTTATATTGGAATGAGTGGTTGTGACAGGTCCATGTAGCATAAGACATAGGGGCTTGATGTGCCTTATTCCTGCCTGGGGAGGGACGGGGTCATATGTAGCCACGCAGGTGATGGGACGATGATCTGTGGCTTCGACTGGTCAGGACCACTTCACACCAGACTGTTCTGAAATCATCAGGTCCGAACGGGGGAGGGGGAGGTGGGGAATGTCAGGCTAACGAATCAGCTGCCAGTATATTCAAAGGGAGCATGGCATATGCCAACGTTCTGTAGCCGCCAAATTATTCTGAGCGGCCAGCCCTCTCCTCGCCCGGCCCAGTTAATCCTATCCCGCCAGTCAGTCGTAAGCCGGGTGACGCGCAGACCTCCGGACCGCGCTTCATATGGTGCTGATCCGCTAACGCGCAGACCTCCGGACCGCGCTTCATATGGTGCTGATCCGCTAACGCGCAGACCTCCGGACCGCGCTTCATATGGTGCTGGTCCGCTAACGCGCAGACCTCCGGACCGAGCTTCATATGGTGCTGATCCGCTAACGCGCAGACCTCCGGACCGAGCTTCATATGGTGCTGGTCCGCTAACGCGCAGACCTCCGGGCCGAGCTTCATATGGTGCTGATCCGCGGATTTGTTCCCCTTGACAGAGTCGATGACCCGGATAGGAGGCCTCTAGGATGGGGTGCAACGCCAGCAAGGACGGCGTTATTGCGGGACCGGCCGGCGTCGGCAAGATCAACAACGGCCTCGACGGCAAGGTTTCCGTCCACGGTGAGAGACTGGGTCACTAGACTGGTCGTCGCTGGCCAGAACCACCAGTGCACCTGGCAAGCAGGGGGTGGCCGCATTGCAGTTACGTGCGACCGTGAACTCTTTTAAAATAGGTAAGTATTCATATAAGAAATGTACCAAATTCGGTTCTTTCTAAATCTGACAGCTTGTTTTCTGATGCTGTCTCACGCATTGCCTTCCCTGTGCGATCTTCCCTAGACGTATATTACCGATCTATTCATAAGTGCTTCCGAGGAAATTCAAGTATAATCGTTACGTGCGCTGATGATAGTTTCCACTGAGCGGCAAAAAATAAGATGAAAACTGAGCGGAAAGGAAAAATATGTCTAAGGGCAAAAAAGGGAATAATTGTGTGGACAACTGTGTGCACAACAATTGTGTGCACGCTGACGCGATGTGAGTGCCGGTAGTGAGGATTTCGTGATTCGGTGCCAACTGGTTGCACGGTTATCAGCCTCTAGTGAGCGTTTCTGTGTGGGGCTAGGTCGGGCCGGGCCAGGCCGGCGGCTCATTTTTTTTTCTGTTTGTAGAAGGCTCATTGGGTCTACGGCTTCGTTCATAATTATGGCTATAGATGCCGCATGGAAAGCGACGGAACTTAAACATTCCCATTTCTCAATTATCGGCCGGCGATGGAGCCAAAATTACCGCCCATTTGAAACCGAGCTGGTGTGTTCGGCTATGGAGTATCCTGTCAGCTTGGCCTCCCAGAAGTTACAGTCCCAGCAGGGCAAACCTGGAGTGCTGCGTGCAGATGCCGACGGACCGGCCTAGGCCAGTCGCGTGCTCGCAGGCCGCCGGAGCCAGCCGCCTGAGGCGATCGCGTCACGTGACCAGCGGCGGCCGGCGCTGGCCGCTGCCTCCCGCGTGTCCGGCGCCCAGAAATGTCGCGTCCATCCGTTCGTCCGACCCCGCCCCCTCCCAGCTGCCGTGCCGCAGGCGGATCAAGCGCTGCATTATTCACCAGCGGACTGTCCGGAACATGACATTGGCGGCCGGGGGGCGGGGCGGAAAGAGGGGGAAAGACTCATGCTGCGCGACGTAGGAGTCTGGACGGCACCAACACCAGGTGGGCTACTTCATGACACATTTACTTAAAGCTAATGTGCGCACGGCAAGTGTACGTAGGCGCGAATGTCCGTATACGCAAATGTACTTAAGCGCAAATGTGCGTACCTAAAGACACGAATGCACAAATATGCCATCTTGACGAGGAGACAGTGTCAGGACGTAAGTCCTGACACCATGATGTCAGTTGTATCCATATTCAGCTGTCGATGTAGAGCACGCCGATGTGTAGAGCAAGTCACAATTGCCCCGCAGCGTAGAAGCACTGAAACTAAATCAGGGAGGTCAAACTGAACGCTGAATTGCCAAACATGTCTGTGTGATGATGCCTTGCGACGAGACCTAAAATGACTTGGTTTCCACATCGTTACGAGCACCTGGGCACGTGATGTAAGACGAGGTCTTGAAAATTTTTGGACGTTTTTGGCAATTTCTTTGGAAGATATCAGTGTATTAAGCAATTTGCGAAAGGTAGCAGTCAGTTGATGAACTTGACACACTGACGTTACAAACAGTCCCATGCGTTGAAATGCATCGAAACTGGAAACAAAATAGTAGCATGATACCAGGCGATTTTCGGCCGTGAGTGTTTACCACTATACTTTTTCGGTGATGTAGCGACGTATCTGAGAAAAACGTAGGAAAATGCACTTTTTCTTATAGCTAGTTGAACAGGCAATCGAATCGTCAAAGTAATTTGTCATTTCTGTGGTCATGTGTAGCAATATAAGGCTAGGCGGCGATCTAAATGCGTTACGAATTTTGACAGTTATCCCACAACCAAGATGCATTGGAGTCATAGATCGTGACCGATTGCCGACTGTAACATCATGATTGAATTCTACAGTTCAGTGTACCTAAAACCCTGTAGTTAATCCGACCGAAACTGGACCCGATATGGGTTTGACGTACTGGCCTAACGCTCGTCGTCGGCTGCGCTTGCTGCCGGCCGTGCTGCTATTCGTTAAACTGTTAACAATTCGAGACGCGAGCAGCGTGCCACACGACGTGCATATGACCGCAAACTGAAGAAGCGCAATGAAAGAGGGGAAGAGTCAGATCTGAGTAGGAATGAGCGGCTAGGAGTAAGATAGTAATGCTAGCGTCTGGCGATCACTAACACACAGCCGACCATAACTTCACAACCGGAAATTTAAAACTCTCCCAAACTATTCCAGGATAACGTTTACAGTACTTTTTGCATCATATCAGATTCGCCGAACTGCGATAACTGTGATCTTTCGTTTGATACCAGTTTTAAAGTGTTCGCTCAACTGATACACTTGCTCGTTTTGATTAAAGCACCGAGATTTTCGGCCACAAATTCCGACATTTTTCGTGACCTGAGACGTCGTAGTCCAACACAAGGGGCCAACTTTCACATCATGGGAAGGCAAAGATACACCCTATCGATTTTCGTTGGAATAGTCTAGATCAGACTCTCAGCTCCCGAGATACAACGGGGGCGATTTCAACCCCCCCCAGGCTGTCGCGGGTGACTGAATGTCCCACGCGTTGCCGGGTTAACATGGTCGACGTTACCATATTACCGGCTTATGACCACCGAAGTGACCGTTTCTATATGATTTCCACAGCTTTACCCAAGGCTAGGCTAACTGACAATCCACTCGTTTGTTTATCGAAAAAATTGAAAAGTTTCTGATCATTACCACACTACATACAGAGCCGCGTCTTCCATGTGCAGGAAGATGGGGACAATCTTTGCATTAGTTTTCAAAGAAAATATACATAGGTATTAGTGCAACCAATGATTTACGTATCTTTGCTGCCGCTGGGGCAAATCAAAAGCTATTACTATCAATATGCGCATATTTATTCTTGCTTATGCGTGTTGCGCTTTTACGTGCTAAACGCATACGTACCTTTGCGCATCCCTACATTTGTGATGCGTGCGTTTGTGCTCGCGCACATTAGCGCATACGTACATTAGCCATACGTACACATTCAGAGGGCCAATGACACTGCGCAGGGGCCGTGAAATCGCCAGTTAGTCTTTTGCAACTGCCAGAGGGTCCCTGGGAAGGCAAAAATGTCCCCATAGACGTCAAGAAGGGCATCTAGGACAACAGGAATCCACTAACACTGCTAGAGTGGGGCCTTTGAGACTGCTTACCAGCAGTCTCTAGCAACAGGGGTACCTGTGACGACTAGAGGGGTTCCTGAAACTACTAGACCTTGAGACGTCCAGACAGCTCCTGAAACGGTCAAACGACCAAGAAGATTGCCTGTGGCGTCCCTGTCACGGCAGAGAGAGACTTATAGAGGGCCCTTATTGTTATTACCTCAGGAGCTCCTTGGACAACAAAAATGTTCCAGGGACGTCAGGAAGTAACCCGAGATGGCTCAAGCGTCTCTGCAACTGTTCGACGCGTCCCTGAAACCGCCAAGGAAGCGCCTGAGACGTCCCGAAACACACGTGAAAGTGTATCAAAAAACCTGAGACCACTGGAGGGTACTGACACGGCAGACAATCCGAGATCACCATAAGTGTCCCTGTAACTAGAAGAGGGAACCTAACCTTAGCTGGCAAAAAAGTTTCCAGAAGCTATGAGGGGTGGAGAAGTTCCTGGACCAGACACAGACATGATGTCTCAAAAAAGAGGGAGGGACGCTGCCACCTAAAATTCCGCTGTTTTTGTTATATTTCGGCCACTTTGGACGGGAACCAAACGCTTTTTTCAAATAAGGTGACGCGCCTGATTTTTTTGTTGGTTATGTATGGTTAAAAAACGCAAAATCACATCAAATATACCATCCTGTACCAGCGCGGATCAACGTTTTTTTCGTATTTGAGGAACAAAGAAATGGGGGAGGGGGCACTTTGACCATTCGTCCCCCTTCCCTAGCAAAATTCTGGATCCGCTACTGCCAGTGTATGAGTTATCTTGATCTGTTTATGCATTTGGTGTGACTTGCAGCTCTCACTGGCCTACAAGAAATCCGTCTGAGCTGTGAAGTAGCCTCCGCAGGCCTTCTTGCGTGTGCCTGTGCGTACGCGTGTGCGTGTGCGTGTGCGTGCGTGTGCGTGTGCGTGTGCGTGCGTGCGTGCGTGTGCGTGCGTGCGTGTGTGTGTGTGTGTGTGTGTGTGTGTGTGTGTGTGTGTGTGTGTGTGTGTGTGTGTGCGTGTGCGTGTGCGTGTGCGTGTGCGTGTGCGTGTGCGTGTGTGTGTGTGTGTGCGTGTGTGTGTGTGTGTGTGTGTGTGTGTGTGTGTGTGTGTGTGTGTGTGTATGTATTTTCTGCTGAAATGCATGCTGCCGACCGAGGAGTTCCTCCTGAAGTCGGAGACCTCCGGCCAAAGGCCTAGCACCCCTAGGAAAATCCCTGGTGTGCCGCTGACTACGAGTGCTGTGAAAATTCTTTGTTACATTATATTTTGCAAGCTAAAACGATCTGGAATTGGAAGAAAAAGGTACCAATGCAGTTTAGATATATTTTGCCGCTACGACATCTTCACTAATTAGATATGTACTCAGTCAATGCTACAGGAAGTGTGAAAGTGATATAGTATATAAACATTGTTGTGGGAGAAACAGGTCTGTTCATTTTCGATTACCAAATCAACCCATGGCCAATCTAATAAACCTATGATGCGTTCTCAACTGATATCTTCCCCATTTGCTCTTCCTGCCAAGTCTGATAACGATGTAGTAAGGTATGAACCAGATAGTAATAAAGCAACTTTTGCTTTTTTTCAAGCACTCTTCAGTTGTCATGTGCTGTGGCCTTGTACCTACATGCTCCATCCAAACATAAGACATGAGTCAAACAGTTACAACTCAATTCAAAACCGAAAATATTCTTCGCTTAAGTTGCGTGGAAGGTGTTGAAATTGTTGGACATATTCTTTATCATTATCTTTCCCATCAGTGCAGTTATTTTGTTTGACATACTGCATCTGAAGAAAAACCTTTTGAATTACTGCATTTAAGAATCAAAATTTAGCATGTGATCACACCAAAACGCTCAGAAGCCCAAAGGCCAACTGACAAAGCCAGCAAAAAGCCATGCGGGTTCCAAATCCCCCCGAACTGCTAGCCTGCGGGCAGAAAAATGGCAGATCTAGTAGATATGTAACGTCTTCTGCGGTTTCAGTTATTGATTGAGACCATTCGTTATTCAGTGATCTCTGCAACGCCAGTCGGCTCGCTGCTGAGCGCGAGTGAGTTCAGAAGTATGTGTAGCAGGCACCAAGGACAGTCCACCACGCAAAATAAATTAATGCTGTCGACGCATGTCAAAGTTATTAAGGAGCAGTCCAAATTATTTATATGCAGATACCGTCTGCGTTAGGCCGGAGCATCTCCGCACTCTCCATTTCCGTCTGCCTGAGGCAGGGGGCCTACAGTCCCTCCGTTTCCGTCCGCCTGAGGCGGAGGGCCTTCAGTCTCTCAGTTTCCCTCTGCCTGAGGCAGGGGGCCTACAGTCTCTCAGTTTCCGTCTGCCTGAGGCGGAGGGCCTTCAGTCTCTCAGTTTCCGTCTGCCTGAGGCAGGGGGCCTACAGTCCCTCCGTTTCCGTCTGCCTGAGGCGGAGGGCCTTCAGTCTCTCAGTTTCCGTCTGCCTGAGGCGGAGGGCCTTCAGTCTCTCAGTTTCCGTCTGCCTGAGGCGGGGGCCTCCTCAGTTTCCGTCCCCGCTGCTGAGGAGGGCCTTCAGTCTCTCAGTTTCCGTCTGCCTGAGACGGAGAGCCCTCAGTTTCTCCGTCTCCGTCTCGCCGCCGGATATCTCACTGATAGTCCGGGAGGTGTTCACGCATCCACTCAGAACATTTCGAGATCACGTGACGGCAGTAATGAGATCAAACCTTCGAGACATTCTTGTAGAGTCTTGTGTTTCCACGGCGAATTTTGCTGAGATCGCAGCAGAAGATGGACCTTCTGAAAGCTGCCATTCGTTTACGAGGCTGCCTCCATCTCTGCCTGCGCTGTGCTCGTGCCGGGTGCATTAGCATGAAACCCAATGTACTGGACGCACCAGCGCCATCCCGGAACGACGCTGCAACTGTCTGCCTGGCGCGAGCTAACTCTCGGCCCAACATTTCCTGGCTCCGATAAGGCACTCACATCAACTGGACTGGATCATAAAGGAGCCGGCGCCGCGCGCGTGAATGTGCGGAGAACATTAGGCGAAATTAAGTGGCCTCTCTGACCGTACGATCAGTGCTGAGGGGCATTACTTCTGCCAGGCAGAGGGCGGCGGAGTGGTGCACCATCAGCCTCCGGTCGCGCCCCTGCCCCGGAGGGGAGATCTTGTCGGTTCAGCCGGCCTTCGACCGTGCTTACGGCGACAACCGGATCCGCGCTCTCTTGGCTCTTCTGTGACGCTGAACTTGATCGATACCGGGCGCAGATCCGGAACTTTCGCAAATTACGGACGCGTATGGGAAATGAAACACGCATCCCCAGATACGCAAGACTTGTCAAATTTCATATATTTGTGATGTTTGTGGACAACTAATAAGAAAGCAGAAACATGCACGTGCAACCGATTGCTCCTCCCAGATCCGCGAACGACGCTGGGACGGTGAATAATTCATGGGCTTACCATGTTGATGTTCAATCAGCAAAGCTCTTTTGCGCCTTCTTTGTTTTGGAGGCACCGCAACGGCGTGCCAAGTCGGGCTTGATACGCGAAGAGCAGATCAGAACTGATGGAGAGCTCGAACTTGAAGGGCTATTCGGCTCTGAGTCGTCGGTGATGTCTGATGAAAAGAGTGGTGCTTTACTATATATTTTATTTGGTTGAGCTGAGATGGATTCAGGGGACGCGGAACCTATGGCGCCCTTCTTTGTGAACGGCATATGGCACTGTGTGGTAGTGGTTGAAAAATCGTTCGTTATGAAACACATGGATTATTCTTCTCTGAGATGAGTCACACAGAGGTGTTTGAAAGTCCATGCAGCTGGACTTATTCCATAAGTTGCTGATCAAAATCTCAACACACCGGGTCATGGGGTGGGGGACAATATGAGCCCCCAGTTAATGTTTCTTAAATACACTTTTGGCGATTTAGCTTACGCTTCTGAAACTCGAAAGCCTTTTCAAAAATGACTAGCGATTGCAAAGCCGTTTTTTCTTAAGCTATTAAAATTTACATCCGGCAGTCGTCGGCCCGCTGCGTATCGGCAAGTGCATGACCACCAGCGAGGAGAATGACTCGGCATGTCCTCGTAAGATTTTTGGGTGTCTTTCACTTAACAGTACCACATTCATAGGAATAGAATATTCTAACCGTACTCGAATATCTAAGACTTTGACGGCTGCCAAAGTTTTTTTTTAACACAACTCCACTGAATCTGGCCTGCGCGAAGATGTCATGCGCAAAGTAGGCCAAATACGAAGTTAAATACATTCAAATACGGCCAAATCGTAGTTGGTTCCTGAAACTCGGTGTTCGGGGTTGCGCTCAGCTCCTTTAATCCACGCACGACCGTCGGTCCGTCTCGAACATGGGCGACTGGGGAGGGGGCAGTTGACTGCCCCCCCTCTAACTCACGAGCGGTTGGTCGCACCATAAAAATAAGCATACCGTTGGAAAGCCTGTGACGAATAGAACTCGAAACTGGTCTCATTTTTAGTTTTAGATAATATGTAAGCCAATTTACGCCCTACATATGTTTTCTCATAGCCGACTGCATGAGACCGAGAAATGGCCTGAATCTCAAGAGCTGTGACTAACGCATAGGTAAAGGCACCAGCGCACAAGTAAAGGCCCGTGGATGCCGATACACGTCTAATTTCCCCAGATTTGTTCAATATATACGCCGAAACGTTGAGTTAAAGACACGGTAATTCTCCCGCCAGCTGTCAGTGTGCGCCGCTGCCGTATGCGGTACCAAATTGACGGAAACTAATTTTGGCGTTCCTTTATTTTCGCAAAAAAGACAATCTTTGTCAATTTTACTGATTTTTGTGGTTCTTTTGGCGGTTTCTCATGCTTAAATTTTGAAAAAAAATTGATCAGTTACCAATCTACAAAGTTGGCGGAGCTTTATTCGCGAGAGCCTGTTTATTTCCAAAATATGCTACTTTTTCAAACTTTTTGAGGTTCCTGGTATTACTGACGTCTGTGCAAGCTAGTTCTGACATTTTCTACCCATTCTGAGTAATTCATCGTCGATTTTGACAGTGGTACATTTTGGCCCACTACAGTTATTCGTGACCTGACATCAGGTCAATGGCTGGAAGTCAATGATACTTTGCCCAATGACGGTAACTAAATATCTGCTTCACTCCACACCAAAAATGTTATGGAATATTCCGTCAATTTTGAAAAAAACGGCGATATGTCTTAAAATGGGCTTGACCTTAGGTCAATGACCCGGAAAATTCCGAAAAATCTGAGATAGGAGATTTTTTGTATCTATCACGATGACTAATCCCTGAAAGTATTATTGAGATATCTTGTTTTGCGAAAAAGTTAGGGGGCGCTAAACTTTTTTTGACATAGGTCTGTTTGACGTGACCTAGGTCAGGCACCTGACCTGACCTGAGGTCAAAATTTTGACACGAGATGTAAAATTGATGAAGCAAAAGGTACACAAAGTTTCGTGACTCTGTGTTTGTTGGTTCTCTCGCAATCGCAGAAAAACCTCAGGGAGGGCAGTCAACTGCCCCCCCAATCGGGGACGGGTTAACATGGGGCGGGAAGGGTGACAAAGCGAGGTTCTTCTTCAAAAGAAGATCCGTTGTGATGAAGCGATTGAGGATGAAGCCTATCAGCTGTTCACGCACCATTGTATACTGGCAGTGGTGAAATGGCGTGAAGTGTGTGGGGTCTGCTTAGTAGTGTGTGGGGAAAACTGCTTACAGGAGTATTGAGGTGTATTTGGAGGAAATCAAGTCTCTAAAAAGCGGTCGGAAGGGCGGAAAAAACGTCAGTGATTATCAGATACGGAACTTTATATACAGATGCATTAATTTGACTTACAAAAAAGCGAAGTTCATGCATGGCAACAGTAACAATGATATAAGGGCAGGCAAGTAGGCAGGATTTTCCTCAGGAGGGGGCCAAATGTCACATTTCATCATGTGCTGCCAACATATGACGAAATTTATGAGAAAAAACGATATTTTTGCGAAATTTACCTCGTATTAACGCACAGGAAAACGTGTAATGTTTGGTTTTGCAACATATACATGATCACTATTACGTATTCCTGCGAAATCGTCATATATCTAGTGTAGACCGCTTGGCCCGGGGGTGCATGGCCCCATGATCCCCCTTGGCTACGTCCCAGCATAAGAGCATCTAACCATCCAAATTTATGTATATCTGCAGACACATCACACAACTAGGAACATTCTGTAAAAATGGGTGGCAGGTTATAATTAAATTCCAATATCTGAAACAGGCGTAGCTATGTGTAATGTGTGCATCCTCATGTTTTTCTGTCCCCACAAACTCCCAGGCAATGAATACCAACTTTCTGTTGTCTTATATTCCACAAATTATGTAATCCTCATCCAGTTAATGTGGCGTGCAAAGAAGTATCACCAGTATTTTGATTTCTAAGCATCAAAACATTAGGACGTAATCATCATGCTTGCAGTGTGGTATTTTAGGCATTTTACATATCTTGGCACCAAGTCAAACTCACGACTTTATTTATACACACAACAGAGCCAGCATGATTACCCTGGGTTAGTTATACCGACACCTGGGCACTGATGATAAAAGTTTTTCGCCATGAAGATAATTAGAAAGGCACTGTCACATAATTCAGAAGCCTCACTGAAGCTAAGGGCATCATTACCCTCTTATACACGCCCCATACGGAGACTGTGCTCTGCATGTAACGTGCGCTGACTAGTGTAAGACAAAAAGAATTAATGAAAGTTTTCCATGCCTAACAATATATATATATATATATATATATATATATATATATATATATATATATATATGCGTATATATGTGTGTTTGTGTGTGATATCCCCATTCAAAACGGTACCATTTCGTTAATTCGCTATACAAGCTTTCCTGACGCCGATGTTTTTTATTACAATTTGTTTGTATGTTTGTTTGTGGGTAAGAGCACACCGCCTCTTGGGCTCAGGTGTCCAGAGTCTTGAGTCAAGTCTTGTGTTTCCTCGGACGTCAGTCAGTCGTCCTTTTGGTTATGAATTGTGGGATATTTCGCTACTTATTGTACCAAAGGCGCTGAAGTTGTATCTGCCTACTAGTGGTGGGCTTGGTTGCGCGTAAGGCTGGGCAGCGTGAGCATGAAACCCATTTGCTGCAAATTTTGCGAACCAACTCACAGTCAGAACAGGGGACGCATGCATCAGTAATGCTTATCATCCCCTTCCCCCCAAGAAAAAAAAACTTATGTGGGTATTGAAGTTCCCCCAGATCAATAACGCAAAAACAAAGAACCTCGAAGGAAGTTCGATTTTTCTGGAGATTTACCTCAGCTGTTTTACCTACGTAGATCATTACCTCGGCTGTGTTATCTATGTATCACTGGTATGAAAACACCACTAGAACTCTTTGCCATTTGGAACAGGTGTTCAAAGCATTATTATTTTATTTAAATGTGTATTACATTCGCCAATGTATCAAGAACTGTGCTCCTGGTCAGGGGCGCAGCTAGGATTTTCCTGGAAGGGGGGGGGGGGTCAGGGAGAACGTGAAATACCAAAACCGCCTGCTGGACAGACGATGTGCAATGAGGTTTGACTAGGAAGACTCTATTTATTTACATATTTATGTGGATTATATACTATATGTATTTATATGTAAATTATAGACACCTCTTGATCACCGGTACGCATTCCCGTAAATGGAGTCTGGCGAGACATCTCGCTGGCTGCGTCCGTATTATTCAACAAGAAAAAATGCGGGCGTAAGGGGGGCGAACCCCTCTGCCCTCCCTCCCTTTGACTTTGCTGGTGCTCTAGGTGAGCTGAGTGGGGTAGCGGAGTCATCTCTTTAACACGCGCACTGGACGGGGGTCTTTTTGTGTCCCCCCACCTGTTTTTCTTGAAAATCTCGAGAACGGATCGGAGCTGGCTGCTGCTACTGTGTGGCCTTGATGGCCATTGAATGACTCGTCGATTGATGCACAGAAATAAAAAATTGGCCTGAAATTTTTGAAGTTTGAGGCATTTGAAGTCAAGCAAACATAGCGAAAATAACGTTTGTCGCTGACCAAATGGGAACTGTATGAAAGGACTAGCGTTCTACCTAAGATTACCACTTGAACACAATCAGGCGACATCATTCGGGCATAAGTGATGGATGTACCAAGACAAAAGCCAGGGTCAATAAGGGTCAAGGTCATCAAAGATCAAGGTCAACCAGCTTGTGACCTGATCCAGATTTGCTTTGAAACATGTCGGTTTGTATGAAATATCCATTCAGAGGCCGTAATAAAAATGCGGGTGCGCATATTGATACGCTTACATATACCAGGGTCAATGGAGGTCTAGGTCAAATATCTTGTGACCTGGTCCAGATTTGCTTTGCGACATGCCGAATTGTATGAAATATGCATTGAAAGACCCTAATAAAAACACGTATGCGCACATTAGTGCGCTCATATATACCAGTGGTCAGTGCAGGTCAAGGTCATCAAAGGTCAAGGGTAACTATTTTGTGACCTGGTCCAGATTTGCTATGCAATATGCCGATTTGTATGAAATATGCATTCAGTGAATCTACTGAAAACACGTTTGACAGATTGATATTCATATATATATATATATATATATATATATATATATATATATATATATATAAATACAAACACTGGCATGTTCAAATGTACCGATGTTGGCTACCTTCACCGAAAATACGCGAAAAGATGCGTGTAGCGCCCTCATTTACACTCAAGCTATCCCGTGTTACTCAAAATCTGATCTGCAAAAGATGGAAAAATGACGTCATAAGTGAATGACCTGACATGACCTCAATCCGAAATCCTCAGTTAAGACGTCACATGAATGGAAATTGTGCTGTTCTACGTTTTAACGCCCAAACAAACACCCTTTTCCCGTTCCGTTCCAAAACTTGTACGGAATGGCCTGTACGGGCAGAGAAAGTGTCCAAAGTTGACCTTTTCGACCCCATTTGATCACCAAGATATGGACCTAGGGTCATGAAAATTGCACACAATGTAAATCATTAGCGTCCTACCCAGCCAATAAAATATCATGTTTCTAGCTCTTTTTGTTTCCGAGATCGGAGGAGGTCCTTTTGGACGCCTTTTTCAGTGCGCGTTAGCACGAAACCCCCTTCCACTGCGCGAGTTAATGGTGCCCTTGATGGGCGGCGGCTGCGCTCTTGACCTGCATATGTCCGCGTTATGCAGAAGCACCTGAACGAGCCGAGCAAGGGTTAAAGAGACCAGGGAAGGGTCTATGCAATGGTGTCACCTTCGGTCCACAATGGCCATCGTATGTATGCATGTATGTATTTACGTTTGAGGAGCGATCTACAAGAGTGGCTATTACGCCCCGTGCGAAGGGTACGCAGGTAAAAAACACATGCATACATAGCAAAAACAGCTAACGTCAGCCTCACGCGGGTCGCACATTATGTCACGTCGGGCTGCGGATTCATCATCCACCGTTTTAACCCTATTCCCCGGGGGCTAGGTGGTATGGCCAATTCCCGGCAGGAGGGGAGGGGCGGATTCGGCCCCCCTGAAATCTCGAGAATTACACATCCGATTTGATCACAACAAACGGCAATCAATTTGCCATGATGTGAACTACATTAAAAAAAGAAACTTTCAACATTTCGAAAGGGGTGGATACAGGAGGAAGGGCAAAAATATCGAAATGGGGGTGCGTTTTGGACTTCTTATAACTCTGTTGTTTATGGACCGATTTCAATGAAATTGACATGAATCGAGAGATTATGGATAGGAATTTTACCATTGATACACACATTTAAATTTTTGAGGAAATTCATAGGCGTTCACAGGGTTTTAAAAATAGGAGGATTAGTTTTCCAAAAACTGAATGAAGAAACAAGGCAAAAGCACTTATTTTGGCTTCTGCTAGTCATGTCATGCTTAACAAGTGCAAGTCGAATTGCAATGTTTGCATAATGTCAGGATAGGCGGTGCCAGGGACATGAAAAAGGGGAACAGTCATAGTCATATGCTCTTCAGGCCAACTTGTGACCGTTGGCCTTAAATGACCTCCAGTGGCCTTGGAGCCACTTGGAATGGTCTCGTGTGCATTTAATATTGTCTGTAAACGTTTTCAATCATTTGAATTCACTCTATTCCAAAAATTTCATTTTATGGCTATTGTGATATCCGACACGCGCAATGACATTTTAGGTCATGGCTCCTTGACCCGACCTGATATCAAACTGGAATTTGATACACAAGTAGAAAAAACTATTCTACGTTATATATATTCTGGGTTTGGCATTGAAAAAAATAACGCCGAAATTATTACTATAAAACCAAATTTTGATTTTTGACCTTGACCTGACTTTGTAAAGTGACCTCAGATGAACAAAATTATATTTGCACGTTGCGCCAACTATTTAGCTATATATTCATATGGGAGCTTTTAAGTGCTTTTTTAAAAATGCTGTTTTTGGCAGTCATTTTCCTTTTATCCTCAACAGGGCCAAAATTGGCCCGAGGTGCCTCTTAAAAACGTCGCCTGGCTCCGCCCCTGAGCGAGACAGAATTTTGAAATTTTGTCACAGTTCGTCGAAAGAATAACTAGGAAAAGCACTACATTTCGTGAAGCTGCATTAAAAACCCTGGAATTGGCAATCAAAAAACCCGAGGGGGGACGGATTCAGCCCCCCCTGCCGGGAATAGGGTTAAGGCCGACGAGAAACGCTGATGTCCCCGAGACATTAGTTCGGGCGGCAGCCGGTTGCACAATGCGCACGCTCTCGAGCAATAGCGCCTCTTACCACCCTCGACTCTGGACCGTCGGACGTACAGCAGTCCGTCCTGCCTGGTGGCTTCAGTTTGGACTTTAGGAAGGGTCAATGTGCGCCCGCCATGACAGCGTGTGCGGGCAATTTACAATCTGCGTGGCTTGCCGCCCCCTCCCCCTCATGGCGGGGCCGGGTGAAATAGTGACTGATGACAGGCTGCAGGCAGATAGGAATGCTAGGTTCCCCGAAGGGAAACATTGTGCTGCCAGAAGGGCTGCCGACGGCTTGAAAAATTCAAATGTTCAGAGAACTGTACACCGTCAGTTGTAAACAACTGACGCCAAGAAATGCGGCCAGTTTCTGTAAGATCCAATGGATTGTGTCACTGGCGTCATCCTGTCATCCGGTATTCCACATGTCACCTCTTCTCCGGTCGGCGCAAACATGTCATATACAGCAGGAAGTACAGCAGTCTGTTGGGTCACTGGGCTCGCTTCTCAGCGTCTGCCACGTAGCGAGGCCAGCTGGGCCAAGCGCCAGCCACGACCGTCACCGTAACGAGCTTCTGGCGTGTTTTACCAGTAGCCTTGTCCCGGGATTTGTCCCGACAGTCACCGGTCACGCTGCTGCGTCTGACAATCAAAAGTCACGCACCGGAGCGGGGTGCTGTGGAAGCTTGTTTGAGCTCCGGCAGCCTGGCACCACAATCAAGGAACAATTTACTAGATTGCCACGGAACATGAGAACTGGTATATTGCTGGCCGGCTTTTTATGTTGTGCTGCTTATGAGTCGGCCAATAACGGTGCGTGCGATGGCACAATGCATCCAATAGAGGATAGGACAGGGTCTCATGGCTTTCATGAATGTTGTAGGTAATTACCGGCCACCACAATGGAGTGCCCCGATCATGGCTGGAGATTTCCGAAAATCTTTGTGGGGAGGGGTCATACTAAGGCTTCAGACAGTTTCTTTTCAGTCGTTGTCATCTGCCTGAAATCAGAATCTTTCGAGAGGATGTGGGTGGTGGGATAGGGGGTTGGTGGCCTATAACCTTCCCCAGGAACTCCACATATGACTGAGGATTTGGCAACAGGGGCGTTGATTTCTATAAATGATTGGAGGGCCGAGCCCAAGGCGCGGCAACCTGACCTCCCCTCCCCAAATAAGGGTTTCTCAACGGATTTAGCCTAGGTTACTTTGGCCAACGGAAATTTACAAGTTTTTTTTCTTACTATGAATCAAACGAAAAAATACATTTATCCCCATGTATATACGTGTATATATGTACAGAAGATAGATTGGTAGATAAAACTCTTAAGCATTTATTCTTAACTTTTTTTGGTATCTCTTATCTACTGCGCCTGTTCTTTTCAATGTTATTGCTCATTTCCCTTTAAAACCCACAGAAAATACTGGGGGGCCCAAAACAACACTGGATGGGTCCAAATCAACATGGGGGCCGGGGCCCTCTCAAAATACAAATTGACACCCCTGCTTGGTCACTCCTATTCATAAGCATACGGTACCATGTCGATGGACGAAGACTGTATGTGGAGGAAATGCGGCCTAGCATAGAAAGGGTGGGTAAGATTAGCTTCGCATTTTCTTCGGTTCCACATGCCGGTCATACGTGGTGTGGCATTGTGCCGTTCTGCGTTTGTCGATAAGTGGTCTCCCTTTCGTTTGGGCTATGTTGCGACTTGGCCACCGCCGACAGACGCCCCCAGCTGGCAGCAACCTCGATACTCACGGAGAAGACGTGGACTTTGTAGAGATGGTGACAGGTCGGCCGGTTGGCTTCGGTGTCGGGGGCGAGCTGCCGCTGTTCCCTTGGGCTTCCCTGTGTGGACTGCGGTGACATCTGCTGGCCATATGTGACCGCTTCCCGTGCCCGGGCGTTTGATCTACTCGGTCCTTCTGATCGTCGGTCAATGGTAACGATGACTGCGCCGGCGCGAATTAGCCCCGCCGGTTTAGCCAGCTACTTCATACTTCGTTTTACAGCGAGTAACGGAGAGAGAGAGAGAGAGAGAGAGAGAGAGAGAAGGAGAGAGACGCCGGCCGTGGAGCACACTGACGGACCGTGCCGGCCGTTCCCGCTGGTTACTAACAGGACGGGGAGGCGGCGGCAGCGGCGGCGAGAGGCGGCACGATCGACCGGGCCTGGTAGCCGCGTTACGGGCCGCTATTGCTGCGCGGCGTAACGAGGCCCGGCCGGGCGACGGCACGGCCACCAGTAGAGTGTGCACACCACAAACACGCTCTGTGGAACGGCACGTGATGCGAATTCGTCATGGGGCCGCCCACATGTGGAACCTTACGTGGCAAAAATGCCTCATTACGTGACGAGGGTGTGGGAAAGCCAAGAACGGAGTGGGGAGAACAAGGCGGCCCGGGCCAGGCGAGGGCGGCGCGGCCAGCCCTCAGGGCAGCCGTGTGGCCTGGCGGGCTGCGGCGGACTGTTTCGCGTCGTGCGGGACCTGCGCCCGGGACAGATCGTACCTGTCCGCAGCCGGCAGGGGTTGGTTGGTTGGTTATTGGGGCTTAGGGGCGCACCGACTGCAGGGTCATTCGGCGCCCAAAAAGGGGGCCGGCCGGACGGCACTGGCTGCACTGTCCAGCGCCTGCGACGTGACGCGCATGCCTGGTCACAGACAACGGATGTGCCGCCGTAGTGATGGGCTGTATAGTCATGGTCCATGAATGTCGCTGCCGTGGTTCCCGTGCACTCAGCACGTAAAGCCCATATGACCGTTGTTCCCGATCAAAGGCTACGTGACTAGCTGCAAACGCAGGTTATCAGGGAAGTTTAAGGTATCAAAAGGTGTCGCATGCACGATGCTGCCACCATACAAGGGGAAAATAGATGACAAATTCAGTAACACATTTCAAAATTCCAGTAACGGTTCAACTGAGCATTCAGTTGCGTGTACAATAACTGAGTTAATGTGTTTTGACTCCAGAGCTGAGTTAGGGTGGTTTGTGCAGAGGAACAGAAACGATGGAGAAGTTACGAGTTCCTTTGTTCTCGTTGCAGTCCAATTTTCTTAAAGGTGTGCGCTATCCGAAAAATAATGAAAATCAGTTCTCGTGTGAAAGAAATCAGAAATTCTGCAAATCAACATTATAATATGGCAGTTGCAATAAATACCTGCAGTCAAAAGGCTTAACCGATGGATTGCGAGGCCACTGTAACTTGTCAGTAAAAAACAAAAACAAAAATCAACGACGTCCAATTTGTTGGGGAATCCTGGTGAACAGTCACATCCTTAATGCCATCCGTTTAATAGTTATATTCCGTTTTGAATCGTTACGCAAATCGTATGAAATGGTAATGAGGACGACCAATGCATATTTTGGCTACCAACATACGCTTTCCTCTCTTAAGCTGCCTTAAGCTGATACTTCACTGTGAACTGCATTTAACAACACGAATATGGGCTGGCAAACGCCTTTAGGCAATGCATAACGGAACTAGTGATCAACAGTTCAACCATATCGCGTGCTAGGGGGAGAGATTTTGCTCTTCCGGTTTTTCGCTCACACGCCATTGCCGGGCTTTTTGGAGCTGCTTCACGAAACTTAATGGCTTTTCTTCAATGTGTTTTCCATATGTGAGAAAATTTCAAAAATTTAGATCCTCCAGAGGCGGTTCCAGGACAAGTTTTTGGGAGGCATGTTTGAGGAATATCGCGCTTTCTGGAGATTACGCACTTCGACGTGGTCATGCAGTATTTTGATGTCCTTTACAAAGTCACGGACATTGCAGATGATCCAAATATTTATAACCTGCACTTTTACATGCATTTCTAAGAAAAATGTTTGTCGGAGGCGGATCTAGGGGCATGCAAAAGGGGTATTTTTATTTTCTTATTACTAAGACTTTGATCGTATGAATAAAACGAGGCAAACGTGTGATGTATGCATACTCTACTGTATGCATACAGTTCATTTACATTTACTGCCAAGGGCGTCTCCAGGCATCGGTTTTCGGGTGGATATTTCGTCCAATAACATGTTCAGTGGGCCTAACAGACATCTGGATCTTAGTGGTTGGATTTGCTAGTTCCACTTATATTACGACCAAATGCCATATATTTCAGTGAATTAAGATCAGAGGCAACGCCAGGGTAATGAAAAGGGGCATTTTGTTTGTCCTTATTCTTGAGATATTACGACTCGTTCTACGGAGCAGAACACAGCTATCAACATGTAACAACATCTTGACCCCTCTTTCTGGTACCTAAATCCACCTAAGAGCACTTGCAATGTGTACATAATACGTATGGCCTGTGACGCATATGAAAATGTTTTCTTGATGTACACAATTTTTCCGGATTTAGAAAAGGCGACAAAAAACTTGCCGATAATTCTAATATTTCGAAACAATGCGCCTGTAATCTCAAAATGCGAACTTTAAGTACAATAAAAAAATGTTATTCACGATATGTTTGAGTATGATAGCCATTTACCAGCGGTTCACCATGTAGAAAATTATTCCGCTTTTTCTGATACCTAGATCCATCTATGGATGTTTGTCATATGTATATAATATGGCATGTGGCATCGACTGAAGTGTTTTCCGAATAAAAATAAGCTCATTTTCATTTAGAAATTTCTTTCTGGTCCGCCGCGAAGACACGAAACAACGAAAATTGTGTTTAACCACCTATCTCATCTAGTTAACAAGTAGCTATACGCCAGTTGACACGCTAACACCAAACGCCACATCAAGCGCCTGGAAGTCACGGGCTGATCGGAGTTTGCGAAATGCATGTTTCACATGTCTAAGCATTGGCTAATAAGTTTTACATGGGACGATTCTTGGTAAGCCTCGTTCTTTGCCGGCACAACACTGGTTGAAACTACGTTTATATCATACAGTTCCTGTGCTGCCTTAATAGTAAAAAACAGCCTAGTCGCGTACCTGCGATCGAGACGAATCTGTAACACGCTTTTTATTATCCGTTGGTAATGTGTATGTCTTTTTCACTTTTGCGTCCTATGTATATGCGATGGATACCAAAAAAAAGAACATATTATGGAAGCTCATAGATACATAAATGAATTCATGTATCGTAAAAAACTGGGCTTCATTTCGAAATCCTGCTTAAGCTCATAAGAAATTAACCGTAAACAAATGATTATTTGTTTCCAAACTGTGCCGCGCCCGATCGTCAGGGTTCCGGAAGAAGTCGGACCGAATAGTTTTCTGCCCGCTAGCCGGGCCGGACAGTGCTCTGGTGGAAAGCCGTGCTGGACAGTGTTCTGCCAGCCAGACGGGCAGGGCTGTTCTGCCAGTCCCGCACCACCGGCTTCTGCGGTACAATCGCCTAGTGCAGGGTCGCCCCTCAGAGCAGTATGATCGGGAGTTTGTCATTAGAAAGTGTGTCTCTCGTAAGTTTACTCTGTTGCTGTGCTGTGGGACAGTCATCCCTTATGGTCAAGGCGTTCGGTCGTAGTCGTAGCCGTAGTCAAATAAGATTGACTGAGCTGTTTTGTTTCATGGTTTTGTGCCTTTATGTGAAGCCTACATGTGGGAGATAGAAACGTTGACTTCGGTGTTGGATAACTGTTGTGAATGGCATTCACTGGCGGAAAATGATTAATGACGTTCTCTCAGTCATCAACACTAGTCCTGGCGTCAAAAGAGATCGTGACCTTACCGTAATCACAAGGACACGTTCCCAAATACATACACACGCACACACTAGTACGAGTGAACACACTTCGGACGGCACAAAATCAGATCACTACTCTGGAGTGGTCGAAATGGCGCGTCCCGGAAACGAATGCCCAGCCGACCCAAAACGTCAGCAGGCAACGGCCACCATAAAGGCGCAGCAAGGCGTAATGCAACTTCTGGTGATCCCCCCATACTGCGGCGGGTATATACATATACAAATATATATATGGCCGACACGTGTGCCTAGCCATACCGGCCAGCCCCCGGCCAAGCGGACCGACTGGACTGGTGCTGTCGGTATAGCTGCTGCTTTAATGAAGCTTCTGTACGTCCTGGAGCCGAGGCAAGCAAACACGTGATTCATGTCTTCATGCCTTTACACCTCCTATTCTCATGTCCAATATCACGCATACCATTTTCAAAGAATACAATTGCAGGGCGCGTTTTTTTAAACAACGAAAAAAACATTGCTTCCTGTTTGCCTCATTCGAAAGGCGTAAATGTTACTACCTACGGGACGTCAGTGCAGAATTTCAGATCTTTATCAAATGAAGTCCACAACATTTGCCCAGATCGTATACTACAACGGACCTTATCACTGCTAACCCAAAAACTCAACGGACTGACTGAAGGGACTCCCATCGGATCATACATCTTAGCCATTTTTCGGGATGATAGAAGTTTGTAACGAAGGCACGAATGCCCTTAAATTTTGCTCTGGTTACATTCGCTGCTAATGCGATGGCTGCCAAACAGGCTCGGTACAATGTCTTTTCTGATGTGGCTGCTGTGGTTTACCGCGAGCTCTGCGTAGTGAGCATGCAAGGACAAGTTCTACGTAAATTGCACCACTAAAATGGAGGAACTCTTATCTGACTTAAAGTTTACTGCTTTTTCTCTAGCCGTAGACAAGTAATCTTCTCGCAACCTTTGTGGAGTCCTCTGTCTGTTTTACAGTGCTGTTGAAGGTTGGACCAGGCAGCCGAAGAAAGAGAATTTCCTGATTATTCGATATTCATAAACAAAATTTGTCATACTCACATCTAGACATCAACTTAATCAAGAACTGTTTCAGACACAATGATCATGATGAATGGCTAAATAACTAAAAATAAATTAATGAATGGGTCAGGTTTTGTTTGACCACCAACCGTGGACTTGGCCTAAATCTTGAACTATTGTACTGCTCATAAAGACTTATCTGATGGTAAATAGCGTTCATTCCTCTAGCGACGATGATGTTTGATTACCCGAGTATGACCACGCCAGCTTACTTTTTTGGTGTAGTAGCGGCGCAACTGCCGACGCGACAGGTGTTGCAAGAGACAGGTGCACCAAGGTAGATGATATTGCAATGCACTGTAAATAACAACCACTTCCACAGATGGCACTAGATTAGGAAGTCCACACAACGACTCACAGCTGCACATGGATGGTGTCAGAGACCCTTATGACGCAAAACTATCAAAATTATAAAGCAAGATGTCAAAACGATTAAAGTGAAGATTTGTACACAATGAATTTCGAACATGCTTCAATATTAATTACAACCACTGTCAATAATATTGCGTGCTATGTCTTATGGTACCCATGAACATCTCCGTTTAAAAAGTAATAACAATTAAATCGTAACAACATGTCATCACTCTTATCGCACTGGTCGGCAGACAGAGAACAACAGTATTCCACGGTGAAAACTGTGGTGCTTCCAAAGTTAACCTTATTCACACTGGCCACCTTTGGAAGATTCCGCACAAATAGTGCGATAGCAAGTTGCGTCATATGTATATCAAGATTAAATAATGTTACCATACATTTAAGTAGAATTTATCATTTAATTGTTTGATTATGACGTTATTACATCGTATTATTCTGATTTTTTACACAGTATTACATTATTAAAATGATCAGTGACGTGAAATATGCAGATGTGAAGCCACGCCATTGTAAATTTATTTTAAATTTACTATTTAATCATCAGGTATGTTAAATTTTTCTACTATATCACATCATTATTAAACTATGTTTCATTATTATTATTGCGACATTTAAATTAAAATTAAATTAGAATGCTTCATTTCAGAACAATCCATTTATATCGCATTTCTATAAATCACGTGTTTTTACACTTTTCTGTGCCTGATTTCTTGTCTTGCTTGTTCCGATCAATGGCGAATCAGCGTCGAGATTCCACGTAAACATTGGCCGCAGAAACGTGAAAAAATTCTACGAGAGCTCTGGTGGCTGAGTTACTTTTCGAGGAGGTACGTAAATAATGTACTTTTAAAGTTTTTTTCCGCTGACGTTGTAAGTAGCACATCTCAACACTGTATTTTAAGCACCATAAAACCACTTACGATATATTTCTAACAACTTAAACGCAGTTTGGTAATCTTCGCTCTAACCGTCAAAACTGATCTAACTTCGACCAGTTTTGTTGACAATGCACAACGCGCACGAGAACGTACACTCGACCCGGAAACTAAAATTCAGCAGAGGACTCTTGCAGCTCGGAGCGCCACTGCAAACTCCATTTGTTGGAACGGCTGGCGTGAGGTCTGCCTGCACCACCAGACGTTCCGGGCCGAGGTTGCGATGACCCCTGTGCCCGGCCATCGGGGCGCTGAGTCGCCAGTCAGCTGCCTGGCCTTGCCCAGAGCCATTGACCCCGCCACCGTTTCCCCCGCTTTTGTGGCTTGTTCAGTACGGGTACACACGACGCACCAGTCGTGCGTGTCGCGCTGACACACCTTTGTCCAGTGCCAGTCGCCTCACAGTCTCAGCATCCGTCTGGCTAGCTCTGATCAATTACTGTCCAGGCGGGTAATGAGCACCATGCGAGACATATCCGGGCTAAAATTGCAGTTGTGCTGTGCTGAGGCGGTTTTGGGACCCTTGTCATGGGCCATCACCACGGGGCCGTTGCTTTTTATTACAATGTCCTGATGTCGCCAAGGGAGAACAAAAGTCCCAGGGACTACTTTTATCCATCCATTCCACCTGCCTTTAGACGGCAGCGTGTGCGGGTCCTGTGGTCCTTGGCTGTGAGTGTGCGTGTGGGTGCTAATGTTCTGGGCTCAGCCGAAGGCGCTGGAGTGTCCTGACAATACAGCGCCGCGCCGCCGGGACTCCGCGACCGCGGCCGCTCAGTGAATGCCCAGCAAACAAGCCATTCAGTCGACTCCATCCGACGCGATCGAATCAGCAGCGGCGCAGCTCACAAAAGCTGGCAGAATTAGCTCCCGGCGTCGCCGAGACGTCGATTCTGGCGCAGACAGACAGAACGGCGCTCGGCCGTCCTCAGATCGGACGGATTCTGAAACGTTACGGACCGGACGGACTCCGGAGGGTTACGGACCGGACGGACTGGAGTCCCTTCGGACCGCAACGGACCGGACGGACTCCGTAACATTACGGACCGGATGGACTCCGGAACGTCCCAGACTGGACGGACTCGGCTGCTGTCATGGAGCAGAAGCAATGCTGGGCTGCGACGGTCGGTTTTTGTCACCGGGGGGACGTCTGCGCAGGTCAGAACAAATCTAGGTAGAAGCGACTCGAGTGTCTGGTAAATGAGAATCGGTGGTGTGGCCGATAAATGAGAATCGATCAGTACGAAGCACTTCATGACTGGATAAGTTGATATCACTGCCGGAAGAAGCAGTAGACCCTGCCGTTCTTTTAGTGGTGACTGACAATACAGATATTGGTAGTAGCTAAATCTTAATTGCAACCTTTGGCCTGTTTCTGAAAGATAAAGTACAGCCTACAACGTACACCTTAAAGCTGTTTTTCTAACCATGCGTAGGTTGTAGCGAGGTCGTAGTTTGTGGTTTGTAGATTCGCAAATAGTGTTTGAATGTTCACCATTGTAACGCACTAAGAGCATGATTTTCGATTTAACCCCATTCCTGGCAAAGAGAGGACTGAATCCGCCCCTCGTTTTTTTTTGCTTGGTGATTCTGGGGTTCTTGACGCAGCTGTATAAAACTTGGCCACTTCTCCAAATTATTTGTTTTATGTACTGTGCCAAAATTTCAAAATTTTGTTTTGCTCATGGGCAGAGCCAGGCCACGTTTTTGGGAGGCACCTCAGGCTATTTTTGGTCCTGTTTAAGGTGAAGAAAAAATGGCAGCCAAACATCAGGTTTTTAATATAGAATGCAAAACTTCATATAGGTAGATAACTGGGAAAGCATCCAAAAATAATCTAAATCTCAGGTCAGTTAACATGATCAAGTCAAGGCCAAAAGTCAGAATTGATCCTATGGTAATAATTTTATCGCTGCGCTTTCAAATGCAAAACCCGGAACAAATATGACTTCGAAGAGTGTCCTCTACTTGTGTACCAAGTTTCAGGCTGACATCAGGTCGGGTCACGGAACTGACCTAAAATGTCAATTCGCGTACCGGATATCACGACAGCCATAAACGGGAATTTAGGAAAAAAATTGATTCAAACGACTGAAAACGTTTCCAAACAATGCAAAATGCACTCAAGGTCATTGCATGTGACTCTGACGTCATGGAAGGTTCTGTAAGGTCAAAGGTCGTAAGTTGACGGGGTGAAAATTTGTCCATAACAGTTCCCGCTTTTCATATCTCTGGCGCTGCCTATGCTAACATTTTACAAACAAAGTAATATGATTTGTACTTGGCTGGTAAAAGCTAAAGAAGTGTTTTTGACTTTTTTACTTCAGTTTTTAAAAGAAAATATTCCTCCCACTTTCGAAACGCTGTGAACGCATATGTTTTTTTTCCAAATTCCAAACGCATGAGCCGTGGTAAAAATTGCCATCCATAAGCTCTCGATGCGTGCCAATTGCAGCAAAATCGATCCATAAACAGCGGAGTTATAACAAAGCGAAAAATGTCCCCCATTTTGGCTTTTTGTCTCCGTATCCACCCCTTGAAAAAAATTCAAAAACTTCTTTTCACAAAATGTGGTTTACATCGTGGCGAATCTGTGGTCGTTTGTTGCGATGAAATCGGACTTGACTTCGTGAGATCTGGCGAGGGAGGTTGAGCCCCTCCTCGGCCGGGCATTGGCTATACCGTTTAGCCCTCCGGGAATATGGTTAAGTTTTCCGTTATATCCAGAAGCATTTTTTTTGGAACAAAATTGGAACAAAGGGCAGGGCCTCTTCTTTTTTCGAGTTGGAAATTTCGCTGGGGGACCAGGCTAAATGGCTGTCTGGCCGGGCCAGGAAAACCTAAGTAGCTTCCAAATGCACTTGCACTCACAGGGCATCGTCCAGCCGGCGCACGGGCGACGGCAGGTATTCAGCTCCCACCCGAGATCCCGGCGGCAGCGCCCGCCAAACAAACATGCTGCCAGTCCTCCGTTCCAGTCCTGGTGGTGTCTCTCCGACGAGTCGGTCTCCGGTGTCAGCAGTCCTGGCTGTTCTGGCGGCTCTTGCCCACGACGGGCCTCCGGCGTTACCGCCAGGATCTAGACTGGTGCAGCGGTTTGGGTTCACTGGCGGACAATCCGCCTGACTGTGCAGAAATCGCCCATTAGTCAGACTAACCTATTGCCAGGTGCCCCTCAGCTAATTTGCTAATCGAGTCCCTGACAGAATCGCACTAAGGGAGTTAAGAGGGTTGAAACTCCCCCACCCCATCCCACTACGGAGGAGGCCCCCCCCCGCCAAAATCTCGAGTTTCTCCGCGCTGCGTGCGGAGGAGCTGTACAAACCTGCGCGCCTGTAAAAGACGATTGGTCTGGTGGCCTATGAAGAGGTCGTGCTGGCCTATAGACCCAGCCGGCGCAACTTACTGGGTCCCATATCGTCCCTATTGGCCCGTCCATATAAGACCCATTAACTTGCGTTACATTTTTTGCCAGTCCCAGACGGCCAGCCCAGCTGGGGCCCAGATGGGCCAATGGCTGGGCCCTCTGTAGGTCCTATGTGGTCCAATGCGTGTCTTGTGTGTACCCTATATGGGCTCAGTATGAGTTCTGTGTTAGCCCCTTGTGAGCTATGCATAGATGAGGACACTGTGGGCTCAGGATGAGTTCTGATGCATCCTGAGTGCGGTCCGTCTGGGTTCTGAATGAGGTCATCCAAGGAAAGCCCATGTGAAACCCGTATGCAGCTCACTTAAAACGTATTCAGAATCCATGAGCACGCAGAACCCAGTAAGAGGCCATGATGAACTCATATAACATCAGCACATAATGCATGCATAGCCCACACGGGAACTATACAGAACTCGTGTTAAGCCCACATATGGCCACATGAGGACTATGAGTCCATACATGGCTCATACTGGCCAAATAGAACCCAAACAGGACCCAGCTGGTGAAACATTTAGTGGGCAAGTCCATGCTGGTTCCATGTAGATCCCACTTTCTAAGTATGCTGAAAACTGAATTTGTCATGGCACTCAGTACCTGTCTTTAAAATGGCATTGAACTCGAAAAAGTAATAACAAAATCCAATTACTGCATTTTTTAGACATTTTGTCTGGTTTCGCCCGTATTGGACCCACATGGGCCCCATCAAAAGCCCAGTCAAAAGCCATGCCCACCTAAGCACATCAAGCCAACCCATAAACCATCTGGGACCCACATGGACATGTGGGCTGGGAAGGACACCGCCTACAACCCAACGTAAGCCTCTAAAACGGCACCTGATTCCGGCTCCACAGTCACTCCACAGTCGGGTCCAGAGAGCCATCAGGGCTAGCCGCCTTTTCGTTGGAAGACTTCGCTGCGTTGAAAACGTTCATTATGTCCCTCACTACGAATATTTGGTGCCTGTAACGAACCGAACTGAGATCTTTGTCAGCTGAAAATCTGTAGACCTGCACGAAAGCTCAGAATTAACCTTCATCAGTCGGAGGAACGAACATTTTTTTACACATCGTGGCCGGTATGGAAATCTGCGCAGTGAATCAAAGTGAAAGAACGTGTTCGTTCAACGTTAATAAGCATATCAGGCTAGTTATTCCTCAGTATGGGGGGATTTCCCGGAGGCAATCTCGGCATCAATCGATGCCATCTCGGCGGCCGGCTGACGGCCGTGGCCGCGGGCGCGACTCTTGGCGGCTAATGGCTGCTGGCGAGCTGCAGCGGCTGGAAATGTAGCGGGGCGGCCGGCTGCAGTCGGGTCGGCTCCACCGCCGACGGAGAGGCTGGAGCCTCCCAGACCACGGCTCCCGTCCCGGACACAGCCAAGCAGACCAGCCGGTCCGGGCCTCAGTCCCAGCTTAGGAGACCTCCCTCCCATCAAGCTGAGGAGACCTTCCTCCCACCCAGTTCAAGAGACCTCCCTCCCACCCAGCTGAGGAGACCTTCCTCACACCCAGTTGAGACCTTCCTCACGCCCAGTTGAGGAGACCTCCCTCCCACCAAGCTGAGGAGACCTTCCTCCCACCCAGTTCAAGAGACCTCCCTCTCACCCAGCTGAGGAGACCTTCCTCACACCCAGTTGAGGAGACCTTCCTCACACCCAGTTGAGGAGACCTTCCTCACGCCCAGCTGAGGAGACCTTCCTCACTCCCAGTTGAGGAGACCTTCCTCACATCCAGCTGAGGAGACCTACTTGCCACCCTGCTCAGGAGACCTTCCCCAGACCCATCCGGGGAGACTTATCTCCCACCCAGATGGGAAGGATCTATATCTCCTTCCTTTGTCCTAGCTGAGAAGACTGCTACCTGTGCCGGGAGACAACACAGTGTATTTGGCCCGTCAATCGATACGCCTTCGGCATTAATGGTCTGCTATCGGAGACGTCTCGAGCATTAATGTCCTGTCTGGATATACACCTTGGACATTAGAAGCCTAGCAACAAAGACGACAGCTATGAACAGTTGGTTGTCTTTCCACAGACGCGCTATGATCTTTGTTCCGGATAATTAACGGCCAGCCGTCAGACCCGATTTGTTGTAGCGGCGTCGATTCGATGTAGAGACGGGCCGACGCTGCCGCGCCTGGTGAGCTGATGCAGGAGGCCGGGAACCGACCATTTGCAGGGTCCGGTGAGCTGGTGCAGGACGCCGGGGACCGACCGTTTGCAGGGTCCGGTTAGCTGGTGCGGGACGTCCGCAACGTCCGGTGAGCTGGTACAGGACGTCCACAACGTCCGGTGAGCTGGTGCAGGACGCCGGGGACCGACCGTTTGCAGGGTCCGGTGAACTGGTGCAGGAGGCCGGGAACCGACCGTTTGCAGGGTCCGGTGAGCTGGCGCGGGACGTCCACAACGTCCGGTGAGCTGGTACAGGACGTCCACAACGTCCGGTGAGCTGTAAACCAGTTCAGCCACCGCTAACGTCATTCTTTAAATATTTGACAAACAGCAGCGGGCAGCTGCGGAGTAACACGTCGGACCATTGGGCTGCTCTTTTACCATGCTCAGAAACTATGTTATAAGACGTGTCACATACTTAACTGGTCAATGCTACGCTCATTCTCAACACGTTTGTATCTAAAGAATCAGTGAGTTATGCCTCGGAGGCATTTAACTCACCCTGACAGAGCTTACGTTAAATTTGTAGCATTGCAAGTAATCGTGTTACGCTGTGATCATTGCTTCGAGTATTCATGACTTCATTTTAAACTGCTGATAAATATGAGCTCTTCGGCACGCCACTCCCGAACCTGTCACCGTTTTAACGTGTCAACGTTCACTCGAGATGATCATGATCTTGGAGCCAGCAAACCGTCGTTTTCATTGGCAAACCGATTTCCTGAAAATTGCCAGCAAAAGAGATAAATTGTTGCCCTGGAATGTAAATAGCCAGCAAATTGTTTTCAAGGCCCGGCAATTTGCTAAAAAACTCAGGCATTGTCTTTGAGTTACGGCCAGATTAAAATGTCACAGTGGCGCAAGATTTACGGACTATGGAGACCAGATGCACGTCTAGTCCAGGTCCGCAGGAGAACCAGAGATAAATCTAGAGGGGGTGAGCGTGACAGAGTGCGGATGTATTTAATGAAAAAAAAGTCTTAGTCCAGACTCTCGGCTGCAGCCACAGATCGGCGCATTTTTACGTTGTCCATGTAACTTGAAACAGTTTTTTTATCATTCTGTTTTTTGTTCTGTTTTTATTAATTCTTCAAATGCTACAGCTTCGGAATATTGCTTGTTTGACACACGGTAGAAACATTTTTGGGTCAGCATAGCGATTTCTAACAAGAAGCTTTTTATTGCGGTGTCGAGGCTGGTGCAAAAATTTCTGCATTTATCGGATAAAATAGAGGGAGACCGATTGCAGTACTAGGAAAACTTATCCTTAGACTGTGATATTTCAGCTTGCGCGTTATTGTCACTACACGCCTCATTCCACACTATACAGCCAACTTTATAAATAATAATAATAATAATGCTAAATTTAACAGCAATAACTTAAATAATTGGCCAGGGATTTCAGAGACATGGAAGTGACGACGTTAAACATTATTTTTCCCGACATCCGTTGGTATCATGACATCCAAAAACACAGGAAATATGGGCAAGATGGGGAGAGGGAGGCACCAGCAAATTTTAAAACGTCGCTTCTTCATTAAAGCAACGTTTTTTTACGAAGCCGTCGACTCAGTGCAAAAATTGCGAGAAATGGTAAACTGCATGTTTCCTTCCGCCCCTCCTCCCAGCCAAATGTGTCCCCACATTCTCACCGCGATAGGTTGAATGTGCAGACAGCCCCGGCCCAGTGCGGCTGACGATGTGCTTTTGTGGCTTGTTGCTTATATTTCCTGGTCGTTTTCTGACATCCTCCTCCTCCTTTTAATGGCACGATGCGTTTTCTGCTTCCTACTACTCTAGGATTTCCTGGCTCCGCGAGTTGGCAGCTGTGATTATGCTCAGTGGCCAACATTAACCGTCGCCCGGGCGAGATGTTTTCCTATCTTCCACTACGCAGTACTGATCGATTCGACCCCCCCCGGGTGTTTGGCCCCTTATTGGGCAAGAGCCGCGAAACAAAAACGAGCCTGTTGCTAGTCATGAGAGCACGTCAACGGTACCCGGTTTCAAGGTTTTAGGTTAACCGGTGACCTCCCAGATCAGATCAATGACCCGAAACACGCAAAAATCGCAAAACTTTTTGTTTGGACGGCCATGAAGTAAGAAGCTGCGAGATTAGAAAGACCGGACAAGTACCAGAGGACTAACTGAAACGTAGCAAATTTAGTGGTCCCCTTCATCGTTACTTCTGGTCAGACCAGGTCATTTCAGGTCAAACGCTATGACTGGCTGCAACGACATGGAATCTAGAGCCCTCTGTCGGCCATGCAATGAACCTACATGAGTAAAAATGGTGTAAAATGGATGCTGAATTTGAAATCAGCGCATAAAAATACCTCAAAACTTACTTGATGTCAAAAATGGTCATCTGAGGCCACCCGAGGTCAAATTGGGTCAGTGACCTCACATTACCTTGGAAAGGCCCCATACTTGCGTCATTAGGTCAGTTTGATAATCGAGCGCCCTAAAACACCATCACCATCTATTTAGGGTCATCGTGTCAGCTGCGAGTATCCGCGATTTCGTTGCAAGATGGTCGGAGTTGCTCCTTGTTATGACGTCATAACTCCGTGACATGATATGAAATCCATTTTGGATCAAAAGTTGGGAAATTGGTGCCCAAGGGGCACTGAAGATTTGAGAGAAATCCGGTCATGTAAAGGTTATCCCTGAAAAAAGAGGGGTTGGGGGTCGGATCGACGCCTCTCCTCCCGCCCCGGCGAGTGTTAATTCAGTGAGATATCACTATCAGATAGGCACACGGCAAACAAAGCAGTCGGCAGTCATTTTGTAGTGACAATGCCACGGTGTTCCAAACGTCTCCCAGTGAAGAGCACGAAAAGAGAGGCAAAGTATGGTCGGACGCAGTCTTACCGTATCGATGGGATGATGTCACGGAGTTTTTTGATTAATCACGACTGACGTCTCATACTCAGGTTCTTAAATTAGCAAAACTGTGTAAAAGCAGACGAGGAGTTTTGGATTCGACCAGAAGGAATCAAAGGTGGTCGCCAGGCCTTGACATTGGTCGAGGAAGAACATTTGCCCCTAGCCGATCTCACACCATCACCTGTCGTACTGACCTGCTCGTGCCTGTCGTAACACCCTCGTCAACTGGAGGACTCCGTGATGAGAAAATAGCTGGGTGATGCATTCCCATTACGTGGGTGCCATAAAATCAGATATGCTTTCTTACACGGGTGCGATCGTTAGCGAGGCTAGTTTCACTGCACGTACTGGCCTGAATCTTTTCAGACATCCGTTGAGCTTCCAAGATCTTGCCTACATTGGAAAAGCATTGGTAACGAAATATTGTCAGAGTTGGGGTCACGCAAGGTACGTTTAAGCCATGGAGCGCGATGTTTACAGTGCTACACTTTTTCAACCGGGAGGATAGCCGGTCTAGCCGCCCTTCTAGCAAAGTTTTACGTCATCCGTGAGGCCCACCCCATGGCTGCCTCCTTTCTGATTCACCTCCTGTTCGTATGTATCACTCATTATGTACAGGTGCAAGCACTGATAACCTGCTGTTGACCCTAGAAAAAATAGACGGCGGTTCCCGGAACACTCGCAGCTGCGGAAGAGACCATGACACGCGTATGCCTCATGGCACAGTCATTAGTGTTCCAACGAAAGTCTCAACTAGAATGGATATTGGTGTTAAAAATGTGTTTGGACTGTAACTGATCCTCTGGATGCATCCGTCTTTCGGAATACATTCTCCATAGCTCTCTGGGCGCAGCCTCCGTCGATCCTCTGAAAACATCTTTTGTCGATTTTCTGAAGGTATCGTCTAAAGGCAGTGAAAATCATTATTCCGAAAGTTTTTTTTCCGTTAGTCCTATGCAGCCATCGTACTTTGATCCTCCGGCTGAGCCCTCTTGAGAGAAAGTCTGTTCCTGTCAGCCTGGCGCTGCAGGCCGGCACAACTTGATCTCATTAGTTCGGCCCGATCCGGCTCCTTTATTTCACACTCCACTGTCCCTCGATGCCTTTCTCGTCAATAGAGGAAGATCCAGGATAAAAGAGCGGAGAGGGCCCACGTCAACAAAGTTTTGGAGGGAGTACGGGGTCAGTCGCGATATCGAAATTCATGGCGTATGGCCTCCAGGAAATGAGCTGAACTTCTTTCATTCTCGCTTTTTACGCGAGCTGCAACAGTTTACCGGGTACAGTTTTCCCTGGCTAATCAAAACATTTCCTAAGTGAATCTGATTACATTAACGTGCTAGGATATTTTTGTGATTTTTTTTACTGGTGGGCTCACCGAGAAAAAACACCGTGAAGAAATGAGAAAGATATCTCCGAGAGACAGACGTCACATACACGAGTAGTGTTACTGGTCACATTTTTTCAGAGAAGAACGAAACCAGAAGAAAAACGCTAACCGACAGTGGGACACTTGGAAGGGTGTTTGTCACCACTGGCAGCGGCGGAAACAAGTCTCCCTACAACACATCAGATAACACAACGTGAAGGAAATAAACTCTGGTAGCAACTGACGGATGTCCAGTGAGTTCAGACGGGCGCACTTATACCCGCCCCCCTTCCCCCCAGAAAAAAACGCTGTGCAGATAGTCGGGAACCGTCACGCGCTACTGACCTCGACTGGATCAGTTCCTGCTGTCAGCGTTATCTAAAGTATTGTTAATGCATCTCGTCTTAATCTCACGCAAGTCAAACATGCCATTATTCAAACGCCACATCAGTGAGCTGAAAGTAGCCACAACCAGAGTATTTAGACACCCGCACGCGTGTTGGCTGCCCCGTAGTGTCGCTCTTCTCCAGTCAGGGGCACCCATATGCATGCAGTCAGAAGATGAAAATAGCTTTCAGGTATATAACATAGGCGTTTGTAATTTTCGTCACAACTTGTCATGACACGTGAATTTCTATAATCCCGATCGATGGCTTAAGGAGGGGCTCGAGTGCGATGCTTCCTACCTCTCGAGTGCGCCTACACCTCCGACAACCAGTCTGGCCGGTCTTCGGTTGTCGGCCTGACCGCCAGTGTGACGTACTGTGTATGACGTGATCGGAGGTCTCAAAGCCTCTGCCTGGGCATCCCCGGTACATGCATTTTCAAAGTATTGGCTCCTGTGGGAAGCACCTTCAGGTTCTGTCCGATTTTTATCAAACCTTTTCCAGAAATGGGAGCTGAAGCTCAAAAGGCGATACGCGAAGTTTGACCAACGTAAAGCAATAATTGTTGAAATTATGGCGAGTAATTAAAACACGCAGGGTTTGACACCGACAGAATGCTCAAGTTTGCGTAATATGGGCAAATTTTATGTGATATATATATATATATATATATATATATATATATATATATATATATATATATATATATATATATATATATATATAGGTGATATATATCACATAAACTCTGCCTATCTCACGCAAACTTGAGCATTCTGTTTGCTATATATATATATATATATATATATATATATATATATATATATATATATATATATGATATATATACATAAATTGATATATATCACATAAACTTGACATTCTGCTTGCTATATATATATAAACTTGAGCATATCTATATACTATATATATATATATATATATATATATATATATATATATTAATGAATTCAATATTATTGATATACATAATATTTATATAATATGTAGGGACATATTTACGTATAAATATACAATATTTATATAAGCCGGATGAATATAAGGTGGTGTCCTCGATTTACTAATGAAGTTTTCGGAAGCCGAAAGCTGTTGTTTTGGCTAAATATTTCTGTTCATGTATTTAGTATTTATTAATAATCGTTTTATTGGAATTGTCAACATTCCTACGACGCATTTTCAGCAATCTACAATGCGCATTTTGAGTCATGAGGGGTGTACGCGCACGCCAGAAGTATACATTTGTTCACAATCCCCAGCTGGCAGCGTTTCGTATGCTGGACGTTTTTAGCTGACTGTCGGGTCGGATGATACGAGCAGACGTGGGAGTCCGTCGAGAGCAACAACTACAGCCAATCAGCAAACGTAAAAACTGAATCTGCTGATGGTCAACCTGGGCAGGCCAGCTATCATTGGTAGCTGGAGATTCAGACATCAGGCAGCACCTACCGCATATGGCCGGTCGGTCTGGTCTCGGCGGTCTGGCTTCACGGACGTCGACCCAGCGCACGCGAGGCGGCCACAAGGATTGGGGAGAGGGGCCGCACCAGAAGCCCCATAACTGAGGCAGCCCAGTCGGTAACGAAGGGGGGAGGAACCCGCCGCGGACCCGACAATGTCCAATAATTCATTCCAAATGAATGGCGGCATACAAACTTTAAGGAACTTGTTTCATACAGGACATGCATATCGTCACTGTTATGGAGTAACTGTACGGCTTTCGCAAATATAGAAGCCGAGTTTTTCGTTCTGAGAGTGGTAAAGCCCATGCAATGGCTCTAACTAAAGAATTTAGCTGCTGGCGTGTTGAGGCATACCGCGTATCAAGTCGTGCTAGTAATGATCTTGAATTATTTTTTCTCGCTCTCTGGCAGCACTTCCATCCCATCTCAACGAAAAATTGTCATGTATGGTTTGATTCCTTGTTAGTGTCAAAACAGGAGTGTGTACTAGGGTTGTCGAATAATTAAAACGTCTTTGGTTGTGCTTAAGAAGTCGATGTCCAGAAGTAAACATTCGGTTCCTCAAATTTTGTTGAATTTGTTTCAGGCAAAGACGCTTCTCTAAAACGCCTGACAAATGACACATTGGCCAGATCAATGAAGGAAAGGACACGAAGACACGTGGTCATGCACCTTGCGTTTGGGTTGAATTATGGGACAAACACCATCTGGGCAGAATGCATCACATGGCATGTCGCACATCACGCCACGTTGTGTCTTTATTTCCTTCTGACAACTCGGTTCTGTTTACTGCGTGTAAACGGTTCCCGTTACCGGTCACAGTGACCTGGAACTCCCAGTCCGTGCTCGTAAACCGTGGTCTTCTTTCTTGGACGTCAGCGGACGAAATAAATTATAATTTCATGCCAAAGGCGGGAGACGGAAACTGCCATGTTGGGTATTCTAGTCGTCTCTGCATTCTAATTAAAGTTTTCTGTGCTGAAATAAGAGGGGATGGTCGTCGCAGCTGACGCGTCCAGACCAACTTTGAGAGCGTCATTACACTAGCACCTTGCTACCCGGTATCCTGAACCAGACCGCCAGCTGGGGGAGTCATCTGAGGCAGCATAGTAATTCACACCGACGCGGAATGTGGACGTGCTGCCCTGGACGCAGGGGAGATGGCTGCGCTGAATAATCAGGACAACACTCTCAGGGCATGGAACTCTATACCCTACAGTACGCAGTACCTCAGCCCTGCATGCGATTCATTGTAAACCCATACATGCACACACACACGCGCGTATCATAAACGAAGCATTGGTTGTGAAAAACTAAAGCAAATTCAGCATGTGTCATTTCGTTGCCGATATTTCCGATCGAGGTCACGAGTTTTCTTTTCTCTCCCGGATGGTTTTGAAAAATGCAACCAAGAAGAAAGGCCTACTGTCCGGTGCTGCTGCGGTGGCAGACCTACTGTCCGGGGCCTCTCAGACGCCGGCCGTCCTGTCGAGAGGGCGGAAGGGAGGCAGGGCGGCTGCTCTGCGCCGGCGGGCGGTGCGTGCCGGGACAGGCCCGACTCGTGGAAGCGATGCCACTCTGGCTGTTATCGACCGGGCGGCAGCCGGCGGCGCGCCGTGAGCGCGTGAGGCTGTCGCTAGCCGAGCCGGCAGTCCGCTGGCACCGGCCGCCGTCAGCCTGCCGTCCGTGCCGGCCACCGAGTGCAGCTCAACTCAGGCCAGGTCGTGACCTCGCGTGACTCCTTCACGTCAGCGTGGTGAGCCGGCAGCCACTGCCGCGCCGCCGGGCGGTCCGGCGGCGGGGGACGGGCACGGCCACGGGGACGGGGCGGGAGGCGCCTGATTTGCCAGCGCCGTGCGTGACCGGAGCGGCTGTAAGCCGGCTCCGGCACGGTCTGCCGTGCCGGAGTCGAGGCCAAGTTCCGGAATTATTTGTATTGGGGTAGAACTTAACCTGAGCCTAAAGCTTTGGACCGGTAAGTCAGATAACATGGTTTACAACTGACATGGGAAGACATCTTACAAGTAATTATTTAGGGATGCTTTAGTAAAAGTAAGTGTGAATTAAGTTAAACATCGGATTTCGCGCCTCGTTATTTCAGTTACATCCGGTGGGGTTTTGAGGCTCCTTGCTTGCATTCTCAATAAAGTCATTCGCTGGGAACGATGATCATTTCATCATTTCAGATCTCAAATTTTTTTAGACTATCTGCTCATCTTGCCGTTCATTAACGAAAACGTTTTGTTTTGCCAGCGATGAATTGGCGTCGATTCTCGTGGACAGTGCTGGACTGAACAGCTGGAATTTGTACTGCTGAGCTACATTGCTCATACGTAATCGTACATTTTAGGATGCACTGAGTGTTATAACGTATTATTACGTTAGAACAGTGATCTAAAACGTCCGAAGCCAAGTGGAACAAAGCACATGTATTATATCAATGATACAGCTGCCAATACCCCAACACATTTCAGAGAACTGGAAAACACGACAGCAAACAATGCAGGTGATACGTAACGTTGCTAACATTTGATGTTCGCCAAACGCTGGTTTTTTGTATGTGGAAACGTCTCTCCTCATGAATGGCAAAATGTCAGAGAAAAGCGAGCAGATAAAAAGTTCTTGTCACGAATGATATTTTTTTTTTGAAATTTGCGGAACAGTGAAATGGTTCCTCTCCCTACACAATTTCCTTGTCTTATCAGAAAAGAACTGCTGTTATGAAAAGCTAGTGATATGTTCCAAGCTGCCCGTTGCGTTGTCCATAGAGTGGCTGCAACCATACTGGAGGGAATCGCTATCGTATCGTACTGGCAGTCACTGTGCTCCTCGATCCGGAGGGGGGAGATACGAAAACTGGAACAGGTCCGCCAGGAGTCCATGAAAACCCCTACCATCTTGAAGTTCTTGCTGTTCATTGCTCAGAAAGGGCCATGGTGACGTCCAGATCTCATCAGTCACCGCTACACTAAAAAAATTGGGGCTGCTGGCACGTACTGTAAACAAAATGAACAGAACAAAATAAAAAAAAAACAAAGACGAACAAAAAAGCCAGACTGCAGTCCACGAATTTTATCCCCAAAACAATTTTTTACGGATGGACTAAAGCAGCCCAGGGCCAACGGGGAAGCATGCAAGGTATCCTACTGACCTCCATGCATTGTTTTTTTTGTGGCGGAGGGGGAAAGTGAAAAAAAACACAGACCTGGGACGCTGCAAGTTGTTTGCTCTAGCTCCGACTCCACAGTCCTATTCTGCTTGGAGTTCCGGGCCCAGAAATCCGAATCTGGATTTCGCACCTAGTGAGTAATTGGCCCCAGGGCAGTCACCCCAAAGCGATATCGTCGTCAACAGGCACGGATGCAGAAAGTCCAGAGATTAGTTCAGTAAACCTGGTGTCGGCTCTGTCGGTCTCCGACCACCACATGATTGTTCAATCCTCGCCAGAGCATTACTGGTGCAATTCCGTTGATATTTTCGCATGTGGCCGTAAAGCGCTTGTCCCGATCGCTCCGTTGTTTTATATTCCAGTTGTCTCACCTACCTATCTGAACAGAAACTGCTGCCACAGTCCTAACCGGCAATAACTTTTGATCGACGTGACCGGTGGTTTTCAAATTTTGCGCATCATCATCTCAAAGCCTGGCTTAGTTTTCCGTTATGTTTGAACACAATATATGTAGATATGGACATATATGTAATACATATATGGGCTTCTTATGATGTCAAACCTTTGTTCTCACCGTGAAGAACCCATGCATTCTCCGAAACAATTTAATCATCACCTTATAAGTAAAAATGTCATTACGGGCCTCAGCATAGAGGCTTCTAAATTAAGTGCTGAAAACTGGAAAAAGCCCAGCAAACAACGATACTTTCTAATAAGTTTTTTCCTGAGGCCATGCTAGCAGCTGAGCTGGCAGTGTTGACAGCTAAAGATAATCTAGTAGCCTCTCCGCCAGAGTACTGAAAATATTATCGTTAAGGTCAACGGCGAGGTCATTGTTTTTAAAATTATTATAAATCAGACTCAGGCATTTACTTCAGACGACCGATTCGTTCGAAACTTATGTGAGAAAATGGATGTGACAACAGTTTCCGGTCAGATACTAAATACTTCTGTTCGTGTTGTTGAACACTTCAGGCCAGTACCCTGACGGACCACTGCCCTATGATCTCGTTTTGGAGAGCGTTTCATGCAGGAAACACGATTTAGGTCTGGTTGAAGTAAGCCAGTATCTGTTATTTGGTCACCTTCAGCATTACATGGGGAGGGGGGAATTGGTACAAGCTAGAGCGACGAAACAAAAATAGTGATGTAGCTTGGTCTTTCAGCTACACGATGATATCTCGTTCGAATCTTTTGGGCCACACAATAACATTACAGGCACTGTACGGACGACCTCAAGTTAGGTCACGTTAGTGGATCGAGGTTTTAATTGGATCCTACCGAGCGTAACTATTAGGGGCGTTTTAAAGAGCCGAAGACGATTTATACCTACACAAAGGACCCGAATTGCTGTTGTTATGCAAATAAATGTCTCCGATTATATCATGACCCCTCCAGGGTCGGCAGAGCGTCAAAAAGGTTAATGGCCTCAGGTCGCGATTTTCACCTAGCATGGCTTTGATCCAAGTGAGTGCTCTAGTGCATATGTAACTGCGCAGTGCAGTTATTGTGCAGCTGTAACCTATCAATAATGGGTATGCGGTCCGAACCTTAACCAGCTTCTCCTAGGCATTATGCATTATGACGTAGGCCTTAAATATGTCTAAGGAATAGGTATCAAAGATGTCCGTCATACAAATGGATTTTAGACAAAAGGCGTTGAAGAACATTCACAATGCATGTTGGCCACGAAGGAGCGTTAAACGTTCGCGACTATGACGAAACTCCAGTCATACACATCAATGGCAATGGCTATGACTAGCGTTTCAAGTTCTTGACGCATTCTTTGAGGAAAAAAGCGCGGTTTCTGCTTTCATCATTGCCGGTGGCAACTGGTGTCACGATGATGCCGCATGATAGCGGCGCTGGTGCTGTGTGAACGTTCGTTTCCATGGAGCCGGCTCAAGAGCCCCTGTCACGCAGGCGTTGGTAGACAGTACATGTACTGCCGCCCGAGTCACCGTCATCTGGCTCGGTGGTTGGGGGCCACACTCTCCGCACAGCGTGCTGAGCATTGCACGAAATCTCGCTCTTCGCACACAACATCAGTTTCGGCACCTAGACCCAATCCACAGATTCCAGCACCGGGCCGAGTCTGTCTTGGCACCGTACACCGTACACCGGCTGCGGCTCTGGCGCTGAAATCGCCAGAGCCAGTTTATCAGTCAGTTTACCCGATTTTGCCATTCTTTGCTGGCGTTACCCCCAACCAAAGAGCGATACAGAACATGGGGAATTCAGAGACCTTTTATCATTTTGATAACATCACCATCATATTGTGCTATATTGTCGTGGTGATAACATCACCATAATATTGTCGTGCATGAATGTACTGGTGTCGAAAGCGACTGAGAGGAATTAACAAAACGTTGAATTTCTGACGACCGTACTGGAATAGGTGATGGGAGCCCCGGACATCAGGAAGTCTTAGGCGGTAATGCGCCGAACGGCACACTTTGACGCCCTCCGTACGAAACACACAGTGGAGGAGTGTGCTGTAACATTTTTGAGGCCTCTTCACTTGACGGGCAGAGCGTGTATGTTTAGATGCCACTTACTCTTCTCTGTAGCCTTGGCTGCCACGGGGGCCGGAGACCTTATGTACAATTGGGCCCAGCCCACAAATGGGGCGGGGGAGGCGAGCGGTCGTCTAATGGTCGACTGACGATCCGGGCTCATTATTTTGGAGGGAGGGGCTCTGCGTGCAGGGCCGACCGCCGGGCGACGTCGCCGGTTCGCACGCGCCCGACCCGAATACCGGCCGATACCGACGACCGCCCCCAGGCAGCCGACTGGGCTGGCCAGCCGACTGCACCCACCACTGCACACTCACACATACAGACACGGATCATACAACTCAGCCAGGAAAGTGGGTAGACATGGAGCAACCTGGTGCGTAACGTGTGCTTTGCCTGCTCATGCATACACTGTCGAAAGGATCACGTCTCCTACACAGAAGAAAACATCTTACATTTCCGCGACGCATATGGAGATTTGTTGAACGTAAGATTACTTACATTGACTCTACGTATCATTTAATGACATTCGACCGCACTCGGTACCCTCGCCGCCTCTTGAAGTGAGCCGCCGCCGATGGGTGGTGCCTTGTGCGTAACGTCAGATACGGCCGACCAATCAGCGACAAGTAAGACGTCGGTCGACCGGTGCCTAGGAATGTTCGTCCCTTGATTGCGCGGGACCGCGAGCAGTCGAGTGATTGCTGAAGTGCTATAGAAGCTGAGTTTCTATATAATGCGCGAATGTACGGTGCAGGAAGTTCAGTTCAGTTGCGCGCAGTAAACGGTACACGTTTAGTCTGGATTTCCGAATGAGCGAGGCAAGCGGAAGGCGGCGCGTAATGTTAATCAGAGTCACATCGCAGCGGAGGGATATCTTTGTTACACAGACGGCCTATCTTGAGCTGTACTGGAACGTGGAATGCCTTTGGAAAAATTATTTGTGATCAAGATTAAATAACGGGAAACAAAACGGCAGTTTTGTAGTAATATGCTATGAAATGTACACAGGCGCTGATCCAAGGGGGAAGGCGGTGGGGGACGATCGCCACCCTAAGGGTTGAGAAGGGGCCCCTTTCGGGCCGCTTCAAAGGGGCTCCTCTCAGATTCAAAAGGGGCCCCGAAGAGGCCCCGTATAAGCTTCACGGGGTCTCTTTTAAAACGTGACGGGTTGTTGACGCAGTCAGGGGGCCTCTGGGAGGGTTAGATGACCCCTGAGATGCATATTAGGGTTCTTGAAGTTCTCAAAGTGCCCCCGAGGCCACAACAGGGTCCCAACATGGCAGACTGTCCCTGAGACATTAAGAAGGGCCACGGGGCCCCTGAGACGGCCAAGGTGAGGACTGAGTCTCTAGGAGGGCATAGGGGCCGCTGGAATGGCATAGGGGCCCGAATGGATTTCACGGGCCTGTGTAACAAGCTGAAGGTTCATGATGCAGTCAGAGGGCCTCAGGGAGGGCTACTGAGACCCTGAGGCGGCAAGATGACCCCTAAGATGGAAAGAATGGCCCCTAAAACTCTTCAAGGGTCCCTAGGACTGCAAGAGGGGCCCCAACACGACAAAGGATCCACGAGACCACTTACAGAGATCCAAGCCCATAGAGGAACTTTAGTGGGCCTCCTGCCGGCCTTTTACACACCTAAAGACCTGTACGGGGACCACCCGCCGGTCCGTAGGAATCCCTGCCGGCCGTGGGTCCTGCCAGCCTTCAGAGAACCCCTGCTGGCCTGTGAAAGGACCCCCTACTGTTCTTTGGGGACCTACCGGTCGGAAAGGCCTCCTGCTTGCCTGTAGCTGGCCCCTTGTGGGCATGAAGGGGCCCCTGTTGACATGCATGGGTGCTTGCCGCCGCCTTTAGGGCCTCCTGCTGATCTGTGGAGGTACCCCTGCTATGGGGCCCTGCCGTCCTGTAAGGGTCCCTTGCCGATCGGAAGGGCCCCTGCTTGCCTGTAGCTGGCCCCCTGTCAACATGAAATGCCCCTGCTAATATGCAGGGCCCCCTGCCTGCCTGTGGAGGGGCTCGCTTACGGCCTGTGGAGAGGCCTCCTGGCGGTCTTCAGAAAGACCCCTGACAGTTGACGGAGTTGACGGAGGCCCCCAACAAAAAAATTGGTTTTGGCGCGATCATCAACAGTCAGAGAAGCACCAGGCGGTTGAAACTAATAAAGTTTAACAAGGGCAGTGTCCATTGTCGTAAAATTTTCACTGACAGTTTTTACTCATGGGGCCGACTCATAGGATACGGGCTCACCATTGGTCACGTACCCCCGAAATTATGGGCCGTCTATACTTCTTTGCGAGCCTCTTGTGAAGTGTCATGTTAACAGTTTTGTTCAGGGTGCCTACGTGAAGTGACGGGGTCCATCGCTGGGCGAGGACCCTCCCCCAAAATTTTTGGCTGGCTGCGCCCCTGCCCCCGAGTGTGTTAGGCGTGCTTCTGGCACAGAAAATACCCTGAGACTGCCAGAGAGGCCCATGAAACGCCAACAGAGGCCCCTGATACGGCTAAAGGGACCTTAAGACTGGCAGATATACCCCATTCAAAAGAGGAGTACTCCCGATTTAGCTGTGGAGACTACTGGAGACGTTCAGAGGGCCTTGACACTGTACAGGGGCCCTGAAATCGACAAAATGTCGTTTGTAAGTGCCAGAGGGCCCCTGAGACGGTAAAAAATGTTCCCAAGAGATGACAAGAGGGAAACCTAAAACAAGAGGGAGTCCACTGAAACAACCAGCGGGGTCCCTGAAATTACCAAGCCTTGAGACATCCAGACAGTTCCTAAAACGGCCAAACTTCGTAGAGCATTGCCAGAGGCGCCTCTGACACGGTAGAGGGAGACTTAAAGATGGCTCTTGTTAATGCTTGAGGGGTTTCTTAGACGGCGAAAATTCCCCAGGGTGACAGGAGGAAAACCGAGATGGCTTCCGTGTCCGTGAAGTTGCCAGATGGTTCCATGACACTGACCGAGGTGTCCCTGAAATTACCAAAGAAGCGCTTGAGACGTCCCGAGGGACACGTGAAACTGTAAAAGGAACCCGAGACTGCTTGAGGGCCCTGACACGGCAGACGGATCGAGAACACCAAAAAGCTAGCAAAAATTTCCCCAGAAGCTACGAGCGTGCAGAGGGGCTTCTGGATCAGACACAGACACGACATTTCAAGTAGAAAAAGGGACGCAGCCGCCTAAAATCCCGCCGTTGTTATGTTTCGGGCACTTTGTAAGGGAACAGAACGTAAAATTTTCTCAAATGAGGTGACGCGCCTGAATTTTTTGGTTACTTGAGATGCCAAAAAAACGCAAAATTTTACGAAATATTTCAGCCTGGACCCTAGCAGACCAACGTTTTTTCCTATCTGAAGAGCGAAAAACGGGGAGATGTCCGGGAGTGGTGGCCCCGCGCTGACCACTCCCTCGTTACCCCCTTGGCGAAATCCTGGATCCGCTCCTGAATGTAGAATGCATAACATGCATAGTGCAACAAAATATGCAATGAAAACCAATCCTGGTAACTGAAAACTTGTTCGCAATATATTTCCCGGCCTTACTGCAAGGTGTTTTCACTTGATACCAACCATCTGGCTCGGCACTGGTGCCAATTTGTCACCTAGTTGACGGCGCGCCGATGAGCAGTCGTCACGGCTGTTTCTTTATCCGGATTGAGGTGACACTGGCCACAGGCAGCCTTGAGTCGGTCGGCTTACCACAGAGATCTTCGGTCGAACGACGTAATTAATCATTCACTGCGAATTTGCGGTGCTGAGACGTTTGTCTGTTGTCTTCAAATCGTCATAAAAGTATCAAAAGTAGTTAAAACAAGACAATGGCTAGACTGTCGGGCATATCAGAGTCAAGACGAGCAGCGAAAAGCATAAAAAGGCAAACACGCTTAGAACTTAGATCATGGGGCAACGGGTAGGTGACCTGGCAGCAAACATCGGACAGGCATAGAATACCTAATTCTACGCCTTATAGTTCTTGTCTTACGAAGTGAACCTTGCCCAGCTCTTTCATCGTCATCCAGACACGAAGCCAGGATTTTCCTCTGGGAAGGAAGCAAATGTCAAAGTTTGTCGTATGCCACATGCATATGATGAAATTTGTCGGGAAATGCAGCAATTTTATGAAATTTGCCTCGTATCGAACGGTTAGGAAAACATATAATGTTTGCTTTTGCAACATACATACGATAATTATTAAGTACTTCTGCGAAATCGTTATATATCTAGTGTAGACTGCTTGGCCCAGAGGGCCATGACCCCCATGGCTCCCCCCTTGGTTACGTGCCTGTCGTCATCGGCAGTGCGTGTAACATGTCGACAGAGAGCACAGGCTATACTGTGCTTTGCCTGAACCCAAACCGGCGTGAGTGAATACAAGAGGAGAACGGTGGTTCCTAGTGCTGTACATTCGAGTCGTTCTCGCGGTACACTTCAAAGACTTTGCAGTGTATTGGTTGGTGGGTTGCCTGAATCGCCGAATGAATAAAACGCAGTCTGAAATCAATGATTTAGCTAAATGGCATCTGTCCTAACGGAAGACGATCGGCGCTTACGTGCTGGTGCCTGCGTGTCCTGGTGGCTACACGGACCACGAACCTGATGGTCCTGTCCGCCAGTTGGTGCACTGCCTGTGTCGATGAAACTCATCCCGGCACAGAATAGAACAAGACAGTTTAGATGCATCTCAGTGATGTTGGGAAGAATGACGCGCTGTTTCCTGAAGGGTGTTAAGGCTTACATGGCACCGATGCACCACCCGGCTTGATTGCTGTCTTGTCTGGCTTTTTATCCAAGACGACGACGAAGGCCGATTCTTCCATCTGCTCTTTTTTCCCTCGGGATTTACGTAGCAGTTTGCCGTCTTTTCAAGGATGATTTTCCCCAAAAATTATTAATTTCGTTTGGATGGGTTTACTGTTAGCCTACTGGAAACCAGCGATGGCGGTGGGATGTCTGAAACTTCGGTCTGAAGCCCCATCTGACTGGATGGCGTCTGATGCTGCCATCAGAACTTGAGGACGATCCGGAACTGAACGCTGCCGCCACAAAGATCCAGGCCACTTTCCGAGGACACCAGGTGCGGAAACAACAGGCCGACCAGAAAATGGCGTCTCCCGTCGACGATATCGACCTCAACGATCCAGGTCAGCTATTGCCTGCCCGGATGCAATCTGCGTGTCGGTTTTATTCGGCGCATTTTCCTGGCATTTGGGGTTTGCCAGCCAGTGGTTCAGGACTTCGGGTCTGGTATTCCACATACGCCTTTCAGACTGATGGTACACCATGAGCTACCGGTTCCAAATGGCGTAACGATTTTCGAAGGTCAGGGTTACCTATTTGCAGGCAGCTGTAGTTTTGGGCAGATAGCCCAAAGCTTTTGCGTTGCTAGATCACAATATGTTGATTTGTTTTTCATTGTGAAGTGCACGAGAGACGTGGCTGGCCGCGACACCGGGCGGGGCATTGACGGGGACTCTCAGTGCGCAGGACGTATCCCCCCGGCCCGCCGCAGCGGTCCATTAGTTTTTCATCACACGCCCGGCGGCGTTTGCTCCTGGGATGAGCCTCCGTTCCAAGAGTGGCCTGCGCGCCTGCCCCGTAGCGCGATGTTGATTTGATCAGCCGTAATGCGGCGCCGAGCGACCGGGGGGCTGGCTCGCTCGCGGAGAGGGAGAGACGGACGCTGCCCCGGCTGCAGGTGACGACCGGGTCCGGACACCAGCAGCCGGCCTGTAAATCCCAGCCACCCCTCGAATCGCACACGCGCTCTTAGGCAGACGCAGGAGAAGCGGCGTGACGTTTCTAGTTGCCCCAAGGCAGTCTTTGAGGAGTGAGGCGTTTACTTTTCCTTGTTTTGCGAGCATTTATTCATTTTCCCTGCGCATCCGTGTTCTGCCCGCTTATTCCATTTATGTTATCTAATAACTAGGCATTGCTATGGGTTAGAATTCGGAGCAATGCCGTTGAATAACAAAAGGGGGAATGGGATGTGCTGTTGCAGAAGAAGACGACGTTAGGAATTTATTTTGGTCAAATGATCGTGAATTCATTAAGACTAGGAGTTTGATAAATGTATTAGACGGCACATGATATTTATGTTTGCAAATATTTTTCAGCTTTCCAAAACCAAGCTTTTAGACGCTCCATAAGCCTCAAATAGTTATTTCCGTTATATTTTTGGAACGCATATCAGCGTCGGGGAAAGGAGGAAGCTATAGCAAATGTTTACCGTGTGTCGGAATAAGTCGTATTCAGCACGACTGCTAGCACCAGTAGGCACCGCATGGGCGGAGGAACGATGACCCATGAACCCCAATTTCTTCGGGAATTTAGCATTAGGCCTGTGGGAAGAATGTCTTTGTCCCCCCCCTCCACCTTTTTACGATGTTCCTACGCCCATAGTTTGTCACAAGCGTGAAATCTCCCTTCAGATCTACTCCGACTAGTTGCGACGGTGGACGTTTAACAGATGCAGGTCCTAGGGAAGGGGAATCTGATCATATACGAGGGTCTGAAATCGTCTGGACTTTTGCGTAATACATTTTTTAAGTTATTTTTACTGGTGGGCATTTAAAGAAAAAGATACTTAACGTTATGGTGCTTGGGTGTAAAGAAAGGGGACTTCTGAGCAGCGAAAGCCAGAGGGTAGGGCAAGCCAGAGGGCGAGGAATGGCTGAGGGCAAGGGAATACAGAAGCCATGGGAAGGCAGAGGGCAAGGGAATACAGAAGCCATGGGAAGGCAGAGGGCAAGGGAATACAGAAACCATGGGAAGGCAGAGGGCAAGGAAATACAGAAGCCATGGGAAGGCAGAGGGCAAGGGAATACAGAAACCATGGGAAGGCAGAGGACAAGGAAATACAGAAGCCATGGGAAGGCAGAGGGCAGGGCAAAGCAGAGGGCAAGGAAAAGCAGAGGGCAGGGAAAGGCAGAGGAGAGGGTAAAGTAGAAGACAAGATAAAGCAAGAGAAGAGGGTAGGGAAATGCAGAAGACAGGAGAATGCAGAGGGCATACCAAAGGGGCGTCAGAGGGCAAAGAACATGACAAGGCGAAGATAAGGGCGGGGAAAATGGCAAAGCAGGGCAACGGACCAGGTAAAGGGCAGAGAGACACCGGGGAAGATAGGAACGTAGAGGGAAAACACACAGTGGGGCAGCGAACCGATAATTTTGGCATGTTTTAATGCCTAGAAAGTAAATTCGAATACTGACAACCCCAAAAGATATATTTTACTGGTGGGCACTGGACGGATGATTGTTGGGCATAGGCTGAGGACCATTGGACAAACTGTCCACCAATCAGCATGTTAAAAGATGCTCTGCTGTTGTGGCCCTGTCGTCCACAGGGCAGCATTCTCCAAGCACACCGATTGTTGTGGTCCTTCCCTGCAAACACAATGTCCTTCATCCAAACCGGCTGTTGACCTGCCGTGCAGCGTCCAGCATTCTCCAATCACGAGACTGCTGTGATTCTTGTTCGCAGGATTGAGCTCTGTCGTGGCTCCAGTCCGCTGAGCTGAACGTTGTTGTGGTCCTGGTCTATAGCTTTGAGCGTTGTTGTAGTCCTCCTGCACAGAAGTGAGCTTTGTTGTGGTTCATGCCCGCAGATCTGAACGTTATTGTGGTCCTGGTCTGCAGAATTTAGCGTCGATGTGGTCCTGCTCCGCAGAGGTGAGCTTTGCTGTGGTCTCGATCCGCAGAGTTGAGTGCCGCGGCGACGAAAATCCAGGCGACATTCCGCGGCCACCGCATAAGAAAGGAAGACGTGGTTCAGAAGCGAGAGCAGGAGCTAAATGAACAGATGGAGAAGCTACACACCGATGTGAGACCCTGAGAAAGGGAGCACCCTGCGCGCCGTTTTGCGTAGTGTTGCATGGAGTCTGCAGTACATTATTATTGGGTATGTACTTGTTTTACTGTAGTGTAGCATGTAGTTGGTGACGAATGTCTGATCGGCGCTGCGTTTTTCAAAGATGACATTTTTAAATGCAAATAATGGACATGTATACCTTTTATGACTGTTACCACGGTGTGCGGTGCGGCAGGTCATGGGCCCCCGCTTTTGTTCAGTTTTAACATTAGCCCTCGGAGAGTGCATGGAAAATATCCTCTCATAATCTGTGCGTCGTCTTCATTTTTCTCCGATGTCCATGGTTGCAACCATAAAGTCACGTATGTTGGGAAGCCAATAACCTGGTCGTGGCCCCGGCATGCTGTAAATATCAGTAAACGGATGCGACTCCATCGCAGTGACGATTGGCCTCAATACCCACCGCCGAAACGCAAATACGTTTCAAACTCTGAAAAATCCACACACATGACTCATACATCAGATGTGGTCATGTATGCTGTCTTACGCAAACCTTTACATAGAGTCGCTTTAAACTTCGCTCGTAATTGTTCCGTCAGGCATGTGTCACTGTTGCGACCTTTCCAACAGCGAGAGGCCCGTGCCTTGTAGAAACTGCATTGCTGAGCACATGTATACAGACTTCGCACATTGTCAAATCCCCAAACCCCACCAGCGAGGAATATGTGTGATCCTGACCATCCTCTAACTAGAAATGGCGACTTTGTCCCAACTTCGTATATGACACTGCGGATAACACAGACAGCAATACCCCATGTACGCTGGCAACGTTCTTCAGCTTGTATTGTGTCATCTATTTTTTTATTTGTTGCCACTTATAAGGTATTGATGAAAACTCATTGTGTCCTCTCAGTCCTATCAGTGTTTAAAACAAATCGCCAGTTTCCCACCGCTTGCACTACTTTATACCTCCTGCAAACATTCGCGTTTGTGCGCTCGTGGCGCTACGCAACAACTGAGAATAGGATCCGGCTAAACAGGACACATGGGGAAACCATGGTAAATCATCTTGAAGCCCCGTCGTTGTATATGCAGATCTTAATGCATAACCTATACTAGAAATCGACTTCTAACACTACAGGCTACAACTCGGCTATTGCAACTCAAAGCCTAGGTTTGAAGTGTAGGTAACCAATTCCTCATGGCCAAACCAGAACTTCCAGCAATAGACAAAGACTTAAGTCTGACAAACCTAGGCGATGAACAGCTCCCTCGCGTGTACATGAACGCCCCGCATAAGAATCCTCGATGCTACTTCCAGAAACGATCCAGTGCCTGAAACGGACTTTAGCTACACGGTGGGTCGAAATCCTGACATTTTTTGTTCTTGCTGGTCTTGATACGGGCCCACGAACCCCCTCGGGACCTATCCTTGGTTTCATTACATTGCTTCGATTCTTTGACATTTGGATCCAACAGGATTTACCAATGGTCGGCCTCATTCAGTCTTATTTCACTTTCTTTATAACTGCTTCAGTATTTATCCCGCTGAATCATTTCATGCAGAGGTAATTACAGGAGTCCTGTATTAGCTCAGAAATGGACATGTGTCATTTACTTCACTGACGAGGATCATCCACAGAGAGGTGCCTGAGTGGAAACTTACTCATGCCCATCCTTTCATTGACGCGGCCTATTCAGTGGATATCGGTGCAGCCATAGATGCGGGAATAGGAGGGGACATGGGGTCATAACCCTCCGTTCCTTCCAAAATTACAACGTTGACCTCACTGTATTACATCGAAAAACGGCCTCCAAATCTATCGGTGTCCCCCCCTTCGTTCCATTTTTGCGGTATTACTACACCAGTGAGTGCCCACGGCAAAACCCAGTGCTTGGTCCCATCCTCTGAGGACTGATGTGGCAAAACACAGTTCCTGCCCCGGGGGGAGTATGCACGATTTCTCACTGGGGGATCACAACTCCAAATTTTGTGCTGAAAACTCAGTTTAACTCCCCGCAGGCGCGCGAAATTTCTTGAATGACGTACAACAACATGGTATATTCTCGATTTACCTATTTATACCTGATTTCTTTGAATTTTTAATTTCCGCAGTTATTCACACGTGTATTAATACATGTGGGAAATCTGATGGGGGCGCGTGCCCCCTGTGTCCCTCCTGAATACGCCACTGCCTTCTCCACCATTGAACGTCCCTACAGCGACAGTGGCAAAACATGCACCTGACGTTTTGACCATCGCAAACGTCGTAGTCGTGACGCCAAAAAACGATGCTTGTTTGTAAGAGATCCTGTAAATGTACGTCACTGCTCTTGGATCCTTTCAAAATGGGCTCAACAAGCCATCATCGTTTAAGTTTTGCCACACTTCCAGAATACCACTGTTTAAACTAAAAACACGGACGAAATCTTCCATAATAGGTGTCGCAATAGCAGTGCACACGAATTACTTCAGCGAAAGTACAACACCGGATTATCTTGTCGAAGCAAGATGGTGACTTTGTAGGGGCTTACCAACTCGCACCGACTCGTTCTGTCGACTAGCCCCGCGCCAGTGCGCGCGATGGCGTGGCGTTGTGGTGCCGGAGTCTCACCTTTGTTCAGCAATCCACTCCCTCAGTTAATGACCATCGGCACCAGCCAGATGACAGCCGTCTCGGCCCTTTTCAAAGCAGGGTCCAGAAGTCGCCTCTTGTGTACGTCATTCGAGTCTGTTTTTTCCAGGCCCCCAAGGAGGAAGAAATCGACATTGATCTAAACGATCCTGAAGTCATGAAGGCTGCCAGTAAGATTCAGGCCTCCTTCCGGGCGCAATTCGGCAAGAAAAAGTAATCGGGATATCCTCGGTCACATAAAACATTTATTGATACTTGCCTTTGGTAACGTTTCAACAAATCTGACCTCGATTCTTCATGTTCCCTGTAGACTCTGAGATAGGCTTCTACAGCGTAGTCATGGATGAGGAATTCGATACCATGCCGGTTTTTATCACTTCACAATTTCTTGCGGAATGCCGGTATTGTATATGCGACCAGTGGCCTTTTTATGAAACAAATCTGTAGATTAAGAAATAGGCATGAAATAAGCAACTGCTCATAGTGTATAACAAGGCCAGTGTGATTTACGCGTTTGATCCTCAAATGCTGGCTCGAAGTACAGCTATTCCTGTTTGTATTTACACGCTGCACGTTTGAGGACTATTTTCGTGAACGTGCTTATAGCCGAATAAGTTGTTTTTGATTTGCTTCTGTTTGCCCATGCTGCAATGCTGTGTTGTTCACCGTGTTTACAAAACGCGACCCCAAACCGATGTCGTTTCATTTTGGCTACATGTCCTGCCGTCACGTATGAATTACGATTGCAAAGTTACACATAAGCAACTTTGTATTCCCAACGGACAGATTTCATAGTTCAAAACATGCCCGAAATTTGGAGCGCAAACAGGCGTTATGGTTATATGTGTAGAAATGCTTTAATTGTAAGCGAGCACCAGCGCGCTGGTGTTGCTTGTTGGGCGACCGCCGTTTCTGGTACACTGTGGACAGCGTGGAAGCACCAGTTATCCAGAGCTGCAGCTGGGCCCCGAACTAACGCCTGCTAAGCCGTGCTGCCCGCCGGCTGGACGCGCCAGCCGTGGAGTGAGGCCGGTCATGATTCTGGCCGCTTTGTCCCTCTGTCTCTGTTTCTGCCTCTCGCTGCCAGCCGCGTTGCGCCGTCGCCGCCTATGTCCGTGCGTGCCGTTCCCCGCTCGGTGCCGTTCCTGTAGCTGGCTTGTGGCGAATGTCGCACTGTCGTGAGAAATACACGGTCGATCCTTCACCGACTGCCGCTGACCCGGATCTCAGAGCCAGCTCGTCCAATCTGGGATCACGGAGCTCACTCGTCCACTTCGGACCTGAGGAATCACAGCGCTGGCTCGTCCACTCCGGGCCTGAGGGATCACGGCGCTGGCGCGTCCACTCTGGGCCTGAGGCACCACGGAACCGACTCGTCCACTCCGGACCTGAGGGATCACAGAACTGACTCGTCCACTCCGGGCCTGAGGGATCACAGAACTGACTCGTCCACTCCAGGCCTGAGGGATCAGAGAGCCGGGTCGCCCTGTTGTCGTTTGTCATCGCCCGTCGGACAGACGTTCAAGGACGGAGGTGAGGTGAGACGCACGCGGCGACCAGCGGGCGGCGCTGACGCGCCAGAGCCCATACAAGATCGGCGGCCGGAGTGAGTGTGAGCAGGCAGGACGCGGCCCGTCACCGCAGCAGGGCGGCGTAACAGACAGGACGCGGCCCGTCACCGCAGCAGGGCGGCGTAACAGGCAGGACGCGGCCCGTCACCGCACCAGGGCGGCGTAACAGACAGGACGCGGCCCGTCACCGCACCAGGGCGGCGTAGCAGGCCGGCTCACGGCCGGCCGCCAGCGGCGACAGATTTGGTTTGACGGTAAATTACACGGGTCGGATGGCGTGATCGCCTGCTGTCCGGCCGGCGGCTGTGGGCGGCTGTCCGTCGGAGAGACGGGCTGCCGACACGTCCCCCCTGACGGCCAGCATGGACACTCCACAGGACTGAGCATTTGTAGGAACCTTCTGCGGATAGCCTTTACAGGCACCCCCTGCAGACATTTTCTATAGGCAATTCCTGTTGACAGGCACGTAGCCAGGATTTTCCTGGGGGGGGGGAAATATCAAATTTTGTCTCATGCCACTGGCATATGACGAAATTCATGGGAAAAAACCGCAATGTCATGCAATTTACCTCATATCTGACGCACAGGAAAACATGTCATGTTTGCTTTTGCAACATACATATGATAACTGTTCCGTATTCGTGCGAAATCGCCATGTCTAGTGAGGACCGCTTGATTCAGGGGGCCATGGCCCTCATGCCCCTCCCCTCGTGGCTACGTCCCTGCCTGCTGGCAGCTCCTGCAGATACCTCTTCCGGGCAGCTCTTGTGGGCAGCTGCCGCAGACCGCTGCTTCAGAGAAGTCCTGTGGCGGCTCCGGAGGCCAGCTCATGAATGCAATAATTTTTGATTATTTCTTTCGTATCCTGTTTTCTTTCACATCAACCGCCTCCCAGTATCGACAGAAGAAATATTTGCCTCTCCCTATATTTTCCTGTTATGCCTCCAAATTATAGCATGGTACTGTCGGATTTACGCACTCATAAATGTAGAGGAAAATAGAGTACAAGGTGCTTTGTGACCTGGTCCTTTCCATCGCCTACCATTGCCAGCCAGTTGTTCAAGAAACCCATCATGGCGTTGTCCCTCCTTAATTTACAAACTCGCGATATCGATTCGTGATGTAGGAAAATATCGTCCTGCGAAAAAATGATTCGCATTCCACATCAGATATACTTTGCAGTGGTGTGTCAGTCTGGAAAAATGTCTCCTGACTTTGACAATATTTCTTAAAGATTTTCTTAAAGGCATAAGTTTCAGTGCCTGCCATTTTGCCCTCAACCGTAGCACCACTCATTCAGTACGGCAGAGACGAAGTTCGTCCGTGGAACTGAATGGCCACGTCAAACATCTTTTCAGGCCAATTTCCCTTGCCGAGACCGACTCAGTCCAGTTCGAACTTTAGGAACGTTATCTGGTATTTAATATACCATCGTAATTACAATGGCATAATGGCAATGGCAATAGCAATGACACTAATGTTATGATGATACACGCACATGTATCATCATAACTCACGTTTCTTGTCGAAGGTTAATCCTGTCGAAAACCGCGATAATATTGCGCAATCACAAACTCCTCAGGCGGACGCAATGGATCGTCGCAGAGCCGTGGCCAGGTCCCACGTCCAACACAGAAAAGTGGTAAGTTCCTGCGTCCAACACAGAACGATGGTAAGGTTCTGTGTCCAACACAGAACTATGGTCAGGTCCTGTGTCTAACACAGAACGATGGTCAGGTCCTGTGTCCAACACAAAACGATGGTCAGGTCCTGTATCCAACACAGAAAAGTGGTAAGGTCCTGTGTCCAACACAGAACGATGGTCAGGTCCTGTGTTCAACACAGAACGAAGGTCAGGTCCCGCGTTCAACACACAGCGATGGTCAGGTCCTGTGTCTAACACAGAACAATGTTCAGGTCCTGCGTACAACACAGAACCGTGGCCAGGTCCTGCGACCAACGCAGAACGGTGGTCAGGTACTGTGTCCAACACAGACGGTGGTCAGGTACTGTGTTCAACACAGAGCGACCTTTGGGAACTGGTAAATCGTCTATAGGAACTGGTGCGCCATCTGTTGGACTGGTACACCATCTGTGGGAACCGGTTCATCGTCTGTGGGAACTAGTCAGTCGTCTACAGAAACTGGTCCGCCGTCTGTGGAAACTGGTCCACCGTCTGACGGAACTGGTCCACGGTCCGTTCTGAGAGAACGGAAAACTACCTCGGGCTACGACAGAGTGGCTCAGACTGCTGCTGGCAGTCTGCGAAGCATGGAGCAGACTGCTGCTGCCGCTGAGAGGATGGCGCAGTGCTGCTACTGCTCAAAGGATAGGGTAGCCTGCTATGGGCACTGAAATGGTGGGGCAGACCGTTATGACTGCTTTGACACACTATGGCTGTGGGACAGTGGGGCAGACTGCTATAAGCGCGGAGAAGGGCCGTTTCAAAGGGTTTGTGAGGCACTTCAGTGATAAGTCACGAACTTTAGTCGTTTGGTTGAACGGCCCATAATTCCAAAGGACATTAAAATGCTCTATGAGTAAAAGTGTTCCAGCTGTTCCAGCTGTTGGCCTAGTGTTAACTTTTGTCAGGTACCTCAGAAACTCACGACTATTTCCACAAATATCTGCATCGCTGGGAAAAGTTCCATGAACTTGAAGAAATCTAGAGAAGAGCTACATAAACTCCCTGCATACTATTTGCCAGCTTCCATGCAAAGATATTCACACGCAGACATTCACTTTCGTGTTGGCGGTATGCATTCATTACACTAAGTCATCTGAACGGAAGGACGATGTTCCATGCCGCAGAGAAGTTCCGCTGATCGACGCTGGGCGGCGCCAACTCCGACCGCCAGCGTGCAGCGGATCGGTCCCGCTGCCGGCCACTATCCCGTCCTAATTAGTTTCCCCGCGATCCGCCGGGCCCCATTCATTACCGCTGAAATGTATCAGGCTCGAGCCGGTGTGAGATTCCGGCAGCCCAAGCGCGTCAGTCACGCTTCTTAGCAGAGTCATCTGGCGGCCAGAGCAAGAACTTGAGAGAGCCGATGCCGAACAGCAGGGTTTGAAGGAGCCAGACGGCCGTGGTGGCGCCATCGATGCCGAGCCGCCGGCAGCGAAGCAGGGCTACCAGACACTCGAGTGAGTGGATCACGGGGATGGCGATCAGCCTGCAAGAAACACGTGCCGTCAGATGCGGGCGTGGCCAAGTAACAGCTGAATCAGCAACGGAATCAATCTCAGAGGTTCAGGCAGACTCGTGATTCCGGGAGGCGTTTCTTTCGACGCTCCTTTGCTTTCACCGAAAGGGGCGCAGTAGCCTGATTAGAACGTTTGCATGTTCTCGTCTACCTGTTCCAACGCTCAGGGAACAAGACTTCAACAATACCCGTGGAAAAAAGTTTAATCCATTTGAAATAAAGTGTGTGAGACATGTTAAGATGAAAACAAGTAAGCACGGACATAGTCACAAACATATTTTTTTACGTTGCTTAATTCGCCCAATTGTAAGGCTTCAATAGGTCGTGTAAAATATTAATAACGAAGAAAACCCTTTTCACTGCGTCTTTAAACGCAATACGTGGTATGAACAATGTCACAAAGCAGAAAACTACTCGAGATTAACAACGAAAGTTGTCCACAGTGGGCACAACCACACAATTTTACATCGCGCATTACCCCTGTCTGGCATTGTTGCTGTAGTCTTTGTGGGCCTTTTGAACGAAGCGCGCCACAGCCCCCATATACTTCTCTGGCACCCAGTTGGGTTCCAGCCATATGGCCTGAAACAACGGACCAGTTCGCGCAACAAGCTGGCTTACACCAATAAAATCTGACAGCACGCAACGTAGCATTGCATTATTTCATCAAAGTAGTACCAAATGAGCCATCGCAAACATGCAGTGTTTACATATTTCAGGCAAGGCAACAGGACGTAGTAGGCTGGTGTTATTCGACCCGACATCCGACAGCATAGAGACGAGATACGAAATACGGAGACACTCGTATAAAACGAGAAAATGAAGTTTCCAACCCACATGGAAAGTCAAGACCAGCATTTTCAACCTGAAATTCCAGTCTTTGACTATATACTACTACTACTACTACTACTAAAGTATTACTTTTAGTAAGACGATACGATAAGCTTGTTATGACCATGCAGATACAGCCCTGTGTGTGGTTACTGCAAACTAGCTTTCATCAGCAGCGGCGAGTTACCATTTTGTGAAACCCGCCGCTGCGCTGCCGTACAGCCTAACGGTGTCATTCGTGTCCCCCCCCAATAATTTTCGGATACCGGAACCGGTGCTCAAACATGCTGGGCTAGACATGATCCCCTCGCATATATTGCTTCAGCTCGACACTTCGACAAATGCGAAGATTCCGTGACAGTAAAGGATGCTAATTGCTACGTGTGTTCCATTATGTGTTTGTTTCTCATATAACTGCGAGAACTGCCCTCATAAACGGAGCTCAGGACCCACTGCCCCTCCGGTCAGAGCAGCAACAGTTTTACATTTGCAAGATGTGAGAGATCATCTGTATAAGAGAAAGCTACATTGCCCTTACCGCTAGTCCGTAGTAGAGGAGCAGAGTGACAATGACACTGGAGGTCTGCACCCGTCTGAAATACGTGCTGGATACGGCCATGGTGGCCAGCAGGTGGTGCGGAAGTCTGCACTTTCAACGTCCGTCTAAAGCGGGATGGTACCTGACGAGAAATACGGAACCTATAGGGTAGTAACAATCAAGGGAGACCGTCTTCCAGAATTTACCGGGATGCAAACGAGATTTTGAAACCCGTTCCCGCTATGCAGCATCGTAGCAGTCCAACCTTTCCGTGAATTTGGCGATGTGCTTGCACTCCCAATAACATTAAAAATCCACCCATGGTGGAAGCGAAGGGGTCTCAAGAAAAAAGACAGCGATAAATTTGTGCTAAAACACACTCCGGTTTTTATTTCACACAGTCTATAACCATAATGAGAGAATAAGGAATGTTTGACAAGTTGTCTGAATTTAAAAAGAATCAAACTAAACTTTCCACCGAAAGCAAGTAACAACTGATGATGTATCAATGCAAAAATTATACAAAAATCCCGAGGATATCTTATTATGACTGACAGAATCAACCAAGTTGGCATTAGTTTACCGCAATTCATAGGCATTCAAAATGAATGTCGCATTTTTCACTTACCGTCTGGTGGGACCGTTTGAGAGACTGAACGCGATATGACTAGACGCGATCCCTGTTAGCTTGGATTAGATATCAATTGAGAGCCAGATAACCGAACGACAATTGAGAGCCAGATAACCGAGCGACATCTTACGATCCATTACAAAACTAGTAAAGGTGTCGCTTTAATCGGATCCGTGCATGCTATCTGTGGTAACCTCAGTCCCAGACAATCGATGCCATCGCAAAACAATGCGAAAAACAGATCTGGTACAACTTTATCGAAGCCAGGTGCAGAGTACACACACACACACACACACACACACACATATTATATATATATATATATATATATATATATATATATATATATATATATATACAATCAGGCGTAGATCCAGGGGAGCAACAGCGCTTTCACTTGGAAGGGTACAACAAACCTAATCACGTGCGGAAATCGACTAGAGGGACTAGAGGGACTGTTCCTTGAGCATGTGGGAATTTTGAACTGAGGCAGACAAATTGTAACTTGCGGTGTTGGAACTGAATCACTACGTTATCTAAGTTTCGAAGCATTTTCTCGCCAATTTCCCTGCGTCCTAATCATGCATGTGCTGACGACACAAGCGTGATGGCGTGTGCGTGACGGCACAAGCGAGAACAGGCCAATGAGCTTTGGAAGACCCGCATCGGCTCATGACCAGCGGGAAACGTAGGACTATTGTCCTTCATTAATCGGAGACTTTCATGACTCTAACAAACTAATGCTCGATTCCAGCGGAATCAGAGCCGAATCCGGATTCGCTTCCAATTGGCCCGGAATTGGATTCAGAATCGATTCACTTGGGAGATGTGTTGAGTCAGACTCGGAATTGATTCGGTTACTGCGTGGAAACACTGGAATCGGAAGCGAATCAAAAGGCAAAATGTCTGATTTCGCTGTTATCAGTTTAACTTACCACTGCTTTGATATCTAAAAAATGTAATATATGTAACGATTAACAGCTAGGCATGTATATGCAATAAAGGCTTCGCTTTCAGAGCAGTTTTGGACGGCTTTATGTCAATGGTCTGCTTATTTACGGTGGCATGAGCTGGACGTTGCCTGTCAGGTAGGTTGGTAGGGAATGAGTTAGTTGTTAGTTGAATAGTTGGGTTGGGTTGTTAGTTGAATAGTTGGATTGTTAGTTGAATAGTTGAATAGTTGGGAATGAGGCTGTGCTCCAAAATGTAGAACAGTTAACATGATATCAAAGGATTTTTGACTCAAGGCAACACAAAACAGTAACAAAAGGATACACAGATATCACTGTTTCCTGGGGAACAGTAAGTAGGTACTAGGTAGTGTTACCATACCTCCACTTACTTTTACCACCTCATAGCCAGTCCGTAACCGTTCCTATCTAAATAACGTATTCAGGTGTCGCCTGTGAAGTCACCGTCCTCGACCAATGGGAGGCCGGCATGGGCCGGCCGTCAGCTGGCTAGCCGGTTATGCCGGCGGTTTCCTTATGACGAACTTTGGCGGGGGCTGGGGTCGAGCATTATCTGCTTGTATTTCGTATTTGATTATATCATTAGATGCAGTTTTATATTTTTGTGGATCCTAGTAGGCTGGCTTTGGCGTAGGGCTAAAAACTGACAAAGCTTTGAGGACTGGGACAGTCGCAGGCATGTTGCACGAGTGGGGGGCTTTGCCAGGCGATCGAGCCTTGGCAGGGTCCTATATTGGATATATACCAATCACCATATGGTGGAACGGTGATTGGCATATACAAGATTGGTGGTATACCGTAAGTAGCTATCAGTTTTAGACTAGGCTATTGTTTCATATGTTTGGCTTCTCTTGCATTGATAATGCTTAATGTCGAAATAACGTAAAAGTGCTCGACATGATGCTGTGTGCTGCTGCTGTGACATGCTGGCAGTGTTAACACTGCCCGCATGTTGGGTGAACGGCTGCATGTCGTCTATGACGTCACGCCATACGCTACTTTGGTCGGACGGTTTTACCTGGACTTCTAGGGCTTTGGCCCATAGGTATTTCCCTGGTGACGAAAGTACTTCCTCTTACAGCCCGAAGTCAAGTATTTGACTGATTGCAAATGTTGTTATTGACTTCAGGCATGTCGCAGGAGCGCCAGAGCTGCGCATTATAAAAAGTGCGGAAACGCCTTGCTAATATACATGTACCACGTCATGCTCATTTTCTCAGCTCAATTTTTTACAATGTGAATATTATTCAAACGATGAAAATTTTATTTTGTTTATGACAACAGTTTCTATTCAAACAATTATCTGTGTACGGTTTAGTTTTATCGTATGACTTTGCGCATGTGCTGTACTGTAATGACTAGAATCAAACAGTAATCCATGTGGTGGAAAGATTCGCAGATAAACTGAACTGAACATTTTCTGTTGCTGAGTGCTAAATACCATAACCAGTACTATTTAAGCAAACAACCTCGCGCTGACTCGAACCGCATTGTGCCACTGCGCGGGGTGTCTTTGATGAGCATGTCCTTTCCTCTTCTTCGATCCTAATCCTTCTCCTCTTTCCTTGCATCAATCTGTCCCGGAAAGCTCTTTGGCGTGCGAAGCTTAAATTCCACCTGAAAAGGTGATCATTCAGAGCACCACCGAAGCGCTGCTCTGAATGATCACTCAGGACATTAACGAAAAGCAGGCGTTGCCCCGCCGGCATCGTTTCTGCATCTAAGATCAGGACAGGCACTGCTCGACAAACAGTTAGCCTACCTGCTGCACAGCTGTGAATTTTCGCTCCAGGTAGTATTTGCTTTAGTGATGCTGGGCAATGGTTGATAATGTGGCGCGTGAGGACGACTCCGAGAGACTGGCAGAGGTGTTGAGTCTAGGTTAATTAGCCAGAGATGAATACTGTTGGGTACATACCAGGTGTGATAATGTTTACACGTGATTAGTCCATCCTGCGTGAGGTGAGCCAAGTAATGGACAAAGCGTTTGACACAACCGAGAAGCTTGCATGGTTGTGATGGAAATTTGTGGTTAAGGCAAAAGCAGTCAGGGGCAACGTTTTGTGTGAATAATTGGGGGGGGGGGAGGGTGGCGGATGGGGAGGAAGAGCAAGAGCCTGACTACCAAACGTTCCCCCATCGGCTTTAACATTCGTTTTTAATATTTGGTTATCATTTACCATCGTAAAAGCTTTCTTCCCCTCTTTAAAACTGACAAAAAAATATTGGGGGAGGAGACCTGCCTAATACGTCAGGGGGAGGCAGATCCACGTTGTTAGGCCATGGCTGCTGCCAAAGAGTTTAAACTGACCCCTGGTAGCAGTAGGTTTATCTTTCCGATTACTGATATCTTACTGATGTACGTGTATGTGCATGTAATACAAGGTATATATATATATATATATATATATATATATATATATATATATATATATATACATGTGTATATATATACACACTTTATTACTGATTACATTGATCTGTATTATTTTATGGTTATATTGCATTTACATTATCCGTCTGAGTCAGATTCGGATTCGGAATCAGACAGTTTTAGCCACATTGAAATTGGATTCTGAATCGATTCCATTTGTAATTGGCTGCTTGGAATTGGATTCAGATTCGGATTCGAAGTCATTTGCGTTGTTAATGAGTCAGAGTCGATTTCAGTCAAGCGGAATCAAGCACAAGTCTGGGTTCTAAGTGTTTATCAGAACTTTGGTTGGTCATGGGGTTACTTAACGACGCCCTCGACTGCCAGGGTCATTTCGCGTCGCTTTCTCAGAACCTTAGAAACATGAGTGCTGGAAAGATCTTAGCGTAATGCTCCGAACTGTCTCATCCTTTTTCTGAAATACCGACCAATGCAGAGAAATCTGCGTAATAGAAGACAAATCGTATCGAGGAATAGATGCGAGAGAGGGTGCCCGACTTCCCAGCACTGAACTACGCCATTGAAGGGAAGTCCTAGATCCAACTCCGGTTCAAACGTGTTATAGACAGATCACGGAGTCCATGTGAAGTGACACACATAAGGTTTGCTTGACATCTGAACCACTGTTCCCTATAAGCAATTCATTCCTTACTTTATCTTACCTTATCTTATCTTATCTTAGGAGTACACATTTTTGTAGTCCTATGCCTACAGGACTGGGTCGTTTAGCGCTATGGCGAGCGGCTATTTGTTTATTTATATTATACAGTTTATATACAGATATAAACTGAATGTTTTTCCAATGGATTCCAACCTGGATTTGACGGCGTTCAGAGATGGGGCGGAGACGATATGGGATGGTAGGTTGTTCCAGGTGTTGACTGCCCTGTCAGGAAGTGCCGCCGTGGGAGGGATCTTGCTCCTGGATTCATTCATGCACACCTTGCGATTAATTTGTGGCCGAGGTACAGTTCAAGTGCTGCTGTCCAGCGCGGTGTTCCACAGGCGGTTTAACTGGCCGCTCACCGGTACCCGATGTGCTGCGCCGGTGCTGGCTGCGGCCATCAGTCGCTCGTCACGTGGCTGCTGTCGGGCACTGCTCGGCTCGGACCGGACCGGTTCCGCCTGGTCCTCGGCTCAAGGTCGGACGGCCGGCCGGCCGGCCGACACGGGCCGTCGCGCGGCACGGCGCCGCCTGCCGCGGTCGCCAGGGGCAGGACGGACAGGACCCGGCCGGCACAGGACGGCGCCGTCTCCCTCAGCTCGGCCACCAGGAGCAGGACGGCTCCGTCCGGCGCCGTCTGCCATATCCGGTAGGGGCAGAGCGGGTCAGGCCGGCAGGGGCAGAACTGGGGAATGGACCGGATGGTGTAGAACAACACTGTGTACCTCAGTCGAACGAAAGGGACGGGACGGGACGGGACGAAAATTCTGAGATGGACGCCGGCACACCGCAGCCGACGTGTTCGACGCAAGTGAGCAGGGAGGCTCGAACCCTACGAGAATCCTTGGGAAAACAGTGACGGAAAGGGACGATGTCAGTCTGGGGACGAAACTGATTCCCAAACAGGACCGAAAACAGACAGAACGGGAAAGCAGACATCTGCCAGGCTCGCAACAGAGTTGGAATGGACTCGAAAGTCCATTAACGTTTTGTGTGTTTGTCACATCATATACTGCCAATATACCATGAGTCGCGTATCGAATCAATTCTTTTAAACATTAAAGAGTCGACCGTGGATTAAGTCGCATGCATACCGCATACGTCTGAGTCAAGTATGACATTTTGACTTAAAACTTTTAAGCAAGGGGACTAGTACTGAGCACTGCCGTGCAGTCACTAAGGCATCGTTTGTGGCACCAACATTTAAAACAAGGAAATGGGAACTGGCGCACAAAAAAGCAAAAGCTTCAAAAAACGGATGACAGGCCAAGGCACAAAATGTTAAGCTACTGAACAGAATGAGCAGCAAAAGTACATAAACAGAAATGACCATGAAAATCTGTTATCGACCAAAAGCACGATGATTGTGTTTTATACAGCGCTTCGGCTACCGCGAACATTTCGCTTAGCAGAAGCACATGCGTTTTGGCGACCAAAAACATCTTAAAATCAGCATTACGAAGAACATAAGGAGAATATTTTGGAGTATGGTTGGCTTTCAAGTGTTCCACTTGCTTCTGAATGTGAACTGCGCACCCATGCCTTTATGTCAGTGAGGCCCGTCACAAGGAAAAACGCACATCTTAAACATCCGGTTCCTGACGCATTGGGAATTTTTAGATACAATGTCCTTCAAAAGTTGGACTTGCTCAACGTTTTGCTTCTCAAAAGTTTAGGATTCTTTCCCTGGTTGCGCAACCCGTGTCACACTGAATTTTGTGTTTCACGGATATCGTTTCTCAAGTTTTAAGTGATGAAACCCGTCTTTCACGTTTTAGATGCCAGTGACATTCGTGAGCAAGTGACGATGGACAATGTTAGTATCGGGCCCATTTCCGCTTTTTTTTAGGTTGCTTCGTAACAGCCTCTTGCGCGCAGAGCTCTCGCCAGGCGCTAAGAATGGCGGCTGCAGAACGCTCCAAGGCAGCTGACCAGTGCCCGGACCAGGCAGCTGACCAGCGAACAGCACGAGGAAAAGTACGCCGTCATTCGGCACGTGACCGGGCGCCGACCGGGAGTAACCCTGCCACCTGTGTCGGCCGGTTCACTGCCGCGCTGCAGACAGCCAATCAGCTGCGTGCGGCGCGCAGTTGCAACGCTGCGTCCCGTAGGGCCGGATTCCCAGTCCTGTTGTTGTCTCTTGTGTTGTCCTGTTGTCTCGAAATATCGGTTTAGTCCTGGCCGCTGAGTTTTTGTGTTTCCAAAACGTTGATTTTAGTCGGCGATACCTATATCCCATTACCTGCTCCGTCTGACGGAGGCGGGCCGAACTGGTTCGACTAATTTTGACATGGTTTCATTTCAGTTTTCAGGCAGCTGAAGATGTCAGACCCGAGCAGTGTCGTCCGTGCAGATGTACGTCTGCAGTTGGATCTGCGCTGGAACGGCGCGAACGCCGCACGTCGTCTGTGAACTGTCGCCGTTCTCTCCCGGGTTAAATCAGCCGGTAGCTGAGGTACTTCGAGGGATCGATTCCGAATCTGACCAAGGGCTTGCTGACTCGTTCTGATTCTGACCCTATGTGGATTTCCGATACTGGACTGACTCAGGTGCCGACTCTCCGCTAAGATCCATTGGATTGGGTGAAACCTTTGGCACTTGATTGTAGTTCCGATTCCGTAGACAAACGCGCATCTCAAGTCAGACTGATTCCGGCACTATCAGTGGAATTGATTTCAGTTCTGACTGGCCGAAACGGAACTGATTCGCAAGTAGATTCATATTCCGATGGAATCGAGTGAGTCGGCTAAGAGGAACATAATCCTGAGCAAAGATGACTGGCCATGGTTTGCTCTTTTCTACGGACATTTGCCTAGTTTTTTCTTCACCTAAACATGCCAGTCATCTGAAAGAACGGGCTGCTGTCGTCTCTTAATGATCAACTAGCTCATCCTATATACAGCGCAACCACAGCGCAGATCATTTTGCTGACGCATCAGGTCTTCTGAGCATGACGCAGTACGCCCTTCAAATCAACTGTTCACGCAGCCTTCGGTCATATATTTCCATACCCTTCTTCGCTAGAACATTGTTAATCACGTTTGACTGACACTGGCATTCGCATGCACCCTGCACACTGCGACCAGGTGCCTGCGCGAGGCACGGCTAACGCTCAAGAAAAAAATCGAGAGCCACGCTGGAAACGCAAACAGAACGCATCACGGGGGAACACGGAGAATAAATGGTGGGCACGAAGAGCGGTGATGACAGCACACGGCGACGATCGCGACTAGCACGCGACCCCAGCTACCTTAGTGGAGACGTATAAAAATCAGGAATGTTTAGGATTGGTGGTCGGCACGTGGGCGGCGGCCCCGAATCCCCGCGCAGAATGCGACTGCCTGCGGACGCAGGTCAGCCGGTCAACGGCGCGCAAGGCCAACAATATAGCCATGTCTATCGTTTGGATGTTTCATGAAAATCAGCACGCACCGGATCACTGCTGCTCACTTGGACGTCATCATCGTCACGAACTCTGCAAAACCGTACACTGTGTTAAGCCGAGGTCACACGACAAACAAGGAAACATAAATCAAGTCATATCTCTCACAAAAACTTATCGTATTTTCCCAGCTCGCTGAGCTCGACTCAAATACGCTCTCTATAATATTCGCTGAATAAGCCCATCAGGAAAGTGACTGATCTGTGCAAACGTCGCAACGTTCGCACATCGGGAGTCTTGTCCTACTGACCTTCGTAGTTGACCTGGCCGTCGCCGTCGATGTCGGCCTCCCGGATCATCTCGTCCACCTCCTCGTCCGTCAATTTCTCACCCAGGTTCGTCATCACGTGCCTGGATAGAAAAAGTCTGTGAGCAGTGAGCCTCCAACAGTTTGGTCATGCAACGATGTTCGTAGACAGTGTACGGCTGATGGTATGCCTTACCACGGCCATGAACAAGGCTGTCGAGGTGTATATATAGTAGCCTGTCAAGCGTGCTAGTCTTCCTGGAATAACCTACAACTGGATTTTGACACTGTTGAAGACCCAATGCAGAAACGATCATTATTTATTATTTAGCATCACAGTGTGTGAACTTATAACGCTGCAAATTATCCGTATGATTTAGTTCATACATTTTATAACGTATGGACTACACCGAAAGCAGATTCAACTAGACTCGCAGTAGCACGTCAAAGTGTGCGTGCGTGTATGGGGGGGGGGGGAGAGGAGAACGAGGCTAGGCAGCACGTGTCTTAATAAAAAGGAAATTTCTGATCACGTTGTGGTGCGATAGTAAGCGCAATACTTAAAACAGACTCCTCTTATCGCAACCAACGCCAAAACTTCACACAAAGTTGTACTACGACCACCATTGCGAATGCAGCTAAATAGTCCGCCCTTTTAATCGTTGGTCTGCTCACCTTCAAAGAACCTTCAAGTGGGAATGACACAGTCTAGTTTTTCCGGTCTGAGTGGCCATGCATCTTTGAGACGTGAACACAACTGATGGTTGGAGCTTGGTCCGCAGCGAAGTAATGCACACGACTTAGAATTGTTGGTGACATGCGTGCAGTGATTAAGGGAGTACAAGGGGGCTTTTTATTTAGAAAATAAAAAGTATCGCGCCGGAGAGCCACGACTGTTATCACAAAAAAACAGCAGCAATTTCTCAAAGTTGAAATCCAACAAGCCGCGAAAACCCAGCAAGTCGCCTGGGGTAAGTCCCAAGCTTCGGACCGATATCGCGTGACCTGTTGGTGACAGATTTAGGAACAGAGGCCCCCCATCATGTATGGCTGACTTGGAATGAGCCCGCTAAACGATCCGTTGCAGGCGAATGATTCATGGCTTTCACCTCTTTTTCGTTGTGGCCGCGTAACGACAACCCAAGCACTTACGCTGAATACTAATGTCATCGATGAATTCAGTTAATCGGCGTTCTCTTGCGTATGGCATTAGACTATCGTTCATCCCAAATTCTCGGCCCCTGGCTTGCAGGGAAGCGATAAGGATACTGAAGTACGTGCCAATCAGAATGCTTAGAGTACCCGATGATTTGCGCAGCTGATAATGCAATGATTCAATGTGACCGTAGCCAGTGCATCTGAGGATGCCCCCTGACCTCAAGTCAATGTAGAGTCGAACAGCCCAGCCAGGACCCGGACTTGTCAATCATGTCGACGAGAAGACCAAACCTCCATTTAGTACGGGAGACGATCGGGCAACGCGCGATATGGCCACTACGCACCAACAGAAACGATCAAGCGGTGAAAATCCGCCCCTAATGGTGAACGAAACACCTCCATTGAATGTGTCATGGTTCTGACCCAACCAGCAGCCACCGACAGAGGGCAACCGGTCCACCGTAAGAAGGGCCAAATTACTACCTGTTGTAATTTTAATCAACCTCCACGGAACAGACGGAAATTGCGGTCGCGATCCAGTGAACGGCATAAAGCCAGCCTCTGACCAGCTTGTATCTACAGTTTGGAACAATATAACAGCAGAGCCAATCAGGTAACAGTATCCATTATAAAATCCAAGCTGACGTACTGTGGACACAAGCACGAGGTGAAAATCCAGGCTGGGCGCCTTGCGGATTCGTGACCCTCGCATGGCTGTCGCGTCTCTATTGTACTACACCTGGGAGTCGTTCAGCATTTATACCTCAGTTCGGCCGCCGAGATGAAGCCGTTACCATCCTTGTCGAACACGCGGAATGCTTCCCGGATCTCCTCTTCCGAGTCTGTGTCTTTCATCTTCCGCGCCATCATCGTCAAAAACTCAGGGAAGTCGATCGTGCCATTGCCTGTCGACGAAAGCATGTAATGTCCAATCCCAAAAAGGTTACACAAGTCCTGACCCCCTAACGGACTGAATGCAATGCTTGAGACTGCGCTTTCTCATCACACTGGTCACGTCCCCCAAGCGCCATACATCATACCACATCTCGAGGACTGCAAACCACGAACAGGACCTCGTCAAGTTCAGAAAGCTAACCTAAGCCTCGTTGTGCTACTTGCCAGTCGAACGACAATTTACTGAGCCATGCCAGTTACATCAAGTTTCCTTCAAATGAATGATCCGCCCAGGGCAGTGACACAGTTGAGAGAGCAGGACATGGAGGGTCGAAAATAAGTCTCCCTTTCTCTTAAACCCTCTAAAGACAAAAAGACTGACAGCACCGAGACGTCACTCTGCTAAAGCCTTAAATGTGAAAGGGACTTGTCACCGACATTGTTAAGAGTGGACCAAGGGGACAGGGTGCAGTTCCTCCCCTTTCCAGGGCAACCAGTCAACAACCTCGGCTGAGCCAATGGTCGGTAGGTTGGTTATCAGATCTCCACGTTTCCGAAAGTATGAATCCGTACTCGATGATGGCCAATATCAACTTTAACCTTTGACAACTTTTTGTTTCCCAGTTCAAAAAGTAAATTACAGGAAAATTGCAGAAAAACATTTCGCGACCTTTTCAGGATAAACATGTCTATGACGACGGTACTGTGAAAACGTGTCAAAAGACATTTGGAGGGTATTTTCATACTATTTCAACTTCGGACTACGAAGAACGTGCAATACAATTACCTCGAACAAAATGCTATTACAACCACGGAAAACAACTGACCGTCAGCGTCCACCTCGTTGATCATGTCCTGAAGCTCGGCCTCCGTTGGGTTTTGGCCAAGTGACCGCATCACTGTGCCCAATTCCTTAGTGGTGATGGTGCCATCACCGTCCTTGTCGAACAAGGAGAACGCCTCCTTGAACTCGGCGATTTGCTCCTCAGTAAGCTGGTCGGCCTAACGTGGACACAAGTTCGGCATCAGTCACATTCTCCATGACAGTTTCATGTTCTGAGGAACATCGGCGGAGTGAAACAAAACAGTCTCCGCAGAAACCGTTTTTTTTTTAACAGAGCAAACGTAGAACGAAATGCGCATAACGTTGACTTCATGTCCTCAACGTGCGCTATCACAGCGTTGCAGAACTCAAGGGGCAGATTATGATTCCAGAATGTTGCGAACGACTGGCGAGTTTACGTTTCAAAAAAAAGTTTGGTGCCGCATCTGACTGCGCAGCCTGTGCTGGACGGTGAGAATACTGTGTTCGAATCCTTCTAAGGATGCAGCGCACCGACGGTGGAACCGAACACGAATTCAGGGGAAAGCTGAATTCTTATTCGACAAATCTAGTGAATGAATGGCTGAATGAATGAGGAAAAAATGGGAACTCGATATCGGAAAAATATATCGCAAATCAATAACCAATGAATGAAAAGATACATTCTCGCCATTTTCCTCTCCCCTCCACAAACGAGGATCGGCTAGCGTAGGAAATGCATGCTTGCTTGGCAGGGCAGTCAGTTTCGCAGTATAATTACCATGGACGTCCTGCAGGCCTCCTATTCAACCTAATGACGGCGCGTGGGAACGGACTGCCCAGGACCATCAATTCCACATCAATTCCAGTACATCCAAGCCCAAAAGCCAGTGTAGAGTAAAACAATCGAACGGGATAATCACAATGCAATACATTACACACAAAGAAATGTAGCAACACAGGGAATAGTGCATGACGTTAGTTTTAGATGGGAGTCTTGCAAGGTCCCCCCCCCCCAACCTTGGGGAGCATTCAGCATTAACCCTTTGTCAGTGCATGAAGAGAAACGAGGTAAAAATCACAGCAAAAAATTTGCCACCCCTTCTCCAGAGGGTCCCCCTCTAATTGTTCTACATGCTCAGACAGCATGCGACAGCTACTTTTTGGGAACCATGACTGACAATAAGCCCTTTGTAGGAGGTAAAGTGTGAGAGGGCGCACCTACAACCCAATCTTGAGGTGCTATAGGTATTTTAAGCCTATGGCGTTGCATGAAAAGGTTGGACTCCGAAACGGTACCTGCATGTCCATTTAGGGGCGCGGCCGGGATTTTCTTCGGGGGGAGGGGGCTCAGGGTGAACTGAAATCACACGAAAACCCCCGACTGCGGGCCTAAGGGGGGGGGGGGCAGCCCCCTTGGCTGCGCCTGTTTCTATTCATTCTGGTATAAGTTGCATCCCTGCTCGGACCTATCCGTACGTGGTAACTGTGTCCCAAGTGCGTCGTAACGATCTATTAAATTAAAAGTATCAATTAAAAGTAGTGACAATCAATGACAACAAAACGGAGCTTTACCACACGCAAAACAAAAATGAAAATTCATGCAGCTCGATATTTTTGGCCCAGAAATGCCCACCTGCATAGGTTTCTTTACATCCCTGGCACCTCGGTGAAAGTTTTGGATTCGGATCTGGCCACCCTGACTCGGGTTGAAGTTGGACCCCATCACTGAATGAAGAACCTAACAAACCTGGGCGTTTAATGAAAAGAAACGGCATGAATCCCTTCCTGGAAACTCACCAATCTTCAGAAGCTTCCAAACCTACGTGCAATACGTACCATGCTGATATGACTAAGTTGCGAAGCAGCGCGCCACACACCTCACAATTTCAAACTGCACTGACCAACGTAGCCAACGCGGCGACCGGTTTCCCGCGCAGACGACTTGAGCACATGCGCCTGCGGATGAATATACTACGGTTTAATCCTGTAAGCTATTTGTGTGGGGTCCAAATTGGTGCATTGTAACAAAATGTGCTTAAAAATTTCCTAAATGTTCATTCTTTTGTTTTTCTTTTATATCCAAGCCCTTAGAAGGCTTTGAGAGAACCCATTTAAAGAACTATATTCTTCCGCGTCATAATAAGTGCTCGTAGTCGAGAGATCCCAAGCAGGCCTGTGATTGGTTGGTCTTTTACTGCAATGCGGCACTTGGCGCCCGCGCGGGCTGAGTCGCCGTTCGGCTGTTCCCCGATAGCTGATGACGGGGTAGGTCACATCCTGCCCGGATCTGAGCATAATGAACACCTGGCGTGCGCAAAAAGGCAGGCAGGTCACATTTTTCCGGTGTCTGGAGGACGAACATGTTCAAAAGGGAGGCATCATGCGCGCTCGCTTTCTCATCGCACCACGTCGCCAACTTATATTCACTATCGGGATGGAACCCGTGGCGAGTGTGTTTCTTATGTGCGTTGATGGTCACGGGAGAACCCAGATGTCCTCGTGGGAAAAGCGTTCGATCAGTGGCGCCCGCTTCGAAAGCCCACGGCGCTTGTTTTTTTTCCGGTTTTCCATATTCGTCACACGCTCAACTGATTTTCTTAGATCACACATTGCACTGGAGGCTCTTTCAGTTCTCTCCAGTTCTGTAGGTGACATTGAACGCTTTCGGTTCTAACAATATTTGCCCATCGTGATTTTCGCGAAAATGTTAACGTGTCCGTATGTGCCACAAGCGTCGCAAAAAACATTCCTGGGTCACATGGAAGTTTCTCCAAATATCTTGACTGATGTGTTGCCAAGCGGCGTTTAAGAAATATGTCCTGAGGCTATCTGGTGAATATTGATTGATTCAACGCTTTTCGTTTGTCCGATTTTTCTGCAGTTTGGTGTGCACAGTGTCCTGCATGTCTGCTACACATCAACTTAGTTTTAAGCTGCTCGACACGGAAGGTCAAAGGTCATGACACCCCACCACTGATCGACCCCTGCCATCCGGATGTCATAGCCGTTCGTCACATCTGAAATGAAGTGAGTCTATCGGGTGTTCTTAGGCCTTTGAGAGGTTTTAAGCCATCTTTGGCAATCTTAGTCGAGCATCGGGGCCTTCTTAAGACAAACCGAGGTCATTGATCACGACTGACCCTGGATCACCTCTTAACCTTGGGCTATCCATAACTTTTTTAGGTCAGTGATTCCGAATTTCACATATACTGTTCACGTGTCGGAGTTTGCATAATGAGAGGTGCATTCCATCATGGCTTCCGGTCGACTGAGTATGCCAAATTAGGCAAGAACACGTAACAGGCCAGAATGACGTGTAAACCAACAACGTCCAGCGGAAATGAATGAACATAAATGACTCGATCCGTTCAAAATGGAAACGAAATTCGAAATCAGTGCCCAAAAAATCTACCAGTGATCCTAGGTCAAAATAGACTATCCAAGATCAACCGATGTCAATGACCTATGATGACGTTCCAACGACAACCGAGACGCAGCACGACTAGGATTATCCCAGTTGGCTTTAGGGCCTGAGAAAACCCGAAAGACCCACTTTCGTGGAAACGTAAAGAACAGGTATGTCAAATTTGGATAGCAGGTGTTGATTAGTGGTGGGATGACATGACTTTTGACCTTTCTAGTCAAACAATTTGAAATTAGGCTCATGTGCACAAGGCATGCAGTACACTGTGCACACGAAACTGTAGAACAATCGGACTAACGAAAGGCACGAAATCAAGTAATGTTTGTCAAACAGCCACAGAGCATATTTCTAAAACGCCACATGGCAGGACTTCAGTCGAAATACCCGAAAAAGTCTCATTTTGCCAGGAAATATTTGTTGCCACGCTTCTTGCAGGTACTTATGGACATACTGTGTTACATTTTCGCGGAAATCACGGCGACCAAACATGGTTGAAACCAAAAATGTTCCACGTGACCCAGTCAGGTCAAAGGTCATTCCTAGGCCACCGAAAAAATGAACTTGTGTGAAAGCTAAAACATTTCTCTTTCGAATGGCGTTAGTCGCACCTTCCTGTGACAATCTATCACTGAGTTTTGTGCATTTGAATCATGCAATGCCTGTAAACATCGATGACCTTTCATGACGGGTGACCTCATAAGGCTATCCAAAGCTAAAAATTCGGGGCTGGCCTCTCTCGATAGGTTCTATGAATGCACCTAATTTCATCAAAATTGGAAGGCGTTGGGTCATATCTCATACAATTTTACATGGAATGATCCTTATGTGCGCGAAACAGACTAGATTCCATTATGGGGAATCCATTCCGAATCCGAGTCCTGGCTTGCTGAATCGATTCTGATTACGAATCAGCGCAGTTTTCTCAAAACTGATTGATTCGGATTTGGACTCAAAATTATACGGGCCAATTCCGGAATCGATTTCACGAAGAACGACTCCACTAAGGATCAAGCCTTTGTAATCGATTCCAATTGTGATTTCGTAGACAGCCGTGCGACTGAACTCCGACTCTGACCCAGGTACTTATCAGTGGATATGATTTTTATTCTGAAACGATTCCGATTCTGACCGGCCGGAACGAAATCGGTTTCGAAATCGATTCTGATTCCTATGGAGTCGAGAACAAGTATAGTTCGAGAAGTAACGTTGCTCTGCGCTTCATAAAAGGGGCTTTTAGGGAGGGTTTCGGCCTCTTAGTTTATAGAAGCTGATGAAGCAGAAGTCCATTTTACTGCCCATAGACTCCTAGAGGAGAAGAAACAATTGAATACCCTACTTTTAAAATGTGAAGTTTGAGTCCTCGCCTGGTGGGCGGCAGTGTTGTCCATCTGGCGAAAGGGTTTCAGAGGCTTCAGCAGGCTTCATTCTGTTATCTCGGGATTGAAACGGCATGCAGAAAATAGGAAAACGACGTCCAATAACTCTCGCCCTGACGACTAACATGACATCAAGCAAGGTTTCATAGATGTGATCTATGACAGGTCAGCTTGGATCAAATGGTCGAAAATATTCTTTTTATGGAGGGGGGGGGGGCATTTAATGCTCCATGTTTTTGAAATGCGTTTGATTAGATGTTCTTTCATTAAAAAGTTACCATGTGCCACGACAAAGTGGGCTTCAGTATTCAACGTTCGTATCTAACGTTCGATAACGTTCGTATCGATATCTAACGTTCGTAATGTACACAATAATTGCAACTTCCATGACATTGTTTAATGCGTAGCATTTTACCTAGCAGTTACGATACTTCCCTCGGATTAGGAGCATAGCTGTGGGTTTTGTTGTCATTCTCTTGTCATCGAAGTCGGCCACTTTATGCAGAGTTGTGCAACTTTTACATCGCATTATTTTACAATGTACATAACACATCTTCATATGCTGCATATGTGGCAGATATCATAGCTCCATGTTTCAAGAAACCTTATTGCACTGGTTTGGATGCATTGCCGTTACCCTGTTCTGTCAGCTCATTTGCAGTTTTTGCGGAATCCGAAATACGTGGCTTTGACAAACTGACCATGCTTCAAAAACTACTGGTCGCAAACTATTCCGATGGGTAAATGTGATGTAAAAATGTTCGCAGCTCAGTTACATAATATTTCAACATGATACGTCCAATGTAACAAAAGCTATTAACGAAACCCTTACGAGGGTCTCGGAGGCCTTCATCGCCGGACCGAAGTTTGAATAAAATAGGGCAAACAAACTGTATGTTTCTGTAAAGCAGTTAGCTCGACGTTGACTAGAATATTCCGCCACCTTCCATTGACTAGAGAGGGTGCTTAATGTCCTCCCCAACTTGTCTACCTCAAGAAACAATCGCCCGATTCGGCTGATTCAAACGACAATGGATAGCGCCGAACCTTGCAGTCGTGCGGCGTATGCGTTTTTTCGCTTTTGGGTCACTACTGACGTCGCAGATCAGGTCAAACACGAAACAGTTACCATTTTCTTCAGAGTCGCCTCACCACTGAAGTTTAAGTGACAATATATTTCTCAAAGGCCGAGGTCACAGGTTGAGTCAAATTTGACATCGGTTCTAACATGTCATGCAAAACATGTTTCCAGGCTCCTCTGACATGGTTATTTTAAGAAGGCAGTTCCATAGAGCCTTGGGCGCAAGGAAATCCTTGAAATGGTCCCAATTACCGTGCACATGCAATGCTGCAGTTTTGTAGTTCCAAACTCGGAGTACCACGAGCACGTTAGTGGCGTCCATCTGACATCTCTGGATGACGCTACAGGTCAATTTGTCCTATGTTACACATTTCCACGGAATGTCGCGCAATATTGCAAAGCGTGATATCACCACACCGGTCATCCAGAACGTCAAATAGACGCCAGCAGTTTACCTGCTAAGCTGAAATCTTCATAAAACCGCAATGGTCAAACTACGAAAAATGCTTCAATGCAACAAGAAACTGCTATGCAAGTTGTACGTGCAGTTTGTTGCAACAGGATTCGATAATCTTTTTGTCTGTGTCCAAAAATGAGTGCACTCCGTTCATTTCTAAAATGTATTCTTGCTGAATCCGGAAACGGAAAATACACATTTGATCTAGGATAGCGTAGCATGAGGTCCGAGGAACTCAATACTGAACTCTCAGCTAATGTTGATATGCAGCGCAAGCCATAGTCACCATACATTGCAAAAGCACCGACAATATAGCGACGAAGTAGAATTGAATGTCCAATCCAAAACATGGTCGTCTTTATGACGTTATTAAGACGTGACCTAAGACGACCTCTCTTCCAAATTGCTGTCAGTATGTGCACAGTTGATGTAAGAAAAGGTACTGAAGGTTTCAGGACACTGCTTTTATTTGTTTGGGAGATATCTAAGAACTGTGCCAGGGGAAAGGAGCGTTAACCCCCCCCCCCCTTCGTCGATGACGGATTAATTAGACATTGTGTACGCGACCGTACTAGGCCGTACTAGGCCGTCTGTTCTGAATAAAGGTCACCCAAGACCATGGCAAACCGCGCTAAATATCTTTAGCCACCAACTGATGCCAGCGGCAAAGCGGAGTAAAATGCTGGCAACAGACCAAAATGCCATACTTAGCTTTTCCGATATGTCCATTTCTTTGCTGACATGACCTAGGGCTCTAGGTGAACCATACAAGAACCGTAGCCTAAACCAGGCTTCAGATGGCCTTTCCCGTATCTTTCTGAGTTTTTATCTTATTTAACCATATTTCGGCGCTACTTAACTTTGATATCAACCCTATTCCCGGAGGGCTAGCGGTATGGCCCATTCCCGGCGGACGGGCGGGAGGGGGGACGGATTCGGTCCCCCTCGGATCTCAAGAACTCCTCGTCCGATTTCGTCGCAACAAACGGCAATCGATTTGCGATGACGTAAACTTTTTACAAAAAAGTTTACGTCCAAAAGTTTATAGTTTAGTCAAAAAGTTAAAAGTTTACGTAAAAAAGCATTTTTATAAAAAGAAATTTTCAAAATTCTGAAAAGTTTGGACATAGGGGAAGTCAAAATTGGGGATATTTTTGGACTACTTAGAACTCCGTTGATTATGGACCGATTTTGATGAAATTAGCATGAATCAAGAGATTATGGATGAGATTCAAGGGCGTTCACAAAACCTCAAAAATAGGAGGATTGATTTTCCAACAACTGAATGAACAAAAAAGGCAAAAACACTTTTTTGGCTTCTGCCAGTCATGTTATGCTAAAGAAGTACAAACCGTATTACATTGTTTGTATAATGTTAGCATAGGCCGTGCCAGAGACAAGGGGAGACTGTCATGGTCACATGTTCTTCAGATCAGCTCTTGACCTTTGACACTAAATGACCTCCAGTGACCTTGGAGTCACTTGGAATAATCTCGTGTGCATTTAATGCTATCTATAAACGTTTTCAGTTATTTAAATTCACTCCATTTCAACAATTCCATTTCACGACTATTGTGGTATAGGGTACGCACACTGACATTTTAGGTCATAGCTCTGTGACCCATCTTGATATCAAGCTGAAACTTGATACATAAGTAGAGGACACTATTCTACGTCATACGTATTCTGGGTTTGGCGTTTCAAAAAATAGCGCCTATATTATCACTATAAAACCAAATTTTGACTTTTGACCTTGACCTAAGCTTGCAAGGTGACCTCAAATGAATAGAATTGTATTTTCACGCTGCCCAGCTATTTAGCTATACATCCATGTAATGTTTATAGTCCTATCTTAACAACGCAATTTTTGGCAGTCATTTTCCTTTTACCCTCAACAGGGTCAAAAATGGCCTGAGGTTCCTCCCAAAAACGTTGCCTGGCTCTGCCCCTGAGCAAAATGGAATTTTTAAATTTTGTCACAGTACGTAGAAAGAACAGCTAGGAAAAGTGACCAAGTTTTGTGAAGCTGCGTCAAAAAGCCTGCAATTGGCAAGCAAAAAAAAAACGAGGAGGTTGGATTCAGCCCCCTACCGGGAATAGTTTTAAAGCGGATTTTGAGGGGGTGACATATTCATTGCACCAAATGAATAGGAAACCAGTCGCTCGATTTTGCTGCGAAATGGCTCAAACAAATCCCCAGGACCTAAAGTTTGGGCCAGTAAGCGAGAAATCGATCATTGAGCACTATATCAGATTTTGATAAAAGTTAGTCATAGATGCCCAACACGCCTGACAAAATGTTTTTTTTCTCGGATGAAGAGCTTGGGAGCCATAGCCTCAGATACGTTGGAGCTATTTATCGGTAAGGGTGTCTTTGACATTCGACAAGGCTGACAAGACGTGTCCTAGTCGTCTGTCCATCTCTTTACGGTGCATTGACATGACAACGAGACCGTCTACCACCATGGGCACTTGGAGGTCGGGAGTCGAAAGGAGTCGAGAGAAAAACGGATTATGGTACAAAAGCGATAGAACGATTATTGTGGGGGGGGGGGAGTTCCTTGCTACTGCCCCAGAGGCGACGCCTCATTCTGCCCCGTCATCAGATCAAAAGCTTGTGGTGTTTTTAAAAATTGGCGGTCGTAAAATGCTGATCTCTTTGATTTCGGTGGAAACTACCACAGTGCTTTAAAGACATGTTATCCGCGTCAGACAGACCGACATGTTATCGATGTCCCGTGCAAATAACTTAGTAACACGTGCACATTGCTGAGCCGCAGACAAAACTGGGTGTGCTGTAGGCTCCTTACAAAGTTGGTTATTCGAAAACGGTAACAGAAACACGAAACACAAATCAAATGAACCCAAGGCCATCGAAAATTACAATGAGGTCATGAAACAACGGCATCTTAAGTTCTGTGGTCTGCGTAATCATTCTGAAACTAAATGCATGGAATATAAAACTGATGGTAAAAAAGTGTTGATTCTTTTCATTCCGTTGAAAGTTTGGTTTTAACCCTATGTCGTGCTGGGGGAGGGGGGCGGATTCTGTCCCTTCTCCGGTTTTTCGCTCGCCATTCCCGGGATTTTGGGAGCTGCTTTACAAAACTTGTTGACCTTTCCTAGATAAGTTTTTCACATGTTGTGCCAAAATTTCAAAAAATTTCCTTCTTCAAAAGGCAGTTGCAGGTCACATTTTTGGGAGGCGTATTTGAGGAATGTCACGCTTTCTGGAGATTACGCACTTCGATGCGGTCATGTACTATTTGGATACCCTTTACAATGTTACGGGTAGTTCAAATGGTCGAATGATGCACACTATGACACATTTTTTTACGAAAAGTGCTGGGCAGTGGCGGACCTAGGGACATGCAAATGGAATTGTTTATATTTTTTTATTTCGAAAAAATTATGTCTCATTGTATAAATAAAACAAAGGCAACGTTTGACATATACGCCTTTAATCTAATGTACAGATATAGCTCACCTATATATACTGTCAAGGGCGTCTCCAGACATTGGTTTTCGGGTGCAAATTTCTCCCAATGACATGGCCAGTGGCCTAAGAGACACCTGGATCAGTGCGATCGGTCTTGTGAGGTTGACATATATAACGATCAAATGTCATATATTCCGGCGAAAATAAAATCTGGAGGCGGCTCCAGGATAATATAAGAGGAGGAATTTTACTTTCCTCTCATTCCTGAGACATTGTGACTCAAATTGCAGAACAAAACACAGCTTTCACCATGTAGTTATTGGTCCCGCCTTTCTGGTACCTGGATCCAACTATGAGCCACTTGTAATGTATACATAATATGACATGTGACACGTATGGTAATGTTTTCTTGGCACGCAAAATCCCTTGAGATTCAGAATGTGTGACAAAAGACTTCATCTTTTCCAAAATTATCCCTGTTTATGTACTCTGGTTACGCCTATGATATGATATCAAAATGTAATGCGATTGTGATCTCAAAATGCAAACTTTAGGCGCAATACAAAATAATGTTTACAATATGTTTCATTATGATAGCCAGTTACCAACAGTTGACCCTATACGGAGTTATTCCATTTTTCTGGTAAAAGGATCGGCCTAGGACATTTGTTACATGTTTATGACATGGCGCGTGACACATAGGGAAATGTTTTTCGAACGCAGATAAGCTCGCCAAACTCTACGTTCTAGAATGAAAAACATTTCTCAAAAATATGTACCCCTTTTCATGTGCCCTGGATACGCCTACGAATTTTGAAAACTGACCTCTACATAACATCATCGTCATCATCATCATCATCATCATGTATTTCGTTCAGTCTCGATATAAAGGCTTTTCAGGCCGACTGTCGTGCATTGAATCATAGCATAGATACAGCATCGCAGTGAAAGCAAACAGCCAAAACGTAAGCACATGGTTAAAAATAGGCTACCGCTCATCTAAACATCCCAGCCACGCCCGCGCCGCCGCCAACCTCCAGCGCTCACCGACTCCCTAATATCAGCTGGGGCCCGATTCCACACGGTAGCCGTCCGGTAGGTGAAATACCTCCTGGCCAGCTCCATTCGTGCGCGTGGCGGCTGCAGAAGGTCGGCGTGAACCCCGCGGGTGCCCCGGGCCACCACGTCACTCCGGTGCACCACCCGGTCCTGTAGAGCGTCGGGGCGCGCGGGTGGTTGTGCAGTGCACGACACATCATGGCAGTGTCACGTTCGGAAACTAGATCATCAATGGTCGGTCAGCTAAGTTGTTGTAAAAGCGGTGACACATGATCGCGTCTTTTAGAACGGAACGAACAGCGTGAATATTGCGAACACAGTGGTTCAAAATCTTTTGCAGTCGGTGGCGTTGCGTTGCTCCACATCCACCACACGGAGATAGAAAAGCTACGAGGAAATACTAACCTTTCGAAAAGAAACTTTTTGACTCCCGCTGGTAGAAGATGAGACAGCTCAGACAGGTCACTGATTGCTGCATAAGAGCGACGCACTACCAAAGACACATGCGAGGCCCACGTCAGATTACAGTCAACAGTCATGCCTAAAACCTGAGCATTTGATGATACACTAATAACGGCGCCACCGAAATTCTCAGAAAAATCCGCATTTGAGAGCCACTGCCTAGCCTGGGCCAGCATGACAGGGGTTTTATCTGGTTTGATGCGTAGACTGTGCTCCGTATACCTCACGCTCGCCATCTTATGGTAGACCTATGTGATGCGTATGTGATACACCTATCACTTGTCGGTGAAATAGCATGAAGTAGAGCATAATGGGGCATAAAATGTGGCCAGAAAGTTCGTGTAAGTAAACCCCTATTTTTGCCATCATTTTGACTCGCTTTTTTGACATCATCTCCCTTTTCAAAACTTTTAACATTTATTTTTTAGAAACGTAGGCCTTGCTACAGTTTTCCGCTAACATATCGAGCTAAGAGTTTTCGAGATTGCAGGGGGAGCAGAATCTGCCCCCCCCCCTCCAGCACGGAATCGTAGGTAGCGGTCAGGAACAAAGAACAGGGTTAATACGCTCACTGGTATATGTTGGTGTATGCAAAAACTGTTGATCCCCGATGTCTTTGTGCATTACTTTAGCAGTAATGCAACAATATATATATATATATATATATATATATATATATATATATATATATATATATATTTATATATTGCTGTACTCCTGTACTCCTGGAGCATAGTTTGAAATTGTAGAATTTGAAACCTTAAAATCGCTCGGTGACGCCTCCCATTTTATCCTAACTAAGTTGGAAGGTCGGTCGCCCGGAAGCTTATTTACAAAAGGCATACCAATACAGCACCAGATTTCTGGGGTTGCCTGATGCAGTGAGTGACGTTTCTTAGATGACGTAATACTTGGAAACGCTTTTTCACTGGTGGTTGCCGTCAAGGCCATGGCAGTGTTTCATTTAGTCAGAAAAAGACACCGCAAGCAGAACGTGGGAACTTTCTGTGTGGAGATAGGGGGGGGGGGTAAACGTGTTTTTCACCTCCGCATAGGGTATACATTTATTGATTTTCACCTGCATGCACCGTATAGAGTTAATCTTAAGTGCTACCCAAAGTTGAGGGGGCGACTGCCCCCTGCCCCCCCCCCCCCCCTGTTCCTACGTCCCTGGCCGCAAGACCCATTTAGTGAACATCAGGCATGTAGCCAGGATTTTCCTTTCTAGGGAGGGGTGAAAACGTCAATTTTTGTCATATGTCAATGACATATGGCAAAATTTGTAGGAAAAGCAGTAATTTACGCAGCTGACGTTATATTTAACGCACAGGAAAAGCATACCATGTTTCCCTCGCATATATATGATCACTTTTCCGTATTCCTGCAAAATCGCTAAATATCTGGCGTAGACCGTTTGGCCCGGGAGGGGGCACGGACCCCCTTGGCTTCGTCCCTGATGAAAGTACCGTGAGAGTATCATTGCCGCCATATTCTTTTCAAATGAAAGAACTGGAATGAATTTGGCGTAAGATAAGTTACGCCGTTTTATCAGCTCGGTAAGACGGCTCCAAAGCGAATCGCAAAGTGGCCCAAATTGGAACCGATTAAAAACCTCTGCATCAAGCAGAGCACGCGGAGGTGCAGTTCGTTGTTACGGCGCTTGATCTGTACACTTCTAAGCAACACTCCAGTGGAGTGGACTAAAATCTTTGGTGCCGTAGCAGTTTTTCTGTCATTTCATTGTAAACGAACAATCATCCCCATTGAAGTGCATTGTCAAGCAATACTGGCTTTTATTCTTTGTCTATAGACTTTGTAAAACAGCAAGTTCTGCTGAAAGCATCTCATATTTGCTCTAATTTTGGCCATTGCTCCTTGCACGAAATGCATTTAGACAAAGACGCTTATTTATATCGTAATCTATGGAATACTCTTTTCCTGCCATTCATTTCAGCGCGCAGGAACAATAATTCTTGAACCGAGTGGTAACTTACGTCAAAAACATTTGTTCCTGCATGCAGAATAAGAACAGCAGGAAAATATACCAAAAGTCTTTTTTTACTATGTTCAAGAGTAATTTGAGAGACGAGTTCGAAACGCTATTTCTGGACTCTAGTACAATATGGGAAATACTCTTGAATGACGTCTTACTCGCCACTTACTACCTCAGACACGCTCAAAGTACTCCAAAATTATGTGTGATTTACATGGACATACGATAGCCCAGTGGCACTTATTCTCTACGCACCCAATACCCTGCGATTACTCTTAAAAGAACTGTTTGTAAAGAATGATTACTCTGCATGTACTCTTAATGGGTATGTCATCCCTGTGCCACTTTTCATGTAACCATATATTGGTCCTTGAATACTCTTCAGATACTCTCCTCTTGCTCCCGTACTCCTTGGATATTCTTCAAATACCTACCTTTTGCTGTTAAATCCCTTCATTGAATAATGGATGCATGCCTACAGGAAAAACACGTGTTTCACCACAGCTTTTTATTAGAGCAGGCGCGGACACACGTCCTCAAGCGCGAGGAATACATTGCTATTGTTACTACACTCTTTTAAAATTATCACGCGTTCGCCTACGTTTGCGACTGGCTTCGTCAAAAGATGTAGAAAAACGTACCGCTGGGGAGGGGGGAAGGAAGTTCCTATACCCTCCAGTTGGCCGGCGACCGTTCTGCCCCCAGTTTCTTCGAGTCTGAAGACGCTGGGTCTGGAGGGTCCGGTAGTTCACTGCGCGGGGTGCAATGTCTCTTCATCTGTGAAGAGGTGGAAGCTGCTGCAGGCGTCAGTTGGCCGGCGACCGTCCTCTGTTCCGCCGCGGCACCCAGCTTCTTCGTTATGGAAAATCCGCTGGGTTTTCAATAGCAAAGGAAATTGAACCATTTCACGAATGTCTTACAAGAATGTAAAACGGCGACAACAGATATGGAAGACCCAGCGTCCTCCATATGAAGGAAGCCGGGAGCCGCGGGAAAAAGGAAGGGCGGTGGGCGGCCAGCTGGTGGTTGCAGCAGATCCCACAGTCCACGGATGAGGGAACTCTCCAGAACACTCCAGAACCAGTGTCTTTGAGCTCAAAGGAGCTGGGGCCAGCTACCAGGCCGCCGGCCAATTGGAGGACTTGACGTGACCCCCCCCCCCTTCCCGCACCCTTTCTGCTAGCCAGTCCGTTTTTCTACAGTTATGTACGAAGGCAGTCGCAAAGTCACGTGATAGAAAAAAGACTTGTTTATCACTGAACATAAGAAATGCAATATTTTGGTACCACGGTACACCGGCAGCCTACTGCAGTGTACCGGCAGTCGATATTGAAATAGATATTGCGGTACTGAAGCGGTATCTGAGCTGGAAATGGCGATACTTAAAACATTCACGTCGCTTGCACATAAAGTACTGGCATTGACAGCTCGGCCACCGCTACATAAAATTTTTTTTTTTTCCCGGGTTGCGTTTTTCCGGGGTTAAAAAATTTTTTTTTTTTTTTTAAAAATTTTTTTAATTGTAACCCCTTTAACAAAGGGGAGTTTTACTTAAAAAAACACGAACTTTCGCAGTGAGATCATTCAACGTCAAATCGCACAAGATACGACCCGATCCCCTTCAATTTTGGTGGACTTTGGTACGCTCATAGTACACATCAAAAAATGGTCAGCCATAAGTTCTTAGCCCTGAGTGACCTCTGAAACCAAAGTTAGAGGAAATGAAGATCACCGATTTTTACAGACATTGCATGATTCAAATGCTCATAACTCGGTGACAGAGCGCCACGGAAAGGTGCATTAGCGCCACTCGAAAGATGAATGCTCCAGCTTTCATAAATGAGCTCATTTTGTCGGTGACCTCGGGACGACGCCTGACCTGACTAGGTCACATGAAACGTCTTAGGTTTTATTCATGTTTGGATTTTAACCAGTTAACCACACTTTTCATGACACCCCACCATTAATCGACCCCCGCCATCCAGATCTGACATACCCATTCTTCATATCTGCACGGAAACGAGTCTATCAGATGTTCTTAGGCCCTTAAGTCAACTGAAGTTATCCTAGTCGTGCATCGGGGTCTTTGGTGGTCAGTCAAGGTCATTTGGCTTCCGTACACATGTGAAGAACGGGTATCTGGATGGCATGGGTCGATTGGTGGTGGGGCCTCATGACCTTTGACCTTTTTGCCAAGAAATTTGAATCCAAAGTGATATGTAGCACGCGCACAAGACACTGTGCGCAACAATGTGTAGAACAGTCGGACAAACGAAGAACACGGAATCAATAAATAATCGCCCAATAGCCTCAGGGCATATTTGTCAACTGCCATTTGGCCACATTAAAATGGAAATATCTGAAAAAAGTTTTGGACTGCCCAGAACTGTTTTTTCCACGATTGTTGCAGATACTTCGGGGATATACTGCGCATTTTGCATTTTTGCGAAGATGACGGTGGGCAAACATGGTTAAAATCAAAAAAGCTCCATGTGATATAGTCAGATCAAAGGCAATGCCCATGTCTTTGACCGAATGAACTCATATTTGAAGCGTAGAACATTTCCTCTTTCGAGTGGCGCTAATCGAACCTTTCTGTGACAATATATCACCGAGTTTTGGGCATTTAAATCATACAATGATTGTAAAAATCGGTGATCTTTCATGACCTGTAGCTTTGACATCAGAGGCCACCCAGGATTAGAACTTTAGGGCTGGCCATTCCTGATCGGTACTATAGGCGCACTAACTTTCATCAAAATCGAAAGGGGTCGGGTCGTGTCTTGTGCGGCTTGACTTGGAATGACCAACACTGACAACAACCAGGTTCACTGGTTATGGGCCGGGACCCCCATGATAAAGGCCTCTTCGAAGAACTGGACGTTCCGGAGATGACAACTTACTTTGAGGTTAAATGCAAATATTAAGATCACGAGTAGTAAGATGCGCTCCATACCGCGCCTGTGCGAACTACGTGGATGGTCTCCGCGTAGATGGTGTAGTTCTCTGACAGGCCACTGCGCTGGATGGTTGGCCGACGGTCGGGCTTCTCCGTGACCAACGAGGACGACTCTAAGAGGCGCTATAGCGTCTCCAGCGCCTGGTCTGTAAAATGTGGTACGAAGGGGCTATTAAGGGGTGTATTTTACATCCTGGGCGGATGTTATGGTGCACAACAAACAGTTCAACACGAATGTGACTAGCTAACGGTTATCACTAAAAACGTCAAGTAAGCGATCTTGTAACATGATTAGATGACACCGAGGATCTTCGTGGAAACTCAGCACTTTCTCAGATGAAGTATTCACCTTTAGATTCTCGTCATTGTGTAAATGCGACCCTCAGCACCATCATCAAGCGCGGGACGGTTTTAACTCACATTTTCACTCTATTTTCCCTATTGACTGACCGAATGGTGTGACCTAATGATTCATACGGATGCAGCAAACAGTGTGCCGAACCGTTGCGAAAGTTGGCCAGATGACAGTTTTGTGATTACAGCATTAAACAACTCCAACAATCGACACTCGATCCTCAAGCAATTGCTAAAAAAAGTCGCCACCTCTTCGTAAATCGAACAAGTTCCCATTTCCAGCCTTACTCCGACATGACACGACCATCCCAGCTCTTCTTGGCATGTCCTCTGAGTCCAGAGCTACCTATGCAAACCATTTGGCTAAATTATTTTATTTTTTAACACTGTAAACCTTGTCATTGTAAAATGTAGGCTGTGTTCATATTATCTCACTGAAGTGCACTGCCATGCTACCTTAAATAAATTTGCATTTCGTAACATATCAAAGGATCAGGCAAGTAGAATCCCTACTAAGAAATGATCCAAAAGCCTCTAAATGTAACTTTCAAATGAAATGTCACTATGTTATGTCATCACTGACAGTTCCGGCCACACGTGAAAACATTTTACCTTTCAAATCATTATGACATATGTATCCAGGCACTAGCCGATGGTCAGCACCATATCTTGTGAACTTGCATTTTATGGCCATTTTAGCAATTTAACTGGTGTTCATTGTCTCAGTATCACCATTTGAGTTTCATTAAATAAAAATCGGGTTGCTTGGAAATGGCTTCATTTACGCACTTAAAATTAGGACATCAGATAAGTTATGGGAGTCTGTTTTGTTGGGAATAATGTTGTGAATAGCATGCATTGAGAAAACACGTCTAATTATAGCCGTGACTATTGATTCTTTGTAGTGAAAAGCCATGGATTACATCCTCCTGATTTCATAAAAGCCACTTTCTTTCACATTTCTTGTATCTTGGTAGACCAACGCCAAATCACACCGAATTTACTTCTTACAGCTGGATCAAACCGATGTGAAAGGACTAGTTGATGAGACGGGGTAAATTGTGGGCTGAAAACTTAGTTAAAGTTGCACCTGTCCTTGAGAACCATATTCAAAAAGCCACACAAAGTCTAGCATGTTAGATGATATCAAACACGAGATCGCTACCACAGCTAGCCTAAAAATGAAAAGTATCGCAAACACTAACAAAAGTATGCCGTTATTTGTATTGTAATGATAAACTATGCTTGCTTTTACTTTGCTTAATACATTGGCTGCAGGCAATCAATTTATTATTAGTGTGATTGTTGGGAGCGCAAAATGTGAGGTCTTCGGCGTTGAAAGTGAAAGCACTGCCAGATGTCGGAATTAAACGTCACGTATTGGTTGCGAGTTTTAGCGACCTTTGACTAATAAGTGTGGACTGAATCCGGTAAAGTAAACAACAAACTTTTTATTTGGCAACTATAAGGTCAATTTACCGGAATTAAAAAGGCATATTTGGGGCCAGATAGGCTTGAGATCGTCTCCTCAGTCATATTCAGAGCCTCCAAAATAGTACAGGAACGTTCTAAGTTCAAAAACATTATCTCGTGTTATTGACCTTGTTTGACGTTGAAAAGGTCATTGACTGATTTACAGTTTCAGACTTGGACATTACATATTTTAATTTGGGACCCAATAGCAATGACGCTGATCAGACGTGGTTTATTTAAGAACCCAACCGAAGGACATGAGTGGGCGAGTGGCTAGGGTTTCAGACTTTGAATCTAAAAGTCCCTGTTTGAATTCCTGTGGCAAAAAAATCTTCACTGGTCTTGCTTCTACCTGCGCATGGCAACACTGACTTCAGGAGCTATATGCATGAATAAATAATCTCATGGATAATGTAGAATAATCGACATTGCATTCTGACCAGTGATCCTCACAGCACGCAGGCATAGACGGCTATGCTTCATAGGAAACATATTAAAAGCCATCTGCTCAGTTATGGATTTAAACTGAGGACGTACAGCAAAAGACTCCCTAAAAAGTACAGGACTAACCTTGGAATCCCCACAATGAAAAACAAAATTATTCCTTTTCAGCATAATCAGAGGACATATTTTTTGGTTACAGGATATCAGAGGTGTTTAACCCGCCCCCCCCCCCCTGAGGTTTTTGTAGGATTGCGAGAGAACGAACAAACGCAGCGCCACGAAACTTCATGTACCTCTTGCTTAATCATTTTTACACCTTGCATCAAAGTTTTGACCTCAGGTTAACTAAGCTGTTTGACCTAGGTCAGGTTAAACGGACCTATGTCCAAAAAAGTTTAGTGCCCTGTAACTTTTTCAGAAAACAAGATATCACAATAAAACTTACAGGGATTAGAGATCTTGATAGATGCAACAAATCTGCTATCTAAGATTTTTCGGAATTTCCCGGGTCATTGACCTAAGATCAAGCCCATTTTTAAGACATGTTTTTCGGAAATTGGCGGAATTTTTCATAACATTTTTAGTGTGAAGTGGTGCAGACATCAACGGGCAAAGTATCAATGACTTTCAGCCATTGGTCTGAGGTCAGGTCACGAATAACTGTTGTGAGCCAAAATGTGCCACCGTCAAAATCAACGATGAACTACTCACAATGGGTAGAAAATGGCACAACTGGCTTGCACAGATGCAAGTAATATCATGAGCCTGAAAAGTTTTTAAAACTGCATATTTTGGAAATAAACAGGCTTTCGCGAGTAAAGCTCCGCCAATTGTATAGATTGGTAACTAATGATTTTTTTCAAAATTTAAGCATGAGAAACCATCACAAGAACCACAAAGATCAATAAAATTTACACGGATAGGCTTATGTCGCGAAAGTAAAGGAACGCTAAAATAAGTTCCCGTTAATTTCTTACTGCTTACGGCTGCGACGTCCGCCGACAACCAGCGTGAAAACTGCCGTGTCTTTAACTTAACGTTATGGCGTATATATTGGACAAATCTTAGAAATTGGACGTCTATCGTCATCTGCGGACCTACACCTGTGAATTGGTGCCTTTACCTATGCGTTATTAGTCACAATTCTTGAGATGCAGGCCGTGTCTCGGTCTGATGCAGTCGACTATGAGAAAACATATTTAAGGTGTAAATGGCTTACGTGTCATCCAAAAAAATAAGATCAGTTTCGAGCTCTACTTGTCACGAGCTTCCCAACGGTTTGCTTATTTTTATCGTGCAACCAACCGTTCGTGAGTTAGAGGGAGGCGGTCGACGGCCCCCCAGTCGGGCATGGTCGCCGACGACCCACGGGAGAGCGCGGGTTAAGGAACTATACTCTTAATATGCCTTTTTTAATTTTGCAATTGTTCTCCCGTGTTACTGGTGACTCCCAGTAATATCCTAGTTTAATTCCTCGTTGAATCTCACGTGCACCACCCATTGGTATTCGTCTATATTCTTGAGACTCTCATTGATTGACTGATTCCCCAAAATGGTTCGCTTGTCTGGTGAATATACCCGTGAAATTCACCTAATTCCTGTCGCGCCACGAACTAAAAGCCTTATATATTCCACGGAAACTCTTCGATGATTCTCATGTGATGCTGACCAAGACCACCGTCTGACGCTGTTCGGTATTCTCGGGACTCTCCCACTCTTGCTCGCCAAGCGGCACAGAGAGTTTAAAAAACACACACAGGCGCCTATCACGTCGGCGTGTATTTTGGCCTCATACACCGCCGGTGATGGAACAAAACGAACATTGCTCTGAAAGACTACCGCGCTGCTGGCGGTAACCTCACATCTGTCACCGCCTGCGAGCTGCACTGGCGACTGGATGTCTTCCATCTGATACCGGAGAGCAGGGCTGCATGGATGAGAGCGGGTCGTCGCCCATAACATTCTCGGCATGCGGGCGGCCAAGGTCTCTCAGGTTTTGGAGGTCCTCAGCCGAAGGTGTCGTCTCCGGTATCAGATGGAAGACTTCCTTGGCCAAAAACCACGTCGTGCAGAGGGTACAGCGAACGAATTTTTGGTTAAACACGTCGTGGCTCATGCCGAATAAGAGTAGAGCCTCCGTCAGGTCGGCCGTCTCGGCCACCACGGCCGCCTCCGTCATCACGATGAATCTGTCCTCTCCTTTTCAGTCACTGACCGGGTGGTAGTAAAGGTTTGCTCTTCCACCACATTTGCTTCCTCGCTCAGGAGCCGCAGCAGTGTGGACGGCGCATCCTCTGTGGATCAGACATATGGTATCCATCATTTTTCTGGTCTTAGTAAGTAATACCGCCATCCCTTGTTTGAACGTCTTTAAGTCTTAGCACGCAAATTAAATATAACAGATGCGTGATGTGGTTCTAACAGGCAGGCCCAGCAGGCCAGCCGTCCGACGCGCCGCCCGGCCGCGCCCAGTGTTCAACCGGCGGCGGTGGTCCCTCCGACCAGGAGGTAGCGCGGGCCGCTGCGCTGCTGTGGCGTTCTCTGTTCGTGACTGCCTGTCACCATGTGACTTGCAAATGCAGTGAATGTAAGTCGTGACTACAATACTTACACTATTAAATATTATGAACATCAAGCGGGCGTATATTTCCGTATATATCGTACATATGCTTCTGGACAATGTCAATGATGGCTCCCCGTTAAGCAGAAATCGTGGTAAATAGTCTTTTTTTACTCCTTTTTTAGCTGAGCCCGGGGTAGCCGTGTATGGTGATCTAACCAGTTACATGCATTGCTGAGTAACACGACTGATTAACCGAACAACCACGGAGTTCCTCTCCAACAGTTATTTTTTTATTCCGAGAGCCAGCCCCGCCCCGCGGCCAAAACTTGGCAGGTCACGCCCGACCCGCAAAGAAGTTTCAAACAAGCCCACAAAGGCCCACAGGCTAAAATATACGGCTGAACTGTGAAGCTAGATTAACAGTTGAAGATACTTCCAACTGACTTTTGATGGCTGTTAAGGAAGTGGTGAAGCCACCAGCTCCGTCAAAATGCAAGTTTCCTACATATTTATATGCATCTTCAATATCCTGTGTCTTTTAAGCCCCCAAAAAGCACAAAGAGCCCCATGTGCTGGCTAGCGAAGCCACCAAAAAACCCAAAGACCCGCGTCTTGTGGGCTTGCAGGCTCAAAAGTGGCAGCTCTACTCTCCGACCTCTGGTTGAATGAACCAAGGGAAAAACTCCCAGTCATTGCTCCTGCCTTCCCCTCCTCCTAGTCGAAGCAAAAAATTCACAAAACTGGTCACCGGGGGGAGGGGGCAGGCATAAACCGGTGACAATAGACGGCTCCTATAATAATTCACGTCTGCCCCCCCCCTCCCCAGTCCAATTTCCTTTGACGTGTCCCTGCAAGGTAAGCGTGCTCATTCCAACTCGTCCAAAAGCTTTTCAGCTCGAAGGACAAATATTCACATACACAGCATGCTTTCTCCTAAATATTTCAAAAGTATACTGACCTGTGTTGTATATATGTTGTTGTTATATATATATATATAACAACAACACATATATATATACAACACATACATATATATATATATATACTGTTGTGTTGTATATGTTATGTGTTGTTCAGATGCCTCTCGAAGTCTTGGCTGCGTTGGCCACGCTTCAAAACGACAAGATGGGTCACCGATGTGCTGTCCTGCACGCCTGCCCGCGCATGCGCATTTGACATCTCACGGTAGATTAACAGGGGCTTCCATGGGTATAACTCAGCATTTGAAGGGTGTATTGCCCCATAGTTTATATATGTATATCATGTATATATATATACGTATATATATATATATATATATATATATATATATATATATATATATAGCTAATAGGGGAATCTTTTCGCGGTCAGAAGTTGCCATCATTCCCCGATTGATTTTCTCTTTGTCCTTCAATCGCATTTCACTGGAGCTGGGGGAGACTAAAACAGGAATGTTGCTGATCTCAGCGGAATCAATTCGTTTCTCAGTGTAAGAGATTACGGAACGAGCATTTGGATGATGAAGAGACACCTTCTCAAGGGAAAAGTGGACGGTTAGCCACTTAGCATAAGGCCCATTGAGTGTCATATGACCGATAATAAAGCTTTGATTTTTCCATCAGACTGACAACACGCCAACTTATCCATGGTCACACCACCAAAACTGCGTAAAAAACAACTTCCAGCTTGGAACCGTTTGAAGCCAATAAATTACCTGCGAAAGTACACCAACATCTCACCGCGTCGCTGGACTGCTCCCAACATGGCTTCTGAACGGAACGCTTCTTCCTGTCTCTGCAGCAGTCCGAGTATCTGATAGGTATTTTCATAGTGTTACCAAATTATCTTCAGGGCAATCAATGCGTCAAGACAGAGTATGTGGCATGTAAATCAAGGGTTCGTAATGAGTAACACATCATTGGGATGGGGTAAAAATAAAGAAGCACACAAGTAACGGATGTGTATTTGAGAGTGAGGAGAGGGAATTAATCTTACTTTGCGTTCACCAGGGACGGCGCATTGCATTTTCGTCTGGTGAGCAAGCTCTGTCGGATCAACAACCGACCTCATTTAGGTTGTCTTCTTCCCCCTCGAGAAAAAAAAAACAACTGAATTTCGTCCTTTTTGCTACGGCCCAGTTTTTCGTTAAATAAACAGTTTTTCCCATGCTCTTCACTTGTGTTCTCTAAAATGCGTGGATTTTTCTATTTAGGTCTGTGCCCATTATCATTTTCAGGTCTTTGCCATTGGGCATCCATCTACATAATGGCGAATGATGCAAACTTCTATTTCTTATGTTGTTTGCGTTTACATCACGAATTCAACCTTATTATAAAATACATTTGTAAACGGTTGGAATGCAGTTTCCTCCCACAACATTAAATTATAAATCGACGCTCAGTAACAAAGATCTTACAGACTATGACACGAAAACGAAATCATCATCTCAAGCGCTCGCCAAAGCAGCTTTGCAAAGCAGATGAAATAATTTTTTTACGATATAAAATGACCAAAAAAAATTCAAACGCGTCATCTTATTTGGGAGAATTCTGCGTTTTGTTTCCGAACAAAGTGGCCGGAATATGACAAAAACGGCGAGATTTTGGGCGGTTCCGTCCCTCCCTTCATTTGAAATGTCGTGTCTGTATTTGGTCCAGGAGCCCGTCATTATCTCCCATCCTGTAGCTTGTGGATTTTTTTTAGTTTAGGTTGGTTTAGTTTAGTTTAGGTTAGTTTAGGTCAGCTTAGTTTAGGTTCCCTCTTGCAGTTACAGGGGAATTTTCGGGCCGTCTGCCGTGCCAGGAACCTCTAGTGGTCTCAGGTTTTTTTACAGTTTCACGTGTCCCGCGGGACGTCTCAGGCCCTACTTTGACAGTTTTAGGGGCACCTCAGACAGTCTCAGGGACCCATCTGGAAGTTTCAGGGACGCTTAAGCCATCTCGGGTTCCCTCCTGTCGTCCCTGGGACGTTTTTGCCGTCTAAGGAGCCCCTCAGGCACTAAAAAGGGCTCTCTGTAAGTCTCTCTCTGCCATGACAGGAGTGCCTCTTACAGTCGTCTAAGTCCTTTGGCCGTTTAAGGAGCAGTCTGGACGTCTCAAGTTCTAGTAGTTTCGAGGGTTCCGGTGTTCGTCTCAGCGGCCCTTATTGCTAGAGACTTCTAGTTAGCGGTCTCAAAGGTCTCTCTCCAGCAGTCTCAGTGGGCCCCCCCGGGGCCTGGGTACCTCTCTTATCGTCTCTGGGAAACATTTTTGCCATCTCAAGGGGCATCTGGCACTAATAAAAGACCTTTTGGCAATTTCAGGGCTCCTATGCAATGCCATAGACCCTGTGAACGTCTCCGGTGATCCCCGTGGCTGTATCAGGGGTCTTACTCCGTTACGTGAGGCATATTTGGCAGTCTTTTAGGGCCCCTCTAACTGTAACAACTCTAGCCGTTTTGTTGGCGCTTCAGGGGACTCACTGGCAGTCCCAGGGGGACCTTGCCCGTGCCAGGAGCCCGCTTATTACACTCGGGGACCCTCTGGCCGTCCAAAGCAAAATATTCTTATTTTGCATTAATTGTCTGTTTCGGACAGTGTAAGACGCCCAGCGTGTGCCTCAAACTACCATCTCACACCTCACACCTCACACAAAGAGCTGGGGCCTTCGGCACCAGGGGGCCCGCTCGGCCGCCAGGTGGCTCCGCTTGGCCTCCAGCGGAGGGAGGGAAGGGGGCATGGCTCATTTGCCCCCTTGGCTACGCCACTGTAATGGACGGAACCATCTTGCCAGAATGCCCAAGGGATTAACAATCAGTTCCATGTCCAGCACTATTGCGCATAGTATACAAAAAAGAATCTCAACGTACAACAAGCTGAGTGACGCTAAAATCACATAAGGGTATCATATAATAAATATGATAAAATTTCCCCCAATGGGGCTAACGTTAAATTTCCAAAAAGCGGGGCCATTGCCCCGCCCTCCGCCCTTCCCCCTGTTCCTACGCACATGTATTAATGTCCACAAAACGGTTATATTTTTGCCTATTGACGTCACGTTTGGTACAAAAGGCTACTGCGTATAGTTGTGCTGATTACTCTTGAAATCATCGCCAGAATCGTCGCGTCTTGTAACGGGCGCCAAGTAACATTAAATTTAATGACTACCAATATCTGAAAAACCTTCGGATTTGTATTAAATTTCGCGTAAACTGTTATCATCCGTGCCCGATGCTTCCACAATGACTTTTTTCTTTTTTTAATAGCGTTAAGGTTGATTTTTTACGATTTTGCTTGGTGCCGTGACCGAAATTACTGGGGGGCAAAAACGTAGTTTTGCCCCCAGTCTGACGGCCGGGGGCGACCGCCCCTCCTGCCCCCCTTTTCCGCTGTCGCTGGCGTTCACCTGATGTTTAGTGTATATGTGGGGTACTTGAAGAGTACATGAAGGGTGATAAGGTGTCATCAGTTTAAGTTCAGGGTAAATTTCTCTTTCGTTCAGGGCAGTTTAAGAGCATTTTTTCAGCAACTGAAGAGCACTCTAAGAGTATGAGATGTGGTAAGATTAAATGAAGAATGAAAAAGATTTTTGGTGTGGTGTTCCAATGAGCACGTTTAAACAACCTGGCTGGAGATTCACCGACATAAACCAGGGGGTGACTAGGATTCCATACGGATTTTTCCTGTCATTGCCATAGATCAATACAATAATTTTCTAAAACCTGTTGGGGATCTACAACATCCGTCCCGTCCTCCCCCTCCCCGTGATATCGAGCCTTGTGCGCAGGACTTCCCGTCTGAATACATTTCATGCAAGGGACAATGATTGTAGCTGTTGCTTTTAGACAAAAAAGAACAATACTTATGAAAAATACACTCTTAGGTAGTGACAATTGTGCGATTCACAGAAGAGTAGCAAAATCCTCAGCAACAGCCTGGATTTGAACCCGCTCCAACCTGTTTGCAATTGCACACATTAAGCATCGCGACAAACTGCACCATCGCGGTACACCGCAAAATCGCCGTATTAAGCGTCAAAATTTCGCGGGCTTTCATGATTCTGTTTGGACGGCTTCCTGACGTCATCGGCAGTTTGACTGCCCAATCATACGCCGTATTCAAAGTTCTCTGATCTGGAAGACAAGTGATAAGGAGAAATCAAACAATATCTTCTACTGCATTCACCAAATGGGACTCAAGAAACCATTTCTCGGCTGACAGCAACCACCAATCGGGGAGAACTTTCAGGTGTTACGTCATCTACAAAACGTCACCTACCAAATCAGCCAATGACAGGGACCTGGTGCCGTATTGGTATCAGGCACGTAGCCAGGGTTTTCCGCGGGGGGGGGGGGGCAAATGATAAGTTTTGTCATATGCCACTGACACATGACAAAACTCATAGGAAAAAAAAAGCAATTTTGTGTTATTTACCTCATATTGAACGCACCGGAAAACATATAACGTTTGCTTTTGTAACATATATATGATAACATACTAATCCGTATTCGTGCGAAATTGCCACATATCTAGTGAGAATCGTTTGACTCAGAGGGGGTGCATGGTCACATGCCCGCTGGCTACGTTCCTGATTGGTATGCGTTTCGTAAATACGCCGCCCGGAACACTGATGGCGGCCGACGGCCGCATGCGTGTTGGGCAGTAGGACGGGGACTTTGTTCAGAGTGGAAAAAAACATTACTGCGCGGTAGCCAGCTACAACAAATTGTGGCGAGTAACCCGTGCGATAAATTTACTATCCAAACAGGCAAGTAGCTTGGGGCATGGGCAGTCGAGGTCAGGCAGTCAATGAAAACGCAAAGCAGTCTGTCCTTCCTGCAAATCCCTTCATCTAATTTCAACAAAACTTTGTTGCAGCAACAACAAATCAGGATTTACACATCCAGTAGCATGGAATACAACTTTGTATACTGCTACTTTTTGAGTCAATCGTAGTTTTATTGAGTTTTGTGTAATTTTATGCAAAATTCGCGTTTCTGTCACATTTTTCTAGAATGTATACGTTTTAATTGAGAATCTCATGTCAGTTGCGGTTTCTCTTCATCGATACTTCAGTAATTTATGAGTGTGCTGCTCTATTGCAAAGGTCATCGATAACATTTCATAGAGCACTAGACTAATTCTGAGGGGAATCGAAACTTATGCAGTTATCCGATTGAAACAAATATCCAAAGGTCCTCATAAACAACCATCTTCACGGACGTAAAAATTCTGTAAAATGCAGTTGGTAATGAAACAAAGAGACGAGCTAAGTTAAACTTGCGACGTTTCCGCTGCAGGTTCATCTATCAAGAGCATGTAGAACGACCAAAGGTGAGATGTGTTCATCTTTATCGGCGAAATATAATTAGTTTGCACATGACTGTGCCGAAACTGGAGAAGCAGTCATTATCACTTTCCACCTAAACATTCGCCGTTTTGATGTGCTGCTAAAGGTGCCAAAAACAAAGCTACAAGGGAAAAAATGCGTTTGTGTCGACCGATATGTTGCTCACGGCGTCCGAGAGCACGCGGGACGTGGTGTCCGGCCATATTTCGTATCAGGGCGTCGGCTGATGGACAAATGGACTTGATAACCCAAATTTCATTCAAAGTCTTACTTTCACATTTTCAGGTTTATCGGCTAAAATGACAGTGATGATATATGCCAAACTGCATGCATTTGCGGTTAGCAAATCAAAAAGTATAGAGAAGAATTCTGGGCCTTTACCCTCCCCCACACACACACCACTGCGAAGATGGTTCGGGCCTCCTTAATGTGGGGGTTATTTTTCTGTTGCTTTGCGTCCTGGTTGGTAATATGTTACCTTTGTCCTACCCTTAGCAAAACAATACAAAGAATGGTGATGGAGAGGAGCTAAACCTGTGCGGTTGAATAGACGGCATAGGCTAGCCTCTTCAATGAAGACCTGTCGGGACCATCCCCCTTGTTCCCGTGTTACCTTGCTACGACTTTTGTCTGCCTGAAAAACTTGGGGTCTGCTGAAGTACCAGGCATGCAGAGGTGTCTGCGAGACGAAAAAATAAAAGCCGCCCATCAGTGGGGGCGGAAAACAACTCCGTTTCGAGGGAAGTTCGACCTGGGCGTGGTCCAAACTTTGATGTGGAGATTAAGAAAGAACGTCGCATTGTCTCGGCTGGATTGATAAAGCAGTTATACGTGTATGAGAAGTTCAGCAGATGAAGTTCGCGATTTCACTGAGCGATTTTTTAGTCTCATGATATGAACAGCATAAATAATAATGCACATAAAAAATAAATTTTCTAGTGCTTAGGTTAACGTAGATCGATGTATTATTTTACTTGCTACAAAATGCATTTTTTCCTCATATATCGAGATGAACTGTCTGCGCATGTTATATGTACGACTCATGGTCCCCTACTCAGTTTCATCTGAGACTGCTGGCGAACAATCCGCATTTTGAGCCTGAAACTTGCTATAGCGTCCTTTACCTCCTTTACCTCCTTTACATCCTTTCCGCACCTTTTTGACCCCAAAATCATTATTGAGTCGTGCCAGGTCAGGTCGCAGAACCATGACGTCATTCTCAAGGCCTTACAAATCGATTTTGCAGATCTACGTTTCGGCTTATTTCTCCGGAGTTTGAGGAGGTATGGGGACGGGAGATATCGTGGTTTGGAAGACCAGCAACTTTTCCAATGTTAAGCGAGGTCATTGGCCGCATTTTCCCTAAAAAAAAAAAAAAATAGTTCAGCTAGTCTTAGGGTAATTTTTAGCGCTGTTTTCAGTAACAGGAACTTTTGTCACCTCGACCTGACCTTGATCCGGAGCAACAAAAACAATAACCGAATAAAGGTGTGATCAATTTCAATAGCAAGTCGCCGCAAAAGCGTGATCTACAGACCCTTCTACTATATCACGACTGCGATGACGACAGAGACGAGAAGCAGCGCGATATTCTTCTTTGCCGTGACCTGAGGGGTTATCAGGTAACCTGAATGAAGAGGTCTATCATATATCATTAGAGAGGGAATGAATGAAGTTAACCGTTGTTTCTTTCTGTTAGTAACGAAATAACCAGAGAGGGTGCAACCCTCCTTCCTTCTCCTCGGGCGCGTAGGTGAACATGCTTACGGCCGGCGAGGGTTAAAACATACCAACCAGCGCTGAGGATTCAGATTGGGATGATTCGAATACTGGGTGAAAATCGTCTTGATTCTATGGATTAAGAAGTTCGGCGTATATTTGGTTGGCCGCTTTTCCATCCGCATATTTGCCGAAAATTCAAATGCCCTCTTGTAATTCAGTGCAAAATTTTACGAAAAATATTATATTATAATTATAAGAAAAATAATTATACATAACCAAACGGAATACCAATCCAGGCATTGCCTATCGTTATGTTGGCTTCCGTACATCAGTATGGATGAGAGCAATGCTGGGAGTGACATTACTAAGATATGCTCTGGTCCCTTCCACTCTGGCACGGAAATGCTAATCATATTTCGTGGAGACATGAAGAGCCTCGAGCCTAATCTGACACTTGTTCTGTGTCTGACAACGACAGGCATAGACGCCGATTCTGTGTCAGTCGATGAGTGAAGCTAAACGGTACCGTCAGTCACAGATGAGCCTGTTTATATTGTCTCTCATTTTAGTCTTTTGAGACGAATGCGGAGAATTGCAATGCATAAACTGGCATTGTATGTGCGATTAGCTTTTGCACATAAGCTGATTTTCCATTGTTACGGGCATATACCAACCCGAAATCGAATCGAGAAACTGCGGCGTCGAAAGTTCCTCACGAACGATCCTGACAAACGAAATTCAAAATTTTCGTTACGAAGGCGTTGTGTCTAGCACAGCCTGAAGCACGTTTAATTGCTCTCTTTGAACAGAAGCAAAAACGTGCACGTGCAGACCGTTCACAAAAATTACATTTTGTTACCGGTACAGAAAATGCGAGTTACGGAGTGGTTAGGAGTTATACCGAAGACCAAGCGGAATCTAATCCTTGTTGTAACATCGTCCAAGGACAAGGTGACAAGTAGCGAGAAGAGAGATTCCTGCCAATTTCAAGGCTGGGGTTGATACTTCCCAACATTTAACTCTTCTTCTCAAACTACTCGATCCGAAGCGCCGTATCGTTAATGCTTAACAGTCTGTACCTCTGGTTACACAGAGCATAATTGCCAATCAGATCGCCCTCTGCCGCTCACGCCATTCCCCTCCCCTGCTCCAGCATTGCTCGCCCTCCGTTCGCCCGGTGCTCGGCGCCGGCCGCAGCTAGTTCTGTAACTGGCCCATGCAATTGCGAATCAGTCTGATTTTTACACATTGTCCTTATCGTACCTTTTGGGACGAAATGGCACAAACTTCAAAAGATTCAAATATTTTGCCCAAATGTCCGACTGTACCTGTGTGAATACTCCAATCCCAAAATCTGTCCGAATGCTGTGCAGCAGTGCTCTAGTGCAAACCAGAAAAGCGAAACAAACAGTCCATGCCTCCTTTCTCCTGGATCCCTATTCCTCTGCTGAGCGCCCACAGTCGGTATGGCCGGTCGTCGTCCAGCCGAGGCTCGGCTCTGCTGGGGTCTCGGTCCCGGCCTTCCCCGCGCGTCAGGCCGGGACGGGCATCTGGGCTCCCGCAGTGGCGTCGGCGCGTCACGGCCCACGCAGAGGTCATGCCGCACTCCCGGGCCGGAGACCGGGCTCCGCCGCCGCAGCCTGTTGCATTGCGACTATCGATTGCCTGCCGAGGTCGTGGTATCGATCAGGCCATGGGCCCAACGGCCGACGGTCCCCCCCCCCCGCGCGGCCTCTCGTGTCAAGGTCGGCCGTCCAACGATGGTCGTGGCAGACGGCAGCCAGTCACCGGCTGACGCCAGCGACTGACGTCATCGGTGGCCTGTCGCTGGACGTTGCCGGGCCGCCGCGCCGCACCGGGGACAAATCTGGCGCAGCGGATGCACTGCGGTGGGAGGAAACAGACGGCGCCGTCGACTGTCACCAGCGTGACCTCACCGCAGAATGTCGACAGTGGGTGTCCAGGCGCCAGGGCTCTACAAGGAGAGGAATGGTCTGGTGGCAAGAGTCTACTTGTCCAAAATCCTTTGAGAGTGCACTCAGGAGCCATGGTTGTTGTATGGAAGGGGTCCTAGCAAACCTAGCCCCACTGAAAATCATAAGCTTCTCGGATTTCGGCTACTTCATTTTCAGAGACCAAGGATTCGAAATTTTTAATTTTTGCGGTAAAAAACGCCAGAATCTAAGAACTTAAGTGCGATAGGTGTCCCTTGGATACGTCCATGGAAGCATTTATGTGGTACGTTATTGACTGATTGATTGACTTATTGACTGACTGATTTATTTATTTATTTATCATTTAGTGTACGACCGCACATATATGCATACCTGATTCCTGTTCACATCTACGGACCCTTCCTCTTTATGGAACAGTTCAGACTTTGTTTTTGGGTTTATAAGCTGATTTGTTTTTAGTTTGTGGGTACACAGGCCGTGTTTTTGGGCACACAAATCTGGTTCATGGGTGTATGTGCATCCACAAAGAGTTATAAAATTGCACCCCTGACCTGTGGCGAGCGGAACGCTCTGTGTTTAGACTTCCTGCATTAGTCATAAGAATGATTCAGACACTGCCCCAGTCAGCATAATCGGGCGAGCGAAGGACTTCGGGCATGGGTCAACATGGCGGCTCGTGACCTTGGGGTTTCGATGACGTGGCTCAGAGGGGAGGATTACGCCGGCAGAGCTTGCCCCAAATCTCGAAAAAGCGGCCAGCGAGATCGATTCATATCCGTGTGTTGTTTTTGTGTCGATAATAGGTTTTATGGAACTCATAAACTTCCGGTTTTGCTGTTTACGTTGATTCCAGGACAAATGTACGTAAAACCGATGCAAGGCAGGCAAATGCGCATATTCAAATGTGCACGCAAATGTAAATAATCGCAAATAATTCAAGTGTTGCAAAGCTATGTAGTTATACCCATCTACATTCTCGTTTACAAACGTTACGTATATCTGACGTTCGTAAATGGGACTGTATTCATGAAAATGTGCGTAAACGCAGATGTAAACGTGAATACAAGTAGGCGATAAAAGGGGCAGGCTCAAACCAAGGTGCAAATGCACATAGACGTCTTAATACTGCCTTTAGCCCAAAACTCGGGAACCAGGCGACGCCGCAGTGGAGACCTCCGCTGAACTGTTTCTCAGCGTGTTCTGGGAGAAGCGCACGTCAGTCGGACCGGCGTCGAGCGGAGCGAATACCTGTAGTCCGAACACAGCCGACCACAGCCGCTCTGGACCAGTGTTCGATTCCGACCTGGATCCGATTCGCATCAAGAATCGCATGTTTTTAGGTGAATTGCATAAGATCCGGATTTGATTCGTATCATAACTGAAAAACAGCTGTGATTTAAATGCTGAAAGGTATAAAAGCGTTGTGATCCTGATTTTGATGCGCATCAACTACACCATCAGTCTGATTCAATGCGATCAAATCATATATGTAAAGCAGAGTGATAAAACAACATGACAGCATGCTTATGAAGACTACTTCCAGGAAGCAATCCACCGAACCAAACTACATCAGAAAGGATGCCAAGTGAGTCAGATAACCAACTCCCTTTCACAGCCCACAAGGTTCAAATTTCCACAGCCCAGGAATTTGAAACATATCTGCCAATATCAAGCATCCGCCACTGAGAAAAGGTAAGATCAAAGGTGTTCATGAAATATGTAGTCCTTTTCCGTATAATAAACACTGAAATCATCAAGATACTTATATCGATGTCAAATCCCGCCATCGTGTACTGCATAGGTACACAGTAGGCTAGGGGTATGCACCCATGTTTGTGTAAGTCGATAGAAACAGCTGCCCTCGGGGCATCAGATTTATTAAAATATGAACTAACTTATTCTGTGTTATTCAATGGTCATCCTGTCAGTGCCGATGATTTCATTTCTTCGTTGCCAAATGGCCCCTGGGTACCTGCCTATATTGGCTTCCGTGTATAACACAAAGTAAAGGCCATTATTGCCACTAGTACACCGTAACTGCGAAAATAATGATGGAGAAACATCCTAGTGCGCGGTAACTTGAAAAATAGTGGTGGATAAATATCAAGGGGCAATCAGCGTTAAGATGCATGCAGTAAATAAAAACGAAGTGTGAAACATATTGTATGTAAAAGAATTTCAGATACAATAAACGGCGTGACTAGACTCGTTCTGCTACATATGACAAATTCCTGCCTGTAACCTCAGTGAAGCACCTGGGGAGTACAACCTTTAGCCTTGAAACTTTTAAATGCGACAACGGTCTTATACTGATACTGGGACTATGATATGTAGGAAAATTCTCCTTTTTGCTATAAACGTGAAACATTAAGGGGTCATATCCGGTTACATTTGAAACTCAACCATTACCAAACGGCTATTGTGTTGACAACGCCTCCAGCCAACCATCATCGGTCCCAGCAGCCACCCACTAGCGGTCCCACCAGCGGCCCCCCAGCGATCCTACCGGTCACCCACCAGCAGTCCCAGCAGCCACCCACCAGTGGTCTCAGCATCCACCCACCAGCGGCCCCATCAGCCACCTACCAGCGGTCCCATCAGCCACCCACCAGCGGTCCCACCAATGACCGATCTTCGGTCTCAGCGGTGGCCGGTGGTCGCCTCCAGTGGCCGGTTGTCGTCGGTGACGGCGGTCGTCGGTCGTCGGTGCCGGCGGTGACGACAGTCGGCGTCTGATTGGCGCGCCCGGCAGGCCGACCGGAGGAGCAATTACGGCCGGCTCGGCTGCCAATTATGGCGCTCTGGAGACAGATGATGCTCGCCGCTTTGCAGCCAACAGTGGCTGGCCAACAGCGGCTGGGACAATCTGCCGCGTCTTCTCGGAGTCAGAGCTCGAACGGCCGACTCCGGCGCGCTCGCCATCCCTGTACGCCACCGACTGGACGAACCTTTCAGTACGGCTGACGATTTCAGTCGTTTACGTACCAGCGGAGTCGCACTCGTCCACCGCACAGGCGAATGTTTGTATGTTTGCAGGCGTAGGCTGCTCTGTTTGCAAGGCTACGTGAAATACTGATCCACATGGCTCCTCAATCTGTCTCTGGCCAGGTTTGGGCTGCCTGCAGCGAGCCTCACCCGGATGCAGTGTGCCTTTCTCTATTTCGCACCGGATCTTTCGGACGCTGCACCGACAGCAAACGTTCACCTCTTCCACACATCTGCCCCTCCAACGCAGTCATCCCTCACATCCCCTCCCCACCTCACAAATACACCCACAACTACCCCTTCCACGCAGACACGTCTTCCACACTGCAACGCATGGCTGTTGCTGAGCGCAGGTCGCGTTTTCTCGTCTACCCCCTTTTACCAGAGACTGTTCACATTAGCTGTTCTTAGCAGTGTCCATGCGAAGTGAGAGATCATGTACTCATATCGGAGTGCATTAATCGGCTTGCGTACACCTTCAAAGGGGCGGATATTCAAGTCTTCGTTTGATAAGAGTCCGTGTTTTTAGTATGTTTACTTAGTAGGTGGTAAATTGTTTCGTGGTATACGTGAGTGTATGGGTTTGACCCTGCAAAAAAGCCCAAACATTTCGGCACGACTTCACGTGCCTTCGTCAGTGGGATCAGTGATAACTGTTCACGTGTGTCCGCTGTACCAGCTGTGCTCACATCACGTTCCTACTGTCATAGCTCTGATCACGTGCGTCCACTGTATCAGTTCTGTTCACACATGTCCGCCGTAGCAGCTCTGCGCGCGTGTATCCACTTCAATTGCTTTGCTAACTTGTGCCCGCTGTATGAACTCTGTTCACATATGTCCACTGTATCAGCTTTGTTCACGTCTGCCCGCTATATCAGTTCCGTTCAAGTGTGTCCATTGTGTCAGTTCTGTTGACGTGTGCCCGCTGTATCAGCTCTGTTAACGTGTGCCCGCTGTAACAGCTCTATTCAAGTGTGTTCGCTGTATCAGCTCTGTTACAGTGTGTTCGCTGTGTTGGCTATGGTGAGGTGTGACCGTCACATGAGCTGTATTCAGGTGAGCCGGCTGGGAAGGGTGCGTCACTGAGTCATTCCGGAACACCGTCCTGACTCACAGGGCGGCCGTTTGACGTCCGGGCGAACCGGCCGCCTGGTGCTGCGTCACTTCCGCAGCACGCCTTTCAAAAGAGTTGCTACGAGGGACGAAAAAGGGTTTGGACGAGCGGAGGTGGTTTCAAGCCGAGCAAAATGGATAATTCTAAAGGCACGCCGTGTAGAAGAACAGACATTCTGATAAGTCTGGAGGTGAATTTGAAATCCATAGTAATAGGCAGCCAGTCGTCGTATATACCGCATACTACAGCGAAACACTGTCTGGCCAGCCCTGCCCGTGCACTCCCCGCTCGCTCGCCCCTCTGACGGGACCATATGTAACCTGAGACGACCAGTCCGGCCGCCTGCTCCCAGCCACCTCTGGCTGACCTCTGTAACGCATCGGTCATGGGCGGTAAGACGAGACAACTGGGCGTCGGGCGACAGGCTTATAGTTCGGTGGCTGCATCTTCGTCAAGAACGCACCCAAACAGGAGCATCAGTCGATGGGAAGAAGTCTGACTCAGTGTCTCGCCGACCTGAGCCAAGACCGCTCGGCAGACAAATAATCATGGCGCTTGAACAACACTACACGGCGCTAGGGTGAGCTCAGAGCCACCGCCCCGAACAGTCGCTGATCCGGAACAGAATATATCTGTTCTAAAGTTCATGGCCAGCAAGGCTTTATGAAAAGATTCATAAATAAACAGACGCAGATAAATGGAGCTATTCATCGGACAAAACGAGTTTTTCCCTCATCATTCCTGTCAGAGTTCGGAAGGTCTCCAAAGCGGCTTCCTCCTGCACTCTCTCTCTCTCCCACTTCTCTGTTGAGGTACGTTTGTCTGCGCCCATGGAAGCGGTTTTAACTTCTGCAGCTTCATGAAGCTCACTTCTCCGGAAACTCTCTCAGTGATATTTCTGCTTGGCTGCCCAATGGACACGGTGCAAGCGCAGACCAATGCTAGATGCCTTTGTTTTGAAGCCTGTTTTGGAGGCCCCCACCAAAGAGGCCAGGAGAGGCACGTACTGCACCTGCTTCCGCACAACTGCAGACATTTCTTCACAATATCGCTTTGCGTAGCTGAAGGCATGATTCCCTTTTGGCCTTCTTTGGCATCTGTCGACAACCCTCAATTTTTAACTGCTCTCATACTGTTGTTCTAGTCTTACTTCAGTACATTGGTTCATCAGTCAAGCCTATTGGGAGGATTAAAGTGTTGCGTATGATTTTAACTTTTAGAATAGCACTGAAGGTCGATCTCGATAAAAAATCGTACCATATATTTCAGACGATATATTTCACTCGACCAGTGTCCAAGGACGTGCGAAATCGTCCGAAATATATGGTCTGCTTTTTTATCGAGATCGACCTTCAGTGACGTCCGAAAGTCGAAATCACATAGACTAATCCGAAGATAAACAACGAAATGACATTGCGTCAACATATAACTGTTGCATGCCGATAATTATATCAACGTCTCCCTGGGCAGGCCGATTTTTATCACCATTGATTGTGTTCAAAAGCAGATTCTCGGTGTTTTCCTCCAGCCGATGAGCAAACTGAAATGATTAGAATCCATTCTATGGATATTGCGAGTCCTGCATCCGTTGGATGAGGCCGTTCTCTTCTCAGAAGAAGGCCACCAAGGCCAATGAACGTCTGTTGCCTCGAAATATGCAATATCACCAAGTATTGAACAGCGTTAATGCACCGCATGAATAGCCAACCAGATTTGGAAGGGTTTCTTTGCTCTTGAAATGAGTCCAAAAAATGGTCATGGTCATGGTCCGGGAAAAACTGCACCTGAATCCATGAAGACGTCCAGGCATTGAGCACTGACGGGGGAGTCCATCTGGTCCCGTGACGGTCGAGAGAGTACACTGTACAGTGGAGGCGCGCCGGCAAGTGCAGGGCCTTGCACGGAGGATTTTAGGGCCACAGGGCGCGTCAGCGGCGAGGTGGTTTGCGCTGGGACTTTGCACGGGTCATGAAGAAACCTACCGCTGGGCGTTATCCATGCAGCAGACCAGCACCGGGCTGGCAGGTCGGTAGGCTGTTGCAACCTTCCACCCAGTCGAAATAAAGTCGGAATAGCAGGCGAGGAAACTGCCTGCAAACCAGCCAGCGTCAAACTGTTAGCGGGTTTGTGGGAGATACTAGCAAATGAACAAAACAGGAGCGTGTTGGCAGACCGGGGGTCTGAAGTCAGCTCCCTGGCAGACTGGCCGGGAGACGTCTGGTAGTCGGGCGGCAGGAACGCTGGCGTGCCGTGAGACTGGTAGTACGCTGCCAGGTCGATGGTCCGACCACACTGAAAGTCTGCAAGGAGGCTGTCAGACTGGAGGTGAAGGGGCAGACTGACAGTGTGCCGGCAGACTGGCATTGTGCTGTCAGACTGGCTGTGTGCCGGTAGACTGGCTGTGTGTTGCGCAGACTGCCGGCAGACTGACGGGGTGGAGGCAGACTGACAGTGTCACTGGCGGATCCGGGAGGGACATCCGGGCCATGCCTCCAGCCTTCGGAGCTAACATGACTTCTGGCTTTCCTTTGTCGGACCGAAAAGTGCATTTTTCGAAACATTTAAAAACAATGCATCTCATTTTCGAAAAGGGGGAAACAAAGTGTCCAGACTCCAGGGAGAAATCAGTATTGGGGACAGGTTAGGTTACAAAGATGGAGATATGGCAGCACATGATCTGGATCCGCCCCTTGGACGGTGTGCCGGCACACTGGCAGTATACTAGCAGACTGGCGGTGGTGCCGGCAGACTGGCGGTGGTGCTGGCAGACTGGCAGTGGTGCCGGCAGACTGGCATTGGTACCGACAGACTGGCAGTATACCGGCAGGCTGGCGATGGCGCCGGCAGACCGGCTGTGCTGCCGGCAGACTGGCGGCCGGCCGGCCGGCTGGCAGCGGCTACCGGCGGCCGGACGCCGGGCCGCCGGCCGTCCGGCCGCCGACGGAAGCGGGCCGACGCGCCTGCCGCTGCCAAACGCCACCGGCTTCCGCGTCTGCCGGCCGGCCGGCCGAAATAGCCCGCCTGCGCGGGGCCGCCGCCGCCGCTGCCGCCGCTGCCGCCGGCTGTTGACTCCGGCCAGCAGCGCGCAGCGAGGGCGCAACGATCTGCACCGGTACTCGATGCTGTCCGCCCTGGCTGCCGCACAACAGGGACGCATCCGGGACTTTTCTGAAGGAAAGAGACCCGGGGTAGAAAGATGTATGGCCATCTGGCCCTCCTCTCGTCATTTAGTCTTTTCCCTATTTTTATTTTTTCTCCTTTAAAGGGAGGCCCGGCCCAGCGTCTTATCCTTTCCTTCGATGCGTCCTTGCCACGTGGATTTTCCACGTAATGTTTTGGGCAACCACTTTAAATGTGAGACGTCTTTCTAGTTGGTTATTGGGCTATTTATCAACACTTGACTGCAAAAATTATTTCACCGTCGCGACCTCTCCCGTCGGATGCATCGGGGGCGACAAATTGCCGTTATTACCCGCACTCGAACCGGGGATCTTTCGGTACGGCGAGCACGGTAACCACTGCGCCATTCCTCCTCCTGGGCGATGTCCTGCAGATAAAACGTGGTTTTAAATATCGAAAATCTTGTCAGGAGGGCGTTGCAACAAAATTCAATAAATGTCAATCCATAACGAAACATCTGCTGAATGCCGATTGGCGAGAATGGCGTGAAACAGCAGTCTGTCCATGGCTTGATGTGTAGAGGCATTACCTCAAGGACGCAGTGCTACCTATTGTCTTAATCGATGGCAGAGGCCGTATTGAATTAACATACCGTGACTTGTCTCCATTATGCATGCCTGACAAGTTTCGGTAAAAGCGCACTCTGTAAGCGGGTTGTGGTAAAAAAGGTAAGGAAAAAAGGATAATTAGGTCTATATAATTTGGTAACCCTTTTCCCTATGACGGGAGGGGTGGCTTTAGAAACCCCCTCACCCTTCTTCGGTTTTCTTTTTTTTTGTTTGCCATTTGCAGTTTTTAAGCAGCTTTACAAAAATTCCTCACTTTTGCTATCTGTTCTTCTTACATACAATGCCGACTTTTCAAAATTTATTTTGCCCGATGGCGGAGCTAGGCCACGTTTTGGGAGGCACCTCAGGCGGTTTTTGGCACTGCGGAAGACAAAAGAAAAATGACTACCAAAACAGAGTTTTTGAGATAGAACTTACAACCTTATCTGAGTGTATTGGTAACGAACTGGGCAAACATACAACATTTTTCTTGACTTGATATAGTCAAGGCCAGGTTCAAAATTTGGTTACACGAAAATATTTTGCGCACTTATTTTTCATAAAATATCCAGAATATATCTAGATCAGCAGTGCTCTCTACCTGTGTTGGAGGTTAAGGGTCGATATCAGGTCGGGTCACGGAGGAATGACGTAAAGTGTCTGTTCGCGTACCCTATAACGCGACGGTCATAAACCGAGCTTTTATAAATATAGCTGATTGATATAATAAGAAATGTTTCCGCACTCCATGAAGTCGAGCCGAGACCATTCCATGCAACTCTGAGGTCATCTGAGGCTAAATGAGGCCAAAGGACTAAAGCTGACGTGGTGAACATGCGACCACGACAGCTCCTCCTTTTTAATGCCCGGCACCGCGTATGCCAACATTAGATGAACAGTGTAATGCGATTATCCTTTTTAGTCACAGAATGCCTGGTAAAGGCTTCAACGAAATTTTAAGCGCGTAGGCCGAAGGAAACGTCCAATTGATTAACTCTCGATTCATGCCAATGACATCAAAATCGGTCAATAAACATCAGAACTATAACAAGTAAAAAATATTCCCCCTTCTGCTACCCCCGTATTTTCTAAATTTTCAAAACCTCCTTACACAGAAACGTAGTTTACGTCATGGCGAATCGATTGCCGTTTCTTGCGATCAAATCAGACGGCTAGCTCTCGGGAGCTCGGGGGAAGATCTCGAAAGCTATCGAATGCTAGAGAGAATGAGCTTGCCACAGAGCAATGTCTGCTTGCATTATGGTTACGGGAATAGGGTAGTGTCAAACATAAAATTTTGGGGTATGGCAGGAAGTCGACATATCCAGATTGCCATGCCATGCGCCTCTGTAATATTTGTTTCCTTTTTCGGCTGTTTGAGATTACTGTCGAGGTACGTCGTTGAATGCTAAGAAAAAAATGAGGCATCCGGTACTGCGGTCATGGAGTTGCAAGGGTTAAATCACTCGCTCAGTAGGAAAATGAAGTAGGATGCAAGGCGATCGTGCAGGAACTTTTACATGGACCGCACACACACAGTTCACGGCCCATAATTTGGGTCTGCATCCTAGCGCGGAACGTTAGAATATGACAGACCGTTGTTTCCATCTATATCTCTCAGCCCATATCAAGCTCGATCAAAACGCATAGTTTATCTACAAGGGCATTTCATCGCAGTTTTCGCCCAGCTATAGCGCACTTACGTTAACACTCCACAAACACAACCAGAACCGGTGCCGGAAGGCATTGGGTATGAAAGGGCACCAAGCCCGATGACCTGGATTAAAAGGCCGGAAGGAATAGTGCCTGGTGCCCAGGTGTTCACCCTGGAACTTTAGGCCAAACACCTCTTTTTCATTGCCAAGGCTCTCTTGGAAATTTGGTCTCTTGACGCGAAGCAAATTTGTACACTAAGATACAGACACTGATATTTCAGAGATGATCTTTACAGCTTAGGATCCGTGTGAGCTTGGACGGATGCCTCTTACGCCACCGTCTAGCAGGGGTGTCGGTTATATTCTTTTGGGAGGGCCCTGGCCCATCCAATTTTGATTTGGATCCACTCAATATTTTCTGCCGGTTATAAAGGGAACTCAGTAATAATAACGAAAATACGGCCGCATTAGATAACAGATGGACAGAAAGTAAAGAATAAAGTCTAAAGCGATGTATCTTACTATATGCTTTCTTACTATCATATATATATATATATATATATATATATATATATATATATATATATAAATGCATGTATATATGGGGATAAACGCAATTTTTTATTTGACAAATAGAAACGAAAAGACTTATAAATTTCCGTTGGTCAAAATAAAGTGGGCTAAATTCGCTGAGAAACCCACATTTGGGGGAGGTTAGGTTGTTGGGCCCTCGGCTCGCCCCCCCCCCTACAATCCTTTACAGAAATCGAGTGGAAGCCAATGGTTATCCTATCGGAGTCAAAGTACTTGAAATACAAAATACAAAAGAAGAATCGGTGACGACATTTGCGTAACTGGGCAGTTATCGTTCATCGATACGAGTTTTTGAGAACTGCATGTATTTCGCCAAACCAGCACATGCGCGACCATCTACTCATGATGCTGAAAAGGACGCTGGTGATGAATGTTACTCCAAAACCAACTTTGTTACCAGTGCCAGTTGGTAGTACAATGCTCTCAGACCTCTGCTGAATTCATCGTCACCAAAAGTCTGAGATTCCATCGTATCGAACCATTCTACATTTCGGGTCCCCGGCTGGTTTTACATGAGGCGGCCGTGAATCTGATGCCAAATGCGGTGCCGCCATAACAGCACGGTCCATTTCCCGTAGCCTACCGGTCGGGGCCCGTCTCCCGCTGCCCAGCCCCCACAGCCCGTGGCCCAGCCCCAACAGCCTACCGGCCGGAGCCCACCTCTCGCATCCCTCCTCCAGCAGCCCAGCCCCTACAGCCCGCTGGCTGGCGCCACCTCCTGCCGCCCACCCCATGCAGCTCGCTGGCCGGGGCCGAGGGCCCGTGCGCCCTGCGAGCTCTGGTCACCTCTCACCGGCCCACATCACGGCGGCCCGCGAGAGAATGCGCGAGTTGGCATCCGGCCGGCGGGCGCGCCATTTTTTACGGGCCGGAGCCGGCGCGACGGGCGCGCGGTTTTTTGTCGGCCACCGGTGATGCATGAGAGCCTGGAGAGGTACGCCCGTCTTACGCTCCGTTAACGTCGGTGTCGACGATTGAGCGATGCTGAGTCGACGACGGCCCGAAGGAATGCGGCGGAAGAGTGGGCGAAGTTCGAGCAGACCGCGCTTATTTCTTTTCTGCGTTCGAGCGCGGAGACGCTGCCGCCATACACGAGGCTAGGCATGCACGTTGCATGTACGTTGCATTTCTCTCTTATTTGTAAAGCAACTCCGTTAAGTCGTCCTCGTGGCTCTGTGGTAGCATGCTCGGTTCGTACCCGGTGTATGGGTTAGATACTCACAAGGAGCTTTTTCCAACTTTTTGAGTGGAAACAGAAAGGGTCGCCCGGACCTCGGGGCGGCCGTGTCGTGACTTTGACGGCACGTAAAAGACCCTTCGGCATTATCCGGTCCGTTGTTTGGGACAAAATTATTCCATATTTGGGTCCACTTGAGCGGAGGGGTCAGAGTCCGCACAACAAGTTCTGCTTCATAAGGACTCTGATCCCAACGCAGTCCACCTCAGAAAGGTTGGGACCAGATTTATAAAAAAAATGAACTCTGGAATTGAATGGAAAGAATCGCCTCAAATTTCGCCTGACCCTTCCACCGCCACCACTTTCTCAAGGTTCTCACCACTCCTTTGGCGAGCGAAAGCGTCAATTCCAAATAGGCCAGTACCTTTTCCTTCTCACATGTCAACATGTTTTCCGTCACGTGAAGCAGCCCCTTGTATATCGGCGCGTTATACCGGTAATTCCTGGGGCTTCCTCCTCACCCCCTCCCAGGTTGCTGTAGGCAGGTCGCAATCATGTTTACAAATCAATCCATCCAACAACCGCATTACTGAAGCAACCATGTTGCTCAACTCCTATAGCGTCATGTATGAAAGTGGTGTAATATGGACTGACCTTCAGACGATGAAAAGGTGTTTCTAGCCGCTTCCAGCAGCACGGGCCACCAACATATTGTGTGCCTCTAGCCAAAAACGTTATCTCATGGTCGACATACAACTTCACTGTTTCTGTCTGTCCGAAAAACCGGCGAAACGTGGCATCTGGGTCTCTTCCCACTTTCTCTTCGTTCTGATCTAAATACCAGTCAGGAGTTTCATTCACTGTATGTACACATCACGCTGCTTGATCTGCGCCGTGCTGCCTGGTAATTTGTCACTGAAGCTTATATCGGCGAAAATAGCCCAACTGACATGATTGTCATTATCAACCGCTGTATCTTCGATCGCTGGCATCCGTCAGCCCTCCTAAAATAATTCAGAAAGTCCGTCTATAATGATTCCATCAACAGCTGACATCGGCAAACAAACGGAAGGACTCAAAAGCCACGATCCTCACTTTTTTGGGAACCTCAAAGATTAGGTCTGCAGTGTTGCATGGGGAGCGGTGCCTCAGAACCTGCCAGGGTCCCAACAATTCACTATAGTTCTGGGTACTTGCGCCCACAGTTAACGGGTAGCTCGGAACATCTCCGCTTGGGAGGGTGCGTAATCAGGACCAACAAAAATGTGCAGGTGAGTGGGTTTAGGACGAGACATTGTCAGCTCAGTACTCACTACTGTATGCCACACTCACCAGCCTGCGTACAAGGAATGGTCAAAACTGGAAGGGAGATAATTTGGGAGTTCAAGGCGGGTCGTCACCCTCCTGGATTGCTGTCTGGCGACGCCCAAGCGTAACAAATGTCAATGCAAATGGAGCTTGACTGTACGGAGCAAAAAACGCTGTTGACCTGGCGCAGTGTATATCTTTGACGTCATGTTTCGTCTGCGGGCGTTATCTGAATGTATTCAGTCATAGCGTGAATCTGCGTTTGGAGCGAGACTTCAACCGATAGCACTATCAGTTGAAGTTTCGCTCCAAACGTCCATTCACACTATGACTGAGTACAGATAAGGACAACGAACAGGTAAGGACCACGTTTGCTTCCGATCTTGAGTAAAGAATGGTAATGCCAGCGGTAGTGCCATAAAGTAATGGTAATATCCCGCACTCACTATATAAATAGGTGAGGGATGATACCTACCACCTGTACAGTCTCTTAGAGCTGCGTATGCAATGGCAGAATACCATAAGACTGCACGGGCGGAGTGTCGGTATGATGGGACGTGGTCTGTACAGAACTCCAGCTGCGGCTCAACAAGCGGCTGCCCCCCCCCCCCCGACCAGGTTCGGGAGTGTGAGTCCGACTCGGGCCTCCGCTGGACCGGCAGCCGCCATCAGAGCCGGTCAGCCGCCCGACGACCGACGACCTTCCGTCGTCTGCGACCCGCCGACTGCGCCACACGCAGGGCGCGTCGAAAGTGCCGCAGTGCGGCGAGCGCGGCGGGCGCCGGCGGCGGCTAAATTTAGCCGCTGCCTCGGCCGGCGGACGCGCTGTCGTTACGGCGGGCCGAGACGCAGCCAACTGGGCTACGGAGGAGCGGGTCACTGGCGTCTCAAGGTCACCCTGGGGCCGCGCTGCACGCTGACCCAGTTCATGCCTGGGGCAGCAACAGACGAGCTGTGCCCGGGCCCCCAGGGCATGCTCTAGAGCCGCCCTCCACTGGTCACCAATCATATGTCTTCTTTTACGCCGTGTGTTCCGTCTCATAGTCACCTTCGTGTTGGAAAATACTTTCAGATCGCTTACGACTTTTTTTGTTTTGTTCGTCAAAGTGCTCAGATCGACTGTGTCAGGCTTTTAAAGACTAACTTGGGCACAAAAACATGTGCCGATTGTATGCTCCAACGGCACCATGATAGGGATTGTCCTTTTTTGTCTTTGAGACTCAAGAGGAAAAACTCTAACGTGCTCATCTGGCCACGTACGTGAGCTGCATGGAATGGATGCGCTAACTGAAAACGAAAATGATTCAATGCTGTCATGTGTTTGCCAAAGTATTGGGTGGCAGATTACAACCAACAGCGTGGTTGTCAAAGGAAACGTCCAGGTTGATCGCGTTGGGCAGGGGTGTTGATTTGTATTCTCTTGTGTAGGCCCTGGCCCCACGTTGATTTAGGCCATCAACGTTGGTTTGGGCCCCCACATTGTCTGCCGGTTTTATCAAGGGATGTAGGCAATAATAACGAAAAAACTGTCGCAATAGACAAGAGATAGACGGGAAGGATAGAATAAAGCATAAGGTGATTCATATATATATAAAGCATTGACATGTTTCTTGGATTATTATTCAATATTCCGAATTAATCGTTTTCCATCATCATAGGCATCCTCTTTAGGAGGATGCCTATATTAATCGGTGACGTTTCGTTGGTCTTGCCAACATCATCATACAACATAAACACAATCATACGCAACGAGTATAGTTAACAACAAGTGTGTCATAGGTCACAATTGTACAACAAGTAAGCAAAGCATTCATGGCCTTGTCGGGTCAAAATTACATCTGCGCATTTTAGGGTTTAGGTGAGTCATTTGGCATCATAAAAATATCTACAATCAACAAAAAAGTATACAATACAATACACAGTACATACTTGTGGGCACCTCTGATAATGATGAAAACATGATAATGATGGAATCATCACTATCTCATACTTTTTATCTACTTTACATTCACAAGGTAGTGCTTAGTAACTTCCTTGGTCCAGGAATGCATTTCAGGCACCAACAAACCGGAGGAACGGTGCAGAACAGTGAGAAATGGGGAATTAGGGCGGGAATTGAGTTACCTCAGGTCACTGATCTTGATCTCGACAGCATATTGCAGATAGAGCAATTCTTAGGACTGTTCTTGAGTATTATCACTGACAATTTTAAGGTCGAGCGGTAGCATGACGTGGTTTGTAGAAGTCTTTTTTAAAACATCGAAGGCTGACCTCTTTTACGTGACCTAGGACACGACTGTTGGAAACAGTTCAGTTTCCAACACAACTGAACAACTGAAGTTCAGTTGACTTCAGCTTTTGCTGAAGCTCAAAAGCCCGCAACAAACGGCAATCGATTTGCCATGACGTGAACTACACTTTTATAAAAAGAAATTTTCAAAATTCTGAAAGTGTGGATACAGGTGGGCAAAAATGCCGAAATCAGGGGTATTTTTGGACTTCTTATAACTCCGTTATTTATGGACCGATTTCGATGAAACCGGCATGAATCGAGAGATTGTGGATGGGAGTTTTACCATTGGTACACACATTTGAAATTTTGAGAAAATTCATGGGCGTTCGCCGGGTTTCAAAAATAGGAGGATTGGTTTTCCAACAACTGAACGAACAAAAAAGGCAAAAACATTTTTTTGGCCTCCGCTAGCCATGTTATACCAAAGAAGTAGAAATCGCATTACAATGTTCGTATAATGTTAGCATTTCATGCCAGGGACATGAAAAAAGGGGGAAATATCATGTTCACACGTCCTTCGGATCAACTCGTGACCTTTGATCTTAAATGACGTCTAGTTACGTTGGAGTCACTTGGAATGATCTCGTGTGTATTTAATATTATCTGTAAACGTTTTCAATCATTCGAATTCACTTTATTTCAAAAAAATCATTTTATGGCTATTGCGATGCAGGGTCCGCGCACAGACATTTTGGGTCATAGCTCCGTGACTGATATCAACCTGAAACTTGATACACAAGTAGAGGGTACCTTTCTACGTCATATGTATTCTGGGTTTGATATTAAAAAAAAAAAAACAGCGTCGAAATAATTGCAATAAAACCAAATTTTTACTTTGACCATGACCTGACCGTAAAGTGACCTCAGATGAACAAAATTATACCTGCACATTGCCTAACTATTTAGCTAGACATCCATATAAAGTTTTAAGTTCTATCTTAAAAACTCCGTTTTTGACAGACATTTTCCTTTTACCCTCAACGTAGCCAAAAATGGCCTGAGGTGTCTCCCAAAAACGTTACCTGCCTCTGCCCCTGAGCAAAACGGAATTTTGAAATTTTGTCATGGCACGTAGAAGGAATAGCTAGGAAAAGTCACCAAGTTTGGTGAAGCTGCGTTAAAAAGCCTGGAATTGGCAAGCAAAAAGCCAGAGGGGCGGGAGGCCAATTCAGCGCCCCCTGCCGGGAATAGGGTTAAGAAAATCCTGACTGCGCCCCTGCAACCACACACAAATTTTTGGCGGACTGTAGAACTGTCCCAGGCCCAATTTCTTAGCTCCTAAAACAAGACTGCATTCAGGATAACAGCAAAGGTTGAGATTATTTTACCGCGGGCATGGGAGCAGTTGGAAATCGTGTCGGCAAACGAATGTTCGAGGATCATTTCGTCATTGTCATGACTTGATGTGTAAGTATTTTGCAGAACTTGGAGTCACGACCTACTGCTTTTCCACCTGTAACTGTCACACACCCTTGTGAAAAGTCATGGACGTCTTGCCAGAAGACTGTCCGAACGTCGCCGCGAGGTACCACTTCACTCGAATCCATGATTGCAAATGGCGGCGGTTTCCCTCAAGAAATACGGGCTCATACACTGTCTTTGCGATCGCAGTCATCGTTATTTCCTAGTTTTGAAACCACCTTATTCACCACTTACTTCTAAATGCCCTTGGAACGCTATACAAAAACTGCTAATAAACCAGCAGCATCCTTTTTAGAATAATAGACGATTTTGGGTCTACTGTTGAAGGAATGTGGATATATGTGCATAGCACGTCAGTGACAACATCAGAAGATAACGAAATTGTTTTTACCGAGCCTTTGAGTTTTCTAGTGTTTAATACGTTCTTAAGAGCCCTGAGAACGATGTTATTGATACGCCACACCGAAATTACGTGTCAAAATTGCGTTGTGTAAATGGCAACTCAATCGCAAACAAACAAATCTGATGTTTCACAAAAAAAACAGTTGACCAGGAAGCATTTGGTACACATGTACAGGTCAAGTCCTCGTCTGCACCACATGTCTTGACATGTATAAGCATCGAGTGGGTTATCCAGAAAATTTAACACCTCTCTCCGGCTAGGTCCATGGCAGCTATTTTCCTCCATTCGATATCAAGCTTTCCGAGTTCCGCATAGCTAGGCGATCAAGGCTTTTTTCGAGTGCGTGTCGAGACCAGTCAACGGAACAAACGAGCACTCGCGTGTTTCTCTTTCCCAATATTTTACCTCCAACGCAGCCAGGACTCAGTCGTCAAGTCTGCCTCGTGGCAACGGACCTTACAATCAAGCCATCGGGAATAACTTATCCGGGCAGCATAGCGGCTCGCCGCAGATCAAGGCCATTCCAGCTGACTCAGAGAGATTAAGAGGTGGTATGCACGCCAACAGCGAAGTGCTCGCCGAAATCTTGCCCACCACGTGTGCTAAAAATTTCGGATTATTTGAAAAGGATCTAAAAGGATCATCTGACGGTTAATGGTAGATAAGGTTGCCTCTTGCGGCTTGCATCGTGAGCCCCATCCAGACCAACTACTGCGAGGCGAGACGTTCGTGATCGAAGGCATCCGCTTAGCTCCGTACATACGCCACATGCTGCACGTACGCGGGCTCTTCCAAGCAAGAGTAATCACTGGCGATAGTCATAACCCAAAAAGAGAGAGAGAGAGAGGGGGTGGGAGAAAAAAGGAGAGAGAGGCAGAGAAGGGGAGGAGATGAAACACAGCCTAGACTGCGGGCATTGAGTGAGTGCCTGGACGAGCAGCAGGTGCGCCCCTGAACTAGCGTTAGGTATGTCCTGAACAGGTATCAGGATGTCCGACAAATAACCATTTGGTATGTCCCTGGCTGGACGCCGCGTGGAAACGTAATCCCGCTTCGAAGGTCAGTCTCATTTCAGGAAGAATGTCATGGATTACTGTATCTCTGGAGAAGCATCGGGAGGTCTGGCAGGAGCAGCTGGTCCATCTCTTGAACAGCACGATGTACGTGGTGGACTACCATCAGCGTGACGGGTGCCATTCCGAGACCTGTCTGGGCACTAGACGGGAAGCTATTACGTGGCCACCACAGATGTGGGACCCGCCTGGGTCCCGTTACACTACTACGCCAACAGCAGTACGCATCTCAGTTGATCCACCAAGTTTTATCTTTGGTTAAGGAAATGCAAAACTGCATACCAACTTCGCAGAGACGCAAACTCAACAACAAAAGCAGGACATAAATAGACAGAGAATGATCATCAAACGGTTTTCATCTTTTACGAACTATCTTACCAGATGAGAAGCGTGCGCTTCCGGGCGTTTTCAGGCTTAACATCACCACTTCTTCAGAATAAATCGTAAACGTGACTGCCAACAGTGAAGTAGCCAGAGGGCTGTTTTGGTCACCTGTTGCTACCCCGTGAAGAACATGCACGCCGTCATGAGTAAACATTCTTCATAACGAAACTTCCGAACAATTTCCACCGCTTTCGTAAATTTCTCAGAAATGTTACACTTTCACATGCTTTGCTGACTATGATGGGATTGTACCGCCATCTGGTAATCCAGATAATTTTCCGGGTCGCGCATCTGGTGGCCACGGGACCAGCCTATGGCAGGAAAGCATTACGGCTGCCAGTCAGCTGACGGCGTTAGTGACCAAAATCGCATGCCAGGGTTGCAAAAAAGGGAAATGCGCGACCCGGCTTTAAGCTCTCATATAATGGAGATACACATTCCACGATGTTTTTGGACAGAATGGGCATGTTTCAATGAGTAAACAAAATACAAAGAGGAGGAGAGTGAAAATCGTAATAAAATGAATAAGCAACATTTTACTAATCCAAAGCAAAACAATTTCATAAGCCCTTCCTGCGTTTTCTGTTTGCTCGAAGAAACTGCAAACAGTCAGGCTTGGCTACTGGTAGTGGTCAGGGACTCATGTGGAGATTAGACATTTGGCCATTAATTGCATTTTGTAAAGTCTGAACTCGTTCTTCCGTTCTCGTTCTTCTGGGGTTTATGGCTCATAGAGAGCGAATTCAGAAATCTCGCGAAGGGAACGTGGGTGACAGGGGATCCCTTTAGGAATGGGAAACCCTTGCTTTTTATTTCACCTATTGCTCTTCCCAGACATTTACCTTTTTTGTTCCATTTTCGCGCGCAGTGCCACATGGAAACAGCGGAGCAACGAAAGCGTACAACGCAAGTCAACTTCCGGCCACGTTCTGATCACGACCTGCCAAGCGGGCGCTAACGTGACCTTTGTTAGGTCACTGACGTCACATCCTTCTTGGACGGTGCGCATCATACTGAAATCTTAGACTGCAATATCAAGGCAAAAGTGGCGCTTCCATGCGTGCCATATTGCACCATGATTGGACTGCTTATGGTGCTTATTGGACGTGTTCGAACCACGGGAAATATCGCGGACGACCGGGCCATTTTTGTGTTGATTTAAACCGACATCATTCGCTGACAAACAAGTTACGCGCCATATTTATCACCACAGTATTTAGCTCCTCCCGTTTACATCTGGAGAAGCTGGATTTGAATGGTCGGTCACCGTCTGAAAACGAGCCTGATCACTAATGCTTCCTCTTTAACCCGCGCACGACCGTCGGTCCGTTTCGAACACGGGCGACGGGGGGGGGGCAGTTGACTGCCCCCCTCTACCTCACGAACGGTTGATCGCACGATAAAAATAAGCACACCGTTGAAAAGCTTGTGACGAGTAGAGCTCGAAACTGGTCTCATTTTTAATTTTAGGTAATATGTAAGCAATTTACGCCCTATATATATGTTTTCCCATAGCCGACTGCATGAGACCAAAAAATGTCCTGAATCTCAAGGGCTGTGACTAAAAACGCTTAGGTAAAGGCACCAGCGCACAAGTAAAGATCCGTGGATGCCGATACACGTCTAATTTCCCAGATTTGTTCAATATACACGCCGAAACGTTGAGTTAAAGACACGGCATTTCTCGCGGCAGCTGCTAGGCGTGCGCCGCTGCCGTATTCGGTCACAAATTGACGGGACTAATTTTAGCGTTCCTTTGTTTTCACGAAAAAAGACGATCTATGTATATTTTATTGATGTTAGAGGCTCTTGTGGTGGTTTTTCATGATTAGATTTTGGAAAAACTCATTAGTTACCAATCTACAAAACTGGCGGAGCTTTATTCGCGACAGCCTGTTTATTTCCAAAATATGCTACTTTTTCAAACATTTTGAAGTTCCTGGTATTATGTACGTCTGTGCAAGCTAGTTCTGCCATTTTCTATCCATTCTGAGTAATTCATCGCCGATTTTGACGGTGGTACATTTTGGCCGACTACAGTTATTCGTGACCTGACCTCAGGTCAACGACTGGAAGTCATTGATACTTTGCCCAATGATGGTAACTAGATGTCTACTTGACTCCACACTAAAAATGTTACGAAATATTCCGTCAATTTCCGAAGAAAACGACGACATGTCTTAAAAATAGGCTTGACCTTAGGTCAATGACCCGGAAAATTCCTAAAAATCTGAGATAGCAGATTTGTTGCATCTATCACGTTCACTAATCCCTGAAAGTATTATTGAGATATCTTGTTTTGCGAAAAAGTTAGAGGGCGCTAAACTTTTTTTGACATAGGTCTGTTTGACCTGATCTAGGTCAGGCACCTGACCTGACCTGAGGTCAAAATTTTGACGCGAGATGTAAAACTGATGAGGCAAAAGGTACACAAAGTTTCGTGGCTCTGTGTTTGTTCGTTCTCTCGCAATCTCAGAAAAACCTCAGGAGGGCAGTCAACTGCCCCCCCAGTCGGGGACGGGTGAAAACTTGGGGTGTGGCATCTACGACGAGCATGCCGATTGTAAGCTATCGTATCCGCAATATTACGACTAGCTTGTCGCTTGTACTTCCGCCCAGTGCATTCTGCATAGTTGTTATACGTCCCCCAGGTATATTGTATGCCCAACGATTGATGCGTTTATTTCAGACGAGAAACTAAACCCGGCTCAGCCTATGTTTATTGGTATATATTTATATTATATGATAATAGAAAAAAATATATGACGCACACAATTCTTATATATATATATATAATATACATAATACATATGTAGTATATAATACATAATATATATAACCACAAGACTTCAGATTTCCTGCTGTACGGTCGGCTGGTGACGGCGCTGTAGCGGCCGCTCACTCCTCTCTGGTGTCCGGTCTCCGATACCAGACGTTCTCCACTCCGCAGCCGTCTGAGGCGAACCAGCCCAAACCGGAAACCAACAGGTCACGCGCGGCCGCCGCCGCCGCCGCCGCCGCCGCGTCGTCCGGTGTCGCAGCGCGCCACCAACGCCACGCTGCGACACGGGCCGGTCGATTGCGCGGCGGGCGGCGCGACGTCGATGCCAGGTGGGCGCGGCGCCGGCCGTCGCAGCCACCGGTCCCGTATCGACCTGGCTGCGCCGCGGCGACGGCGACGGCGGCACACAGCGCCCTGCGGCGATAACGGCGGCCATCCAGGGCACGGGCTGTTGCGGTCTGGGGCACGGTCTGTTACGGTTTACGACATGGATTGTTACGGTTCAAGGGACGCTCTGTTGCGGTCCAGGGCACGTTCTGTTGCAGTGCAGAGCACGGTCTGTTGCGGCTCAGGACCTAGTTTGTTACGGTCCAGGGCACGGTCTATGTTGCGGTGCAGGGGACGATCCGTTTAAAAGGGGACGCTCTATTGTGGTTCAGAGCACGGTCTGTTACGGACCAGGGGACAGCCTGTTACGGTCCAGAGAACGGTCTATTGTAGTCCAGAGAATAGTCTGTAACGGTCCAGGGGACGTTCCGCTGCAGCCCAGGGGTCGGTCTGTTATGATCCTGAGAGCTTTCTGTTACGGTCCAGGAGACGGTTCGCTGCGGCCAAGGGGACAGTTGTTATTGTGATTCGGGATGATCGTGAGGGATTCGGGGACAGCCGTCCGGTGTACCAGGGTTCGAAAAGTTGTGCGATTGCTTTCAAGAAGTCGAAAAGTTTTAGGGAAAAGGCAAGCGATAAACACCGATCAAGGAACAGTGAAGTGTGCGTGGGTTCGGGGATCCTTCGAGCTTACGTGGACTTCTAAACCAGACGGGTAGTTTTCCGTAAAAGTAATTGGATCAAAATTTACCACTACCACACTTGCTTTGTTTCTCTTGTCTTAGCTCTCACGCCGAAAGCCTACCTCGTGTCGTGGAAGACCCGCCGTGCTCATATCTACTCGTAAAGCACAATTCTCATGGTTAAAATAACGTGTCCATTGTTCTGGTGGGATGACACGCAGTAAATGCCATGTCCGTTCCACATGATTCCGCGTTGTTCTTGGGTGCGTTTCCTTTATCGACTGCTGCACGCAGCATTTCGTCACCTTTCGTCAGTTATGCACCACCATAGCGTTGATAGGCCGGACTTTGACCCAGAACACAGAAACACAGGCAACAAAGGCAAAAATCCCGTGCACACGTCAGTGCGATAATTTGCCGCGCCGTTGGTTGCACGGCACAAGACATGACGTGCCGCAAGAGGCGGGAGTCACGTGTCACGGCCAGCTGATGGTCCGGCAGTACGGAGCCGGTGATGGGCGTGGCTGCGAATCAGCGGGCCTTGCCGAAGCGCCTCTCAGTCGGCCACCTGTTGGCCGGAAACCACCGAGCCAACGTTTACGATTTATCGCGTCGGATGGAAAGGAAGCCGGATGGAAGCGGTTGGCTGTATCCGGCCCGGCTCCAGCGCTAATGGCCGAAGGCGCAGAGCGCGACCAACCCATCGTGCAACGCGACGCGACCAAACAGAGGACCGGACCAGGTGTGTCAGGTTCTCTGGTGGTCACGCTGTGTTGACACCAGCCAAGACCAGTTGTGTCCGGTGCTCTGATGGTCATGCTGTGTTGAGACCAGTTCGGACCAGGTGTGTTCGGTGCTCTGGAGGTAATGGTGTTGAGACCAGCCCAGGCCAGATGTTTCCGTTCCTCTGGTGCTGGCGCCATCGGAACTCACGGCATCAAGCGTGAAACGCATGTGGACGAAAAACGTGAAACAATTGTCCATTGGGTAACAGCCCCAGAATCCTGCCGGGGAAGAGGTGGGATTAGAGGAGAAGCAGCTGCAAAGCCGAGCAAGCTCCTATCCTATTCACGATGACGCTTTAAACGGCGCCGTGTTCGGATGACGTCAAGGCCGTAATCCCAGATGAATGTTTTTCACTGAACCTACCGCCAGCCTGCAAAAGTGATGCCTGGAAAGCCTTGGAATCTGACGTCTTTTGTTCAGGTGCAACCTACAGCTGACGGCATTTTCAAGCGCATGCGAAAAGGAGTTAAGATGGTTGGAATTCAGCCGTATATTCACCTGATGCAAGAACACAATGTGTCACCAGCACATTTCGACTGCTGTGGTGAGGATGGAGAATCTTCATACAATCGTTGGCTTATTTATTGTTTGGGCAAGAGATTTCATGAAAACATGATCTCGGCCATGATCACTTACAATCAATTGTTCTTTCTTTCATGTGCTTCGAAAATAAATAATTGCCGAAACGCGACGAACTTGCGAGACGTCTAAAGGGAATTTTCATCCTTGTTCGATTCTTCATAAAGACTCATCTGGTGCGAAAATGGCGGAGATAACGCCTTTTGAATCTCTGGGAAATATCTTAAGACCTTGGAAAATGTACAAAGTATAATTACACAACTATACTTATCCGCCGACAGACACATTACGAACCTAAGTTCAATGATGGCGTCACGCAACGACTGTGAAACAAACACGGCTGAATAGGTCACAGTGGGAAACCATGGAAACCGATTCGAAACCCTGAAAGTGCAGAGTTTTGGACCGCACTGCAAATCGGCTGCTCAGACTGCGCAGACTACAACTTGGCTATCTCAGCTGGAAACACGTGCTGAAGGTGGAACAGTCCTTAAAGCTCCAATGAAAATCCAACCATGCCGAAATTCCTGTCGTTTAAAGATACCCTGAGTAGCACTTAAAAAAAATGAAAAGAATGCTTTGAACAAGGATACATAAAACGTATTTCATCAGTACGATTTATTTACTTCAGCAACAAAAAATGGACAAAAAAGGGGGCATTGGTGTGGCGGCTTGTGGGACAGACAGGGTCTCCCAGTTCTGGACGAATTCAACATTAGCCTATGATATATGGTGGGAAAACACCTAAAAATGCCTTTGGCCCTGCATATTTTTAAAACAGTTCTACAGCGACGATAGGGAGAGGATATTGAGCGTTATTCGTAATCGACATTTCTACACGTCTAAAACCAACAAAAAGTGTTGCCGTTGCTCCAGTTGTTGAAATAAATGAAACCGATCCATTAGAATCTGTAGTAAGTAGTGACTGTCAGGGGCGTCGATTTTTGTAAATTATTGAGGAGGGGGCTAAACCGAGGGCCAGACAAGCTAACCTCCCCCAAATGCGGGTTTCTCAATGGATCTGCATCGAATGATATCGGAGAACGGATTTCCAACTTTATTTTGACCAACGAAAATTTATATAAGTCTTTTGTTGCCATTTCTCAAATAAGGAATAAATATATCTCCATCTATACAAAGATGTAAATAGACAAAAGATGCAATGATCGTAGGCAGATCATTCCGTACCCTATTCCATACTTTCTGTCTGTCTCTTATCTAATGCGGCCTCTTTTTTCCCTTCCATTGTCCATTTCCCTTTAAAACCGGCATGGAAATAAAATAAAATATTGCGGGCCCAAAACAGCATGGGGGCTGTGCAAAACCAACATGAGCAATGATTTTCTGAATGAGCCATGGTTCTGAATAAATCAGGACCCACACACACAAAAAAAAAAAATACAAATCGACAACCATGATGACTGCGGTAACTATTTGTTCCGGATCGTATCACTTAAGCATGCAAGTGAATTCTGCGACATGAACCTGTCCCGATGGGTTGGCTGTTTGGTTGGGTGGTTGTTTCCGTGAGAATGTTTATAATGCAAAGGCCAAATGGCTTCCATTAGATTTGTTCAGGCGCTAGTCGTGGTCTTTACGATGGCCGTGTGCTCTGTCGCGTAGAGGATGCCGGTAAAGTGGGCCCTAACCTGACCCGTCAGGCTTCTCCACAGGCAAGGTACGGCTTCACACGGCCACGGCTCCTGCAACGCCGCAGACATAACGGGACGCCAGCGTTACGCAGCCTAGAGATTAAACGTTACCGCATAAAAGAAACAGAGCACTCACCCGAAAAATAACTAAGTGGGGTCCAGGACGGCTCGAAACTGAGTAACCCAAAAAACTGAATTGAGCCGTGACCAGTTTCCTTCACCTCCCTCAGTATCTTTAAGCTTCAGTCGTATGTTTCCAGGAGTGTAGAAATAAGAAAAAAAAATGGAGAAAGGGGCAATTTATCCAGGAGTTCAGGCGTCGTCAGGCGCTAACCTCCAACGGGACCTCGGTCTGCAGCAGGGGAGTTATCAATTTAGAATGGATCTGGCAGTTTATTTACCATTTACTAATATGGCAGCACATATACTAATGCATTTTTATCGTTAGATGCATTTATACGGACACTAGAGGTACCAAGGAACCAGATGAGGTGAAACACTTTTTGCTTGTGCTCCGTGGACAATACGACGTTTGATTTCTGAATTTTGATATCATTTTTTTACTTCTTCGTCCCGTATGGGCGCCTGGTATGAAGAGGGGAGCCTAATACATGAGGGGTGCCTGATCTGTACTGGGGCGCCTTACCTGTAAGAGGGGCCTGCATCGTAGACATGTCTGGTCTGTAAGGAAAGCCAAATTCTTAACAGGCACCTCATCTGCACAGAGGGGGCGCGTGGCCTGTATGGGGTGTCGAGCATGTGAGGGTTACCTGGCCTGTGCAGGAGCGCTTACCTGTAAGGGGCGCCGTGTCCACGAGGAATGATCGATCCATGTATGGGGAGGGGGCGCCTGAAGGCTGATGTTGGCTGAGGAGATCGAGAAACCCTCCCTCGGAAAAAAAGAGCAGAAAAGGGGAAAAGCAGATTTCGGTGTCTCTTTGGTATCGGGTTCACAAGTTTTTCATTTTTCTTCGAAACCTATTTTATTTTGCTGTGGCATAAATGAAGCGCCCGCACCACGGTCCAAAAAGTGGGGGAGGCATATCCTCCCTCCCCCTGGTTGTTACACCCATGTATTTTCCGCCTCCTCCGGTGATGTTGAAGGGTCGTGCGCATTGCTGTAGTCATCGTCAGCCGTCAGTGTAGTCGACAACGACAACGGTAGCCAGTCGATTTTGCAGCGGAATTCCAAACAAACCAGACTCTGGAGAACGAGTGCCGCTGCCAGCATGTCAGCCAGGACAAGAAGATTCTGGTGCCGGCTGATGTGGACCGTACCAGATAAACGGCCAGAAATGGCGCCACGTGGCCGACTGTGTCTGGGACAGCCCGTGCAGAGCGAACCATACCAAGCAGCCTCGGACCGGGAGGGGACGATCAGTCTCTTCAGGCGCTGCCCTTCCGCAGAGGAGGCTGCGGCCCTAGAACAGGCTGCTGGTTGCTTGAGATCGCCGACCACTGTTCTGAGCTGTCGACATCAGCCCAGAGAGCATTGTTCAGGCCACTGTCCACTCTCCTGAGTTGGCATGGGACTGGGGAGGGACTCATAGCTCTCTCTGGTGGCCAGCCGCTCTCGTCAGTTGGTGATACGGGGCCGGGGTCCAGTCTCACCTTATTGTAATTTCATCTTAGTCTCATCTGGCCATTGACAACTGTCCCAGTGTGGCGACACTGATGTGTCGGACAAGTCCGATCGATCTATGCGCCGGAAGCCTCACAGCATGGCTCCATCCTTCCCTGCCTGAGGCAACCGCCTGCTGGGGATCCCGCTGATATTCACGAGCTGTACGGCCTTCCGCGGCTGTCTGCAAGCAGGAGGCCTTTATAGATGTCAAGGGACACTAGGATCTGGTTAGAAGCATAAGAGATGTGGTACAAGTCTACAAAGGAAGTAGGTTTGGCGGATTTTGGTAGAGAAAGGCTTTTCGAGTGAAGAGGCATGGTATATGGAGAGTCTGCACCCCGAAAAGCTCCATGAATTATGCATCGTTTCCGGGCATGTTATCGCTCTAAAATCCTCAGACGTCTGGACGAAATTCCATCTTCATTTACATTCTTCCTAATAAGTGCTCCAATGATTCATTCCTGATACATGTTAAATTAAAAACTGTGATTCAACACAGTGGAAAGCACCATCTATGAAATGGAATGTTCCACTTCAACAGGTTTTGAACTGACATCGCCATGTTGCCTGCAATTTTAGAATACAATCTGCAGTATATCTTTTCTTAAATCTCCGCACTTACAGCAATTCAAAATGAATTCCCACTGCTTCTCAACAAATCCTAATCGGCTATGTCCTGTTTACAGCGCTGTGCAGTCCTGCGAGCTGTACCCTCCGCAACAGTTCTCTTGCGTGGCGTCACGAGCGAGCGTAGGCCAATAAATGCAAGGACCGACGCAGGCCCGTATCGCATCATATGAGCGGGTGAATAAGGCTACGACTAGTTTGAATTCGTTGCATTTTCGGAAGCTTTCAGACATATTCCAGGAAAAAACGAGCACTGAAATCGTAGGGCATCCAACCTCCTTGCCACCCACCAGATTGAGTTATGCTCCATTGCGACAAAGTGCTTTTTTAAGCTGAAGAAACGGAAAGTTTAAGAAGGTTAGTTAGTCAGAAGGTTAGAAACGGAGTTTACAAAGTTTTTGGACGGAATCCTTATGACTAAGTAACTAAATAAAGTACAAATATGAGGAAAATGAGAACCCAAAGGAAACAAGTAGCTGAAATCCTGCTAAGCCATTGCGGGAAGTTTATTAACTTGTATCTGAGCACCGATGGTGGTTAACGGAAGCCATTAAGAGGAGGTTAGAGGCTTCTGATTCCCTGGTCTGCTTCAGTGACAGTGACAGCGCAATTCATCGTGGAAAGACGGCACATGTCTTTCCCGCAAGGACAAGAAGACGAGTAATGGTGGGCTAATAAGTTAATAGATATTTTGATGGTGAAGGAGGACGCCAATGGTTTACGGCATATGAAGTTGTCTGTCTGTGGCTTACGACTCACAGGGAGTGGATTCGGAAATCTCCCGGGGGGACGATGGGTCAGAGGAGATACATTCAGGAATCGGCCCCCTTGCTTCCTGTTTCATGTGTTACGCTCTTCGCACATCTGGCCTACTTTTGTTGGATTTTATGACGCATCTGAGAAGCCCATGATCCTCGTGGGCCCCTTCACCCTTGGATTTACATTTGGTGACCCGGCGGCTATTGGCTGGCTACTGCTTTGGCTCTGTCGCGTGTTACGCCACAGCTCCATAAATAGAGCCTTTGCAATGCCGGATTTTTGGCGCGAATGCAGCTGCCGACTGTTTTTGTGCGCAGTACGGCGGTGTGTCTCCCCCGCAGGAGCAGGTCCAAGTTTGTTTGCTTGTTCGTGAGATAGGGCACACGGGGTCTTTGGCCCAGGTGTCCGGAGTTTTGTGTCAAGTCGCATGTCTCGTCAGGCGTCAGTCGGTCGTCTGTAGCCGGTCTAAGTATTGAGCAGTGAGGCTCCGGACGCGGCTACTGGCATTGCCCCAGGTCAAATGGGCACGCCCGGCGCCGAGACGAGCGGGCGTGCCTACCGCAACGACCCCCTGCAGAGGCCCGCAGTTTCTCTCTGCGGACCACGAACAGTACTCCGTGAGCCGCTGCCATATATGTTCGGGCGAAGGCGGTGGGTACTCGCGCTGAATATGGGCTAGTCAGCCAGGCGGAGCGGCAGCTTGCCACATTGCGCCAGCGGCGGCTCCGTGACCGGCGATTTTCCGTCACCCTGACCCAGTGCCGGTGGCCAGCACCGCTATCTGATAACACCGCGAGACTCGTTTACGACTCGCCATACGCGCGGAGGATTTATGCACGCAGTGGTGCCAGTGATTTCAGAATGAACTCGTGATTCAATCCTCGTCCACTGCAATGGCCAGCCGGGGAGAGAAGCGTCAGCGGAACGCGTAACTGTAACATTTGCAACATTTGCAACAGACCTTTCCACTCACTGGCAGAGAAAACATTCTACAAGAAAAAAAATCCGCCGTGTGTTCACAGCAGCTGTTTCGGCCCGCGTCTGCAATTCCAACCTCAGGACACTGGTCACAATCACGGTCCGACTTCCCAGCCCCGCTCGCTGTGTCGCCGGCTCGAGCATGTGACGTGGTGGCGGCCCGGTGCTGCTGCTGTGTTCCGGACGCATGACCTCCGTGAGTTGCCTGCTGTCAGTCGGGGCTGGGCCCGCGCTGCCGCAGCGCAGTTCCGTTTTGACCGCAGGATGGACCGTTTCACCTCGTTGGGCGCAGACAGCTAGGTTTTATGCGGGCGGCGGAAGAAGTGCTCGACATCGCAGAGCCACCTAGTGAGCTGCAGGAAAGCTAGAAATGAGAGATGTCTGACACCAGGGACACCCGTCACAACATCATCCCTAAATACCTACATAAAAAAATGATCACTGCAGGTGATTGTCAAAGGCAGATGTGCTGCCAGATCCGTACAGGTGAGTTTCATTATCCTGCACATTATATTTTCGGCCCTGGTCACAGTACCTTGGATGGTGACAAGCATACGGGTGACGAAGATGACGAGCAAAGAGCAGGAGATAGCACCTTATCACGTCAGACCAGCTCAAGAACTATTGACGAAGAAAATTGGGGGCACCAGTGTAACACACCAGGGAGGCCGGAAGACCACGTCAAACGAGCCTTTAAAATGCCGACCAAGGCACATGATTACTTCGCGACAGTATCGCTATTACGCTTTATAATACTACAATAGATATTTCTTAGGGGCGCAACCACGGTTTCGTGGCGGAGGGGTCTGTCTTTTCAAGAATGGGCACCTGCATAATTGGACGAAATAATTCAACAGACACAATCGACGGAGGAACATCCATGTTAAAGACGTTTTTGCGTCATTTTTATAGGGCCCACGGGTATCAGAACATTTTGAAAGTTGCTTAGATCTGGGGGTCTGAGGGCTACTAATAAAGCACAAATGTCCTCAACGTTTGAGGCTCTTCGTAGTGTGTAAGGACCCGTGGTTCTGGTGCATTTACTATGACTTTCGGGATGTTCCTTTGTTCTCTCAGGCTTACGAAGAGACTTTTTCATGAAATCGCAGGACTTTTTCAAAACCCCTTGGGAGACTGGTGAGGACCCTTTTATTGGAACCAGTCATACGATATACATACTTATACATAACATGGATAAAAACATTTCTGAGTTTCGAAAAAAATCACCTTTCAGTGCCCTCATGTCTTTCTAGTTCTGGACAGACAAATTTTGAAAACCGCGGAAAAACACAGGTAAAAATTTGCCACGGATAGATGATACGTGGTATGTATTTACGATTTCTGAGAGCATGCGAGGCGTTTCCAGGCGTTGCAGTGTCCTTTGAAACGAAGTGCTGGTATACCGCGGGATTTAAATCCTGATACATTTGATAAACTGGGCCACCTAAGCCTCGAACGACATGTTCTATATCGCGATCTTAACGTCAGGCGAGTGGAAAACCCCCTGCTAGGTAAGGAAAACGAAACAAAATGCCGTCCCTTGGGCAATAAATTCACAATGACTCAGGAACTGATCCAGGGTTTTGCCAAGGGGTGCGGTTTTTTAAGGGGCGCAGAAATAATATTGTATGGGCGTCAAAATCGCACCAAAAGGGTGCTAAAATTGCGCTGGAAGAGCGCCAAGCTCGGTCGTAGTAACGCTTAAACCACGCGGAACGTTCAACTGAATTTAATGGGCAGCGTTCAAACGACTCACGACGGCGTTTTGACTCCTAAACTCTCGAAAGCAGATGCACATATCATGTATAGGCTTATCATATTCATGTACTGTGCCATGTCCGCTTTCTCGATGTTGCAAGGGCGCCTTATTAACAGAAGGGTGTCCATGTCTCATCGCAAACGCCCACGATGCCACATGTACGCTCTTTAACGATAAGACGCCTTTGTATCCAAGAAAAACATTCGCCCTGAAAAAAACTGAATCAAGCATCAGTATGAACGTCAAGTCTGCTTCTGTGGCTTTGTGTGACAAGGGAGCCATTCCAACAAAAATGGGCCAATTCCTAAAATGCTGATACCTCTCAGATATTACTGGATGTTACTTTGAAGAATAATGAGTCATGGTCTTTGTGGTCTTTGTTGGTGAGCGGGGCCGTCCTGCCGTCGCCACGTGTGCCGACCCTGGATTCAGGCAGAGCCGTTCCCGCCATCATTTAGTTTTAGCCTTCAAAGTGTTATTTTAATGTCGGGGTTGAGGAGCCGACCCCGGGCGCAGGTCGGGTTTCAGGCCGACATGTGCGGCGCGTCGGGGGCAGTCGGCGTCGGCGGCAGTCGGAAATAAAGCGTGGAGACGTTGGGACGCGTGTGTGAGCCTGGCGGGCGAAGGGTCGTCGAGACGCAGCCAGACTAGGCGGATGTCCAGTCATACCACAGTCTTTCACCGGGATATCGTGTCTAGAGCTGCCGTATGAATGACAGAGCGCCCAAACTCCATCACAGAGGCGCTTTCTTGGTGCCACAGTAGCGCCTTTTGAGCGACAGGCCACCTGCAGTCCACCACATGGGTGCCGGTTTGGAATCACGAGGGGCGCCTTTTGAACGACTGAGCGCACACATTTCATCACAGAGGCGCTTGATGTCACAGTGGCGTTTTTCAAACGACAACACAACCATGTTCGGTCGCAGCGGCGGCTCCTTTGTGTCTCAGGGGCGCCTTTTGATCGACCAGGATGATCATAAACCATCAAACGGCGCCCTCTGATGCCACATGGGCCTTTAACGCGTCCACTGGAAGAGGGTCTTTTTGTGCCTCCCATCTGTTTTCCCGAAAATCTCGAGAACGGATCGGCGCTGGTTGCTGCTACTTTGTGACATGTATGACAATTGAATAACTCGTCGACTGACGCAAAAAAATCGAAAATCGGTCGGCATTTTTTAAGTTTGAAGCATATGAAGTCAGACAAACATAACGAACACAAAGGTTGTCGCTGACAAATGGTAACTTTGTGAAAGGACTAGCGTTCTACCTAAGATAACCGTTTGAACACAGTCAGGCGACGTCATTCGGACATAAGTGATACATTTACCAAGACCAAAGCCAAGATCAATAAGGGTCAATCAAGGTCATCAAAGATCAGGGTTGAACAGCCTGTGACCTGGTCCAAATTTGTTTTGCGACATGTCGGTTTGCATGAAATATGCATTCAAAGGTCCTAATAAAAACACGTGTGCTCACACTGATACGCTTACATATGCCAGGGCCAGTGAAGGTCAAGGTCATCAAAGGTCAAGGTCAAATTTCTTATGACCTGGTCCAAATTTGCTTTGCCACATGTCGATTTATATGAAATGTGCATTGAAAGACGCTAATAAAAACATGTATGCGCACATGGATACGCTTATATGTATCAGGGTCATTTCGGGTAATTGTCATCCAAGGTCAAGGTCAACTTTTTGTTGCCTGGTCCAGATTTGCTTTGCAATATGTCGATTTGCATGAAATATGCATTCAAAGACCATACTAAAAACACGTCTGGCACATTGATAGTCACATGTATCTACGTATATACATATACATACATACATAAATTTAAATGCTGGAAGTGATCAAATGTACCAATGTTGACTACCTCCACTGAAAAGACGCCAAAAGATGCGTGTAGCGCCCTCATTTACAGTCAAGCCATCCCGTGTTTCTCGAAATCTGATGTGCAAAAGATGAAAAAAATGACGCCATAGGTCAATGACCTGACATGAAATTCTCAGCCAATACGCCAGACAAATGGAAATTGTCGTATTCCGCGTTTTAACTATCAAACAAGCACCCTTTTCCCGTTCCGTTCAAAAAGTCGTCCGGAATGGCCTGCACGGGCCGAGAGTGTCCAAAGTTGACCTTTTCGACCCCATTTCACCTTGAAGATATTGACCTAGGGTCATGAAAATTATGAAAATTGCGCATAATGTAAATCGTGATGGCCCCACTTTGTCCATACAACTTCATGTCTTTAGCTTTTTCCGTTTCCGAGATCGGAGAGGGCACTTTTGTGCCCCCCTTCCAGTGCGCGTTAGTGCGAAACCCCTTTCCACTAGGCGGGTTAAAAAGACAGGGAGCCCATACTCCACCAAACGGATACATCTTCGGTGTCACAGGGACACCTTGTAAGCGGCGTGACACCCTTACTCCATCCCAGGGGCGTCTCCCTGGTGCCAAGGATTGCCTTTTGAACGACATAGCGCCCATACTCCGTCACAAACGCGCTTCCTTGGTGTCACGGGTGCATCTTTTGAGCGACAGCGCAGCCATACTCTGTCACAGGGGCGACTTGTTGGTGTCGCAGGGGTGCCTTTTGGTCGACAGGTTGACCATAAATCGTCACAGGAGCGCCCCTTGGTGTCACATTGACCTTTAAAAAGAGTGGAGCCCGTATTCCACCAAAGGGGCGCATCCTTGGTGTCACAAGGGCACTTTCTGAACGCTGAGACACGCAGACGCGTCTCTTGGTGTCACAGGGCCGGTTTTGGACCAACAGGGCACCCATGCACCATAGTAGGAGCGTCTCTTTGTTGTCACAGGGCCGCCTTTTGAACAAAAGGGATCTCATACAACATCCCAGAGGTGTATCCTTGGTGTCACAGGGATATGTTTTAAATAACGGGACGCCCATGCTCTATCACAGGAGCATCCATACTCCACTGTCATCTTCGACGTCTAAGGGCTTTCCGTTTGGCGCCAAATTGCCGAAATGCCAGACAGGAGGCGGGCGCCCTGCTCCCCCCTCCCCCGGATTCGCCCCTTCCAGGATTGCAAATTCATACAAACAAGAGGAAGAGAAGTCTCATCCAAGAAGCTTACGACTGTCCTCTACTCCATTTCCATTAACTATAAGTTTATGTTTTAATGTAAACCGAAATTACCTTCTTTTTATGATGGGTAAGGGCACTGGTCTAGTTCGTCAAGACCCAAACACTGAAGCAGTCCACCAGACTGAGCAGAACATGTTGTCCAATAGGCCATCCCAGCGGATGGCGTAATGTAGTGGTTACCATGCTCGCCTTGTGGCCGAAAGGTCCCCGGTCCGAGTCCGGATAATAGCGACATTTCGCCATCGCTCGCGGCAACAGGCGTGAGAGGTTGCGATGCGAAATGACCCTGGCAGTCGAGGGCGTTGTAAAATAACCCAACAACCAACCAACAGGCCATCCCAGAACCCGTCAAAGACGACGGTGGCTTAAATAATACGCAGTACGCATTCGAATCACTCATATCTGCACAAGTAAACTCAAAATCCAACTCCCACCCCAGCCCCGCTCCATACGCTCGCGCACACACACATACAAAAACAGGTACTCTGCGCCTGCAATGTGCAGACAGCCAGACCAGGATGACTCGAGGGGGAACTTTCGCAACAGGCATGCGCAAAACCTAAATCCAGTCGTCCGACCCAGTTAAATGGCATTCAGTATTGGTTTATTTATGCGTTATTTCAGTGGAAGCGATCCTACATAGTCCACAGCAATGGCACAAATCAAGGTGCCTCGGTCCTGACCATCCGCCACGTGAGGAAAAAAGCCACCGTCCGCGAACAAGAAGCAGGCCCGATGAACGCAACCATCGCACAGCGGCGTCTTGGATTAATTCAAACAATAGCCGTCATCGTGGTCCATATCTCTCGCATCACCTTCTGACGCATACTTTGAACATACACTCTAAGACTCAGTGCTTCCCGTATAGTACATAACAGTTTAGAGACAACATCGCATGAATGCGAATTCATGCACCCATATACACATACACACATAAGGGTAACTAAAAGCGTCACAGAAAAAAAACGAACATCACTGACATATGGTTTAAGATGTGTGGAAACGTCGGACAGACAGACAGAGCAAGTTTGAACCCAAGGTTTAGCGCGAGGCATAGGAGTCAAGAAAATGCTAACGAACCATATTCTTGCAATAATTTGGACGCTGGAACATGATTAGAGCAACAAATTTAAATGCTAAGATATCATCCATAAGATTGTACCCCGAAAGTCCAAACAAAAGTGCTTACATCTTCGACTGGCAGAAGTATAATAGTAAAAGAAATGGTAAAGCCTGATATTATATTCATTACTGACATTTATCTCATACATCGAACCAGGGCCTATTTTAAGGAAAAATGACTGCGGGGGCAATTCTGCGAACGAGACGCATTGGTTGAGACCACCCCCTCCCCGGCATTTGTGTTCTCCTTATTGAATTTTGTCCATTTCATATATATATATATATATATATATATATATATATATATATATATATATATATAAAAAAGACATATATATATCCTATAGGAAAGATATATATATATATATATATATATATATATATATATATAAGGGCGAATTACGATGAACACTTCAACAGCGCTCTGTCATGAACTGATATGTCTTTTGGAGGAAACCATGTGTGCAAAATATGGCCTTGGTCCAGCACTCTTAAGCACTTTCACACAAAGACTGTATGTCGTTTGTGGCGGATTTTATTTTATTTCGATGAAATTCGCGCTGGCTTTTGTGCATTCCGAGCCCATTAAATTCAAAGGACACCATTTCATTTATCCCCAGCAAGAACTCATTCTCCCTGCATTTGTGATCCCTGGGAGATTCGGTCAGGGATGTCTGAAATGCCCCCAAACGTGTTTTGTGCTTTAGTTTTTTAAAAGAAGCGCACGATATGCATAAAATGCACATTATAGTACTCCTTTTCACACACTGGATCGAAAGACACTTCGCATTCTGTCTCAGGTCATTGGTCACTGGCCCTGTCGGCAGCAGTGTGGCTTAGGTGGGAATGATACTTCAGTCCTCTTAGTGGTCTCGGGGTTCTGGCGACGATGCTATTCGACGACTTGCAGCAGTTACTGCTTTTGCCCTTCATCCTTCGTCAGCACCTTGTTGTATACTTGGATAAGAGTCACAGCTCGTTCGGCGAAGTCGCTAACTACCGCGATCCCGCACAGGACTTCCTTAGCGTTCGTGAAGCCAGGTGCTGTCTCCCAATCAGCGGCATCGGCGGCAAGGAAGTCCATGTTGATGCCGTAGGCTTTCGGGTTTCCCACCGACTTTGCGGTAATGAAGTCGACGATGATCTTCCTGGGACGAGAACCTCCTTTTCTGCGAGATCCACCTGCGCTCGCTGGGAGGACTCTCCGATCCCTGTTCCTGGAGTGCCGCGATCATCCTCGTCTTCATCTCACACGGCACGCCCTCGCCGAAGAACGACACACCAGCCAGTTCTTCGCTGGGGCACCATAATAGGTGATTGTTATAATAAATCATATGTCGACTATAATGTCATAATAGATAAAAGGTGATCGGCAAACTCCTTGGAGATCCCCTTCGAAATTTCAGCATTCACATCAGGCTTTGCAGAACGGCCAGGTCGTGCACGGAAGCGCTGACCGCCGATGAAGAACAGAACCATGCACTGACATACAAAACAACCATGAAAGAGACGAAGCGCTTGAGTGCTCCCAATTCACTGAGAGTCACGGAGAACTGATGGCAAAGCAAGAAGATCTTGATCCCGCAGATTATGCGCCCCATCCATCTGGCGCGATGGAACCATCTATCTGGGACGTTGGAGAGCACCCGGCTGGGGAACTTGATTCGCCGTGGAGGCTCTTGACCAAAGGGGATAATCGAGACCTCAAAGAACCAACGATGATCATCGCTAGGCTGGATTTCGGCGAGCTTCTCACGGCAGAAGGCGACGAAACGATCATTGGAAGAGAAAAACGTCTCGGCCACTGCTGGCTCCAGGTCTTCATACACCATAGGTTCAAACTTGTTCCAATCAATGAGTCTCCATCTCTTCTTGAAGCTCTTGAACAAGGAGATCGCGGTCCCGAGGACGAACCGAAGCGCGTGGAGAAAGCCGCCTCTGCCACCAGTTCGACGATATGATGACGACAAGCAAAGTGAAAAGGCCGTCACTCAAGCTTCTGCTGAAGAAGCGTGTTTGCTCCCACAACTTGTCCAGTATTGCTGGAGGTGGTGTCGAAGCTCATGCCGACGACGTTGTCCGAAACCTCTCAGTATTCCAGACAAAGCGCGACAACGTCGGCTGGCGTTGCTCCGGCTCTACTTGCAACTTCCAAACACCGAAGAGCTTGGCGGCACTTCTTGGACCGGCTACAATGACAGAGTGGATCCACCTTTTCCTTTCTATCGTCAGTAACAGTTTGCCGTCCCAGTGGACCACCAGGTTGGGTAACGCGGAGAAAGAATGCTAGATTTCGTCCGCAATGGCTTCCCTCTGCGATCTACGTGCGCGCCTGCCCGAGCTTCTGTGATCGCCAGTTCAGAGGAGTCGTGGCCGAGGACCGAAGCCGTCGCCGATAGGAAGTGAACTGCAGAGCGATCATTGAGCTTGGTCCGATCGAGGGCTGCTGCCTGACCAGGAGTGGCGATGTTCTTGGCTTTCCTGCAGGGCCGATTCGAAGGCATGGCCAAGGGCTGCGGGTCATCCTGATCTGTCAATTATGTGTTGTCGGTAGGCGAGTATTCCAGTTGGGCAGTTGCCTCATGCTCGGTCTGCTGTTTAATCTAATGGCGGGCCCTTTAAAGCTTCGGCCTACTGTTGTCGTTGAAGAGCTCGCTCCTCCTTCTCAGAAGGGAACTTATCGAATACCACCATGACGCCTCGGCGACCTGGATCCCTTTGGGCCTAGAGAATGTCTTTATCCTCTTGGTTTTGATGATCTTAATGGTGCCGACAAGGGCAAGTTCAAAAACATTGTTAAGGTTGTCCCTAAATCCATTCTTCTTGTCAATTTCCGGGCTGAACCTCCAGAATTTGCCTTTGGTACTGGTCAAGCTTCCTGTTGAGCTTCTTTATCACGTTCCGCTCCGGTGCAGTGAGAATACGGGCTTTGTTCCACACCTTTATCATTTCGCGGACGATCTGTGTTTTGACCTACCTCTGGGTAAGCCTATCCACACGGTGGGACTGAAAATATTGCTGCAGCACTTCTCCCCGCGAAGGCAGTTCTGATCACCGGTCAACCAAAATTCGGTTTTTTTCTCGTGGTGCAGCCATAGTGGCACAGACTTCCGTTATAAAAGGTACTTTCTGCATTGACGCGGTGGTCCTTAAATATCCTGACGTCTAAGAACGCGCGGAAAATTGCCAGACCGGCACCGTGGGTTGCCGTGGCATGGCAAGGCGTGGTACTTCAAATATACAGGGTGTCCATAAAGTCTCTTTACAATTTTAAAAATTTATTACAAAGGCAGTTGATAAATTATCTTAACCAGACTTGTTTTGTTTTAATCCGTGTTTATTAAAGTTTGTGATCACATTGAAATTTTGTGTTTCAGGTATTCTGTTGGTGGACGGGGTGCTGTTAAATGGAACCCTGAAATATGGCTACTCCTCAAGAGAAGGCACAATGTGTATCACGGTTTATTGAGACAAAATCGGATGTGCAGACTCAGCGAAACTATCTACCAGATATCACTCCCTTGGGCTTCTTTCTATGGGGTTATGTGAAAGATATCGTGTATCGAATAAAGATACGGGACATTACTGACTTGAAGCAAAGGATTTCTGACGTCATTGCCAACACTAAAGAGGCTGTGCTACAGCGAACATGGCAAGAAATCGAGTACCGTCTTGATGTGCTTCGTGCAACTAATGGTGCCCATACAGAGGTGTATTAAATGAGGTAAAAAAAAAACTTTGACAACCACTGATTACATTAGATCAAGTCTAGTTAAGAAATCTTGTCAACTGCCTTTGTAATAAATTTTTAAAATTGTAAAGAGACTTTATGGACACCCTGTATAAGTCACAGTCTGCAAACGATGGCCAGAATATTGGCGAGATGTTGCGGCAGCTTCGATTCTTCCCTAAATGAGACAGTAGGTTGCCTGTCCGGGGTAGTTTCTGTTAGTCTAATCTATCCCCAAAATACATTTTCTCACCGAATTTTGGCCATATGTTTTTCAACACTGCGCAGAAGTGTAAAAGCTGTCCTGACACAGGCAGAACAAACTTCTCCATTTCCAGGTTATCGGCCCCAAAATAAAAAAGTCACCTCAGATTGAAATATTCGCCTTAGGCCCGTCTCAATGACATATCACCAACATTCGTCATTATCTGCAGTCTGGGCCATGCCATGTTCGTTAAGCAGATGAAGCATGCTCATGGGATGCTCAAACCCATGCACTAGGAGCAGCAAGATTGACGGTTTTAATATACGACTGATTAATTTTCTGTTTTCCTCGCGTAAAACTCGGGTTTAACCGCCTAGTTCAATGAAGTTCTACCAATCAGGTACTGGGATTTTAGCAGGGTTTTCGGATCAGGATGATTGGTGATGACTACAACACTGCTGGACTGTTACCGCATTCATATAAACCTTATCTCACCATAGCGAAACCGCCCTGCGCACCAGCTCGCCCTTCAGTTTGCTTGCGCTTGAACACATCAAAGATGGGTATCATCATTTTTAACGTGCTTACGATGCAATGAAACGCCTTGGCCGCCCACCAGACAATCGCGACATCGGGTGCCGGCGTACTAATTACGAAACACGCTCGCCAGCGGTCACTAGGTGTGCCTGCAATACGTGTTATAAAGTGATGCTTCTAAGTGTGCTCCCACATTACTCAGTGATTCAACACATCCTTCGTTGATAAGATGCTGCTTTGCGAGCGCAGCGCTTTATGGAATACCTTCCTGGGTACGCTAGTACACCTGGCTGTTTTTTTCCTTGCATGGGCAAAGGATCTTGACTGGGGGGGGCAAAGTGCCCGACTGGGGGGGCATTTGCCCCCCCAGTTAACATGTTAAAATAGGCCCTGACTCACAAGGACAGAGGCGCCTCTGGGAATCCTCTACGTCCTTTGGCCGTTTCAGGAGCAGTCTGGACGTCTCAAGGTCTAGTAGTTTCAAGGGCCCCTCTGGTCGTCTCAGGGGTCTCCATTGCTGGAGACTTCTAGCTAGCAGCCTCAAAGGTCCCTCTCTAGCAGTTTCAGTGGACCCCTTGTGGTCCTGGGTACCAATCTTATCGTCTCTAGGAAACATTTTTGCCATCTTTAGGGGCGCTCTGGTAAAGACCTTTCGGTAATACCAGGGCTCCTGTGCAGTGTCATAGGCCCTCTGAACGTCTCCGGTGGTCCCCATGGTTGTACCAGGGGTCTTCCTCTGTTACATGAGGCAGTCGGCAGGCCCCTCTAGCCGTAATAAGGCGCTTTTTGGCGCTTCAGGGGCCTCACTGGCAGTCTCAGGGAGACCTCGCCCGTGCCAGGAGCCTGCTTATTGTACTTGGGGACCCTCTGGTCGTCCAGTGTCCCCATAAAACCCAAATACCGTCTCAGAGGTCCTCTTATCGTCTTTGTTTCGCAGGGGCCCTGCGACATTTTCGACGGTCTCAAGGGTCATCTGCGGTGTACGGGCTCGTCTTGTCGTCTCAGAAACCTCCTGGCCTTTTCGGGGGTCCCTGACATCATTAAGAACCCCTCAAAAATGCCAGCGTAGCTCAGTTGTGACTCCTCTCGAGGTTGAGAAGGTCACCGAAGAATCCCCGTTCAGGGGGCCCCTCTGGCTGGCCAGGGTCACCTTATGCCGTGCTAGGCACCCTCTTAAGGTCTTTCCGTCTCAGGTGCCTCTCTGGCAATTTTAGCGGCCTCATGAACTCTGCCGTGTTGGGGCCCCTTGCGGTGTCAGGGGTTTTTGAAGAATTTCGAGGGCCCTTCTTTCCATCTTAGGGGCCATCTTACCTTGTCAGGGTCCCATTAACCCTCCCGGAGGCCCTCTGAATACATCAAGAACCTTCATCTTTTCACTCACAGGGGCCCCCTAGGGACTCAGTCCTCATCTTGGGCCCTATGAGCCATCTGGCGGTCTCGGGAACACTCTGCCGTGTTGGGACCCTGTTGTGGTCTCAGAGGCCCTCTGGGATCTTTAGGGGCCCTCTTTGCGTCTCAGAGATCATCTAACGCCCCAGGAGACCACCCTGACTGCATCAAGAGCCAGTCAGGTTCTTATAGAGACCCCATGAAGCTCATACGGAGCCCCTTCGGGGCTCCTTTGAAGTCTGAAAGGGACCCCTTCTCAAACCTCAGGGGGAGGGGTGATCACCCCAATTGCTTGCTTTTTGGATGCGCGCCTGGCCTTCGTAATCAGTGGCCCCCTTGTGGTTAAAATTACTGTCGGTTTGTAAAGATGCTCCGCTGAAGTGTAATGGGGCTATGTTCGCCTGAAAAGACGTTCCTGCCGACCTGGCGGGTACCTCTTACAAGTCAGCAGGGACATCTTTACAGGAAAGTAGGGCCCACTGAATGATCGTTTAGGGTCCTCTGTTGGCCAGGGGGGTCACTGCCTGTCTGTAGAGGGCACCCTATCTGTCTGTAAAGGGCCCCTGCTGACCTCTGGAGGCAAGGGCATGGGCCTTCCTCCAGATCGAAAGGAGGTCCCTTCGGAGGCTGAGAGGGACTCTCTGTGGGCCGACCGGAGGCCATCCCTGGACAAGCAGTGAACTCCCCTACAAGCTAGTAGGGGCCACGAAAGGTTCATTCAGACCACGGGCTTCTCTCCATAGCACGCAAAGCGTTCTTGTATATTCGGAGGACGTTTTCGTTAAGTTCGTGAACCTTCTTTAATACTTAAAATATTCTCATTTTGTTTTTATTGTCTGTTTCGGACAGTGTAAGACGCCCTGCGGGCGCCTCACGCTATCCAATGAACTGGGGCCCGCTCGGCCGCCAGGGGGCCCGCTTGGCCTCCAAACGGGAGGCCATGGCCCCTTTGACCACCCTTGGCTACGCCACTGGGGACGACCGACTGACGCCTGACAAGACACCCGACTTGACACAAGACCATGACGCTAATAGTCAAACCTGACTGATGCGGTGATAAAGAAGACAGAAAATAAACAGTGTTCCCGGTGACGTCGAGTTCCTCATGATAGCGCCCCGTGGTCGGGCCGCCTGAGGTGGCTGCGCCCAGGAGTGCAGCTGGCCGGGACAGGCGGCTCGGCTGGGGGAGGCCTGGTCTCGTTCTGCCGGTAGACAAGCGCGCTCCAGACCGAGTGGCCGCTCTCTGCCGAGCCGTCGACACCGGGCCGGTCCTGCCCAGTCGTGTCGACGTGGCCGCGCGCAGCCGCCGAGCCGCGCCTCCGGCCAGCTCAGCAGAGCTTCCATCGAGCTCAGGCGCAGCACGTGGAGCAAGGGGGAGGGGGTGATGCGACACTCGGCCGGCCGTCACCCTGCTGCTCTGTAATACAATGGAGGATGGAGTAGTGAACTTGTATCAGGGGTGTCGATTTGTATTCCTTCGAGGGGGCCCTGGCCCACCCAATGTTGATTTGGGCCCCTGCAATTTTGGTTTGAACCCCTCCAATATTTCCTGCCAGTTTTAAAGAGAACTGGGCGAAATAAACGGCCACAATAGGTCAAAGATAGGTAGAAAGTGTAGAATAAGGCATAAAGTGATGTATCTATCTTTCCATCTTCTCTCTCTCTCTCTCTCTCTCTCTCTCTCTCTCTCTCTCTCTCTCTCTCTCTCTCTCTCTCTCTCTCTCTATATATATATATATATATATATATATATATATATATGTATATACCCATAAACATGGGATATACGCAATTTCTCATTTGAAAAATAGTAAAAAAAACTCAAAAATTTCCATTCATCAAAATAAAGTGGGCTAAATCAATTGAGAAACCCACATTTGGGGAGGTTAGGTTGTCGGGCCCACGGCTCGGCCCACCCAATAATTTACAAAAACTGACGCCCCTGACTTGTTTAGTTACAATTTTAAGTATGCATGAAGTTCTGGCTCAACAATTACCTTCGTCATTCAGTTCGATGCAGGGCCTATTTTAACATGTTAACTGGGGGGGCAAATGCCCCCCCAGTCGGGCACTTTGCCCCCCCAGTCAAGATCCTTTGCCCATGCAAGGAAAAAAACAGCCAGGTGTACTAGCGTACCCAGGAAGGTATTCCATAAAGCGCTGCGCTCGCAAAGCAGCATCTTATCAACGAAGGATGTGTTGAATCACTGAGTAATGTGGGAGCACACTTAGAAGCATCACTTTATAATACGTATTGCAGGCACACCTAGTGACCGCTGGCGAGCGTGTTTCGTAATTAGTACGCCGGCACCCGATGTCGCGATTGTCTGGTGGGCGGCCAAGGCGTTTCATTGCATCGTAAGCACGTTAAAAATGATGATAACCATCCCTGATGTGTTCAAGCGCAAGCAAACTGAAGGGCGAGCTGGTGCGCAGGGCGGTTTCGCTATGGTGAGATAAGGTTTATATGAATGCGGTAACAGTCCAGCAGTGTTGTAGTCATCACCAATCATCCTGATCCGAAAACCCTGCTAAAATCCCAGTACCTGATTGGTAGAACTTCATTGAACTAGGCGGTTAAACCCGAGTTTTACGCGAGGAAAACAGAAAATTAATCAGTCGTATATTAAAACCGTCAATCTTGCTGCTCCTAGTGCATGGGTTTGAGCATCCCATGAGCATGCTTCATCTGCTTAACGAACATGGCATGGCCCAGACTGCAGATAATGACGAATGTTGGTGATATGTCATTGAGGCGGGCCTAAGGCGAATATTTCAATCTGAGGTGACTTTTTTATTTTGGGGCCGATAACCTGGAAATGGAGAAGTTTGTTCTGCCTGTGTTAGGACAGCTTTTACACTTCTGCGCAGTGTTGAAAAACATATGGCCAAAATTCGGTGAGAAAATGTATTTTGGGGATAGATTAGACTAACAGAAACTACCCCGGACAGGCAACCTACTGTCTCATTTAGGGAAGAATCGAAGCTGCCGCAACATCTCGCCAATATTCTGGCCATCGTTTGCAGACTGTGACTTATACAGGGTGTCCATAAAGTCTCTTTACAATTTTAAAAATTTATTACAAAGGCAGTTGACAAGATTTCTTAACTAGACTTGATCTAATGTAATCAGTGGTTGTCAAAGTTTTTTTTTTACCTCATTTAATACACCTCTGTATGGGCACCATTAGTTGCACGAAGCACATCAAGACGGTACTCGATTTCTTGCCATGTTCGCTGTAGCACAGCCTCTTTAGTGTTGGCAATGACGTCAGAAATCCTTTGCTTCAAGTCAGTAATGTCCCGTATCTTTATTCGATACACGATATCTTTCACATAACCCCATAGAAAGAAGCCCAAGGGAGTGATATCTGGTAGATAGTTTCGCTGAGTCTGCACATCCGATTTTGTCTCAATAAACCGTGATACACATTGTGCCTTCTCTTGAGGAGTAGCCATATTTTAGGGTTCCATTTAACAGCACCCCGTCCACCAACAGAATACCTGAAACACAAAATTTCAATGTGATCACAAACTTTAATAAACACGGATTAAAACAAAACAAGTCTGGTTAAGATAATTTATCAACTGCCTTTGTAATAAATTTTTAAAATTGTAAAGAGACTTTATGGACACCCTGTATATTTGAAGTACCACGCCTTGCCATGCCACGGCAACCCACGGTGCCGGTCTGGCAATTTTCCGCGCGTTCTTAGACGTCAGGATATTTAAGGACCACCGCGTCAATGCAGAAAGTACCTTTTATAACGGAAGTCTGTGCCACTATGGCTGCACCACGAGAAAAAAGCCGAATTTTGGTTGACCGGTGATCAGAACTGCCTTCGCGGGGAGAAGTGCTGCAGCAATATTTTCAGTCCCACCGTGTGGATAGGCTTACCCAGAGGTAGGTCAAAACACAGATCGTCCGCGAAATGATAAAGGTGTGGAACAAAGCCCGTATTCTCACTGCACCGGAGCGGAACGTGATAAAGAAGCTCAACAGGAAGCTTGACCAGTACCAAAGGCAAATTCTGGAGGTTCAGCCCGGAAATTGACAAGAAGAATGGATTTAGGGACAACCTTAACAATGTTTTTGACCTTGCCCTTGTCGGCACCATTAAGATCATCAAAACCAAGAGGATAAAGACATTCTCTAGGCCCAAAGGGATCCAGGTCGCCGAGGCGTCATGGTGGTATTCGATAAGTTCCCTTCTGAGAAGGAGGAGCGAGCTCTTCAACGACAACAGTAGGCCGAAGCTTTAAAGGGCCCGCCATTAGATTAAACAGCAGACCGAGCATGAGGCAACTGCCCAACTGGAATACTCGCCTACCGACAACACATAATTGACAGATCAGGATGACCCGCAGCCCTTGGCCATGCCTTCGAATCGGCCCTGCAGGAAAGCCAAGAACATCGCCACTCCTGGTCAGGCAGCAGCCCTCGATCGGACCAAGCTCAATGATCGCTCTGCAATTCACTTCCTATCGGCGACGGCTTCGGTCCTCGGCCACGACTCCTCTGAACTGGCGATCACAGAAGCTCGGGCAGGCGCGCACGTAGATCGCAGAGGGAAGCCATTGCGGACGAAATCTAGCATTCTTTCTCCGCGTTACCCAACCTGGTGGTCCACTGGGACGGCAAACTGTTACTGACGATAGAAAGGAAAAGGTGGATCCACTCTGTCATTGTAGCCGGTCCAAGAAGTGCCGCCAAACTCTTCGGTGTTTGGAAGTTGCAAGTAGAGCCGGAGCAACGCCAGCCGACGTTGTCGCGCTTTGTCTGGAATACTGAGAGGTTTCGGACAACGTCGTCGGCATGAGATTCGACACCACCTCCAGCAATACTGGACAAGTTGTGGGAGCAAACACGCTTCTTCAGCAGAAGCTTGAGTGACGGCCTTTTCACTTTGCTTGTCGTCATCATATCGTCGAACTGGTGGCAGAGGCGGCTTTCTCCACGCGCTTCGGTTCGTCCTCGGGACCGCGATCTCCTTGTTCAAGAGCTTCAAGAAGAGATGGAGACTCATTGATTGGAACAAGTTTGAACCTATGGTGTATGAAGACCTGGAGCCAGCAGTGGCCGAGACGTTTTTCTCTTCCAATGATCGTTTCGTCGCCTTCTGCCGTGAGAAGCTCGCCGAAATCCAGCCTAGCGATGATCATCGTTGGTTCTTTGAGGTCTCGATTATCCCCTTTGGTCAAGAGCCTCCACGGCGAATCAAGTTCCCCAGCCGGGTGCTCTCCAACGTCCCAGATAGATGGTTCCATCGCGCCAGATGGATGGGGCGCATAATCTGCGGGATCAAGATCTTCTTGCTTTGCCATCAGTTCTCCGTGACTCTCAGTGAATTGGGAGCACTCAAGCGCTTCGTCTCTTTCATGGTTGTTTTGTATGTCAGTGCATGGTTCTGTTCTTCATCGGCGGTCAGCGCTTCCGTGCACGACCTGGCCGTTCTGCAAAGCCTGATGTGAATGCTGAAATTTCGAAGGGGATCTCCAAGGAGTTTGCCGATCACCTTTTATCTATTATGACATTATAGTCGACATATGATTTATTATAACAATCACCTATTATGGTGCCCCAGCGAAGAACTGGCTGGTGTGTCGTTCTTCGGCGAGGGCGTGCCGTGTGAGATGAAGACGAGGATGATCGCGGCACTCCAGGAACAGGGATCGGAGAGTCCTCCCAGCGAGCGCAGGTGGATCTCGCAGAAAAGGAGGTTCTCGTCCCAGGAAGATCATCGTCGACTTCATTACCGCAAAGTCGGTGGGAAACCCGAAAGCCTACGGCATCAACATGGACTTCCTTGCCGCCGATGCCGCTGATTGGGAGACAGCACCTGGCTTCACGAACGCTAAGGAAGTCCTGTGCGGGATCGCGGTAGTTAGCGACTTCGCCGAACGAGCTGTGACTCTTATCCAAGTATACAACAAGGTGCTGACGAAGGATGAAGGGCAAAAGCAGTAACTGCTGCAAGTCGTCGAATAGCATCGTCGCCAGAACCCCGAGACCACTAAGAGGACTGAAGTATCATTCCCACCTAAGCCACACTGCTGCCGACAGGGCCAGTGACCAATGACCTGAGACAGAATGCGAAGTGTCTTTCGATCCAGTGTGTGAAAAGGAGTACTATAATGTGCATTTTATGCATATCGTGCGCTTCTTTTAAAAAAACTAAAGCACAAAACACGTTTGGGGGCATTTCAGACATCCCTGACCGAATCTCCCAGGGATCACAAATGCAGGGAGAATGAGTTCTTGCTGGGGATAAATGAAATGGTGTCCTTTGAATTTAATGGGCTCGGAATGCACAAAAGCCAGCGCGAATTTCATCGAAATAAAATAAAATCCACCACAAACGACATACAGTCTTTGTGTGAAAGTGCTTAAGAGTGCTGGACCAAGGCCATATTTTGCACACATGGTTTCCTCCAAAAGACATATCAGTTCAATGACAGAGCGCTGTTGAAGTGTTCATCGTAATTCGCCCTTATATATATATATATATATATATATATATATATATATATATATGTCTTTCCTTAGGAATATATATGCTATATATATATATATATATATATATATATGCCCTCCTTAGGAAAGCATTTATATATATATATATATATATATATATATATATATGTCTTTCCTTAGGAATATATATGTCTATATATATATATATATATATATATATATATATATATATATATATATGAAATGGACAAAATTCAATAAGGAGAACACAAATGCCGGGGAGGGGGTGGTCTCAACCAATGCGTCTCGTTCGCAGAATTGCCCCCGCAGTCATTTTTCCTTAAAATAGGCCCTGTTGTGAGTGCTGTGCCCCTCAGAGAGAGAAACTTAAAGAGGGCCTTTTTTAGTGCCTGAGGCGCTCCTTAGACGGCAAAAACTCCCAGGGACGACAAGAGGGAACCCGAGATGGCTTAAGCGTCCCTGAAACTGTCAGATGGGCTCCTGAGACTGCCCGAGGTGCCCCTGAAACTGTCATAGGAGCGCCTGAGACGTCTCGCGGGATACGTAAAACTGTGAAAGGAACCTGACACGACTAGAGACTTGGCACGGCAGACGGCCTGAGACCACCAAAAGTGGCCCTGAAACTGCAAGAGGGAACCTAAACTAAGCTGAAAAAACCCCAGAAGCTACGGAATGGGCGGGGGGGGGGACAGACGAGCTCCTGCACCAGATACAGACAAGACATTTGAAATGGAGGGCGGGGCGGAACCGCCTAAGATCTCGCCATTTTTGTCATATTCCGGTCACTTTGTTGGGGAACAATACGCAGAATTCTCGCAAATAAGGTGGCGCGTTTGATTTTTTCGGTTATTTCATATGGTGAAGAAGCCAAATTGCATCATTTTTCATATCTGAAGGGCAAAAAATGGGGGTCCCCGCGCTGACCATTCACTTTCACTCCCCTCCCCCCGCCTTCGCGAAATCCTGGATCTGCCCTTGGCGAGGGCCCCCATTGGTTACGAGGGTTCCCTTGGTCCGATTTGCCCCCCCCCCCGGCGGAATCCTGGCTATGCCCCTGGTCGTCCCACCAGAAACACTAAGCAGTATCAGGTGGAGGCCTCCCACCAACCGGCCGGCCCTCTCAGCTAATGCACCTGGCTTGTTCACACAGACACAGTTGACCGATGGTATCGCTCGACGCTTCCGGAACGAAGGCCATCGCCTGAGTGACGACCGAAGGACGGTCTAGCTGTCAGATGACGGACGGCCTCAGACTGAATTGGTCTCAGATAACAAACAGCTGCTGCCGGACCGTCGAACAGCAAGCTCCATCCTGCCAGATCGCCCTCCCGGCGGCCGGCAGTCATTTCAGAACATGAATGGCGTTACGTCGCTGCCAACGGTGAAATACAGCTTTGCCTGCGGTATGCCGGTAGATCTCAAGGGCTCCTGCTCGCCACTGGTAAATATTGACGAGTTTTGTGACTAGAATGCAGACACTTTCAAACTCACGCACTGTCCGGGAAAAAGAAACAGCGTTTGCGAGGGCGTGCGGAACTTCACGATCCCTTCTACTTTGAGCGTAACAAAACGCCCATTCATTGAATAGGAATACTAGGTAGTAATAAAAGTCCGGCAAAAGGACACGATTTTTAAGACCATACAAATGACTGGCGGGGATCAGATTGCGCCCCGGGTTTGTAACACCTTACATAACGTTGTGTAAGGTGTTAGCAACCCTGCCCGCTCGAACAGGGGATGAGGTTCGAATGAATGAATTTTCGTGTCAAATGAAACGGGGTCAGACGAAATTACGAACGTCATATTCATGATTTTCGTCTGACCCCATTTTAGATATTTTAACTGAGACTTGCTGCGAGTGCCAGAGACGAGGAACCCGGCCGATTTCAGAGCGGAACAAACGTCGTAAGAGTATGAGAAAGATTTAATCGGCATTGTTCCTCTGACCGTCATTTATCCAGCCCCAAGGAACATTTTCCTTGTCAGATATTGACAGGAAAACGGTTGTTTCTTTTTTGCACCGTGTAAATGATGATCAGGGGAACAATGCCGATAAAATTTTCCACTTACCTCTGTGACGTTTGCTGCTGCAATGGGCCAGGCTCCCCCGTCGTTGGCACTCGCCGCGAGCAACGAAAGATAGAGATCGCATGTCGTCGTGAGTCGTACCTATCGGAGTCGCAGCTGACGGGCTTCAGGGTACTGGACCCGGCCTTTAAAGCTAAACGTTTTTACAATACTTTAATTCACATATACGTAAAAAGACAAATATTAGTTTTAAACACACTTTCGCGCTGTTTTCTTCTTGGTCCCGATCACGAAGAAAAAACCGAGCGATCAGAGCATTCTTGGGATACTTTTCTTACAATGAACACGTGAAATTGCTCACGAACCGTAACGTTTTGAGGTTGCCTCTTATTTCAATGTTGCCGTTTTTCTTTATGTGACGACACTGATATAGCAAAGTCCATGAGTTTATTGCGATCAGATATTATCGAAGTTAATACCAGTGCGCAATGACCTCAATTTCTGACCCAGTTTCTTTTGCCTAAGGGAAGCGATGTAACTAAATTTCACCACTTACGAATCAAATATCTTTGCCTCGCGAACCGTCACACCGAATTCTTTGACAATGGCAGCGTTAACGCAACAAAATGTTTTGCGCAAGGCATTTGCCTAATGCGAGATAGGCAGACCGCTAGTGAAAATGATGCGATCTTTCCGAGCCCGCGATGGCCGCCGCACATGCCGTACATTCCAAATCACAGCTGGCTCAGAATCTCACCAATTAATGCGACAGTATTTTAGGAAGGAAAACCAGTGCACAATTTCCGGATCGCACACAATGATTTTAGAAAATGAGTCATGCTTAAGCTTCGGTGCCCCTTAATTCCGATTGCTAACAATTAGAGGCCACTCTAGGAAGCACACTATTCATGACATTGAAAAATCCGGTTGTTCAAGTCGTATTATTCATAACTGTACGACCGTACTGCAACACGCAGTCAAATGCCATAAAAACGGAGCACATCAGAAAATCTCAGCACACCCCATTTCACAACCATGACATGAGATTTAATAGGATGGTGATATATTTACAACAGATCATGGACATGGTAACACTACAGCCAAGCTACGCAGCCGCCAACCGGCACTTTGCAAATCTATAAAAAAAAAAAAAGAGCCTCATAACCATCCATTTTTGCTGCAGACACCAGCAACTGTCACGGCACGCACATCGACCATTCACGCCACCACATGAATACGAGGAGTATCACACCTCCGTAACGTCCACCTTCGTGACGTCACAGTGATTCCCCCCGCGTGACGAGTCGGGGCGGGCCCATAAATGACCGAAACCCCAGGATTCAGCACGAAACGACCGGAGAGCGCCAGGTCACAGTACCTGTTCATGGATAGGTAACGTCTTGGCCCGACAGTGAACCCATTCACAGGTAGGTGATGTACTGGCCGGGCTGCAGGTCCACGGTGAAGGTGGACGCGGCGCCGGCCGCCGCGCCGGCCTGATCCAGCAGACAAGTGGGCAGCTGCACCGACAGCACGCCCGTCGACGTCTCGATCTGCACCTCCTCGGCGGCGGCATAATGGCCGCCGGCGCCGCCATCGCCGCCGCCAGTCGGTTCGGCCGGTGCCAGCGTCTCCTGGAAGGCGACCGGCGCCGGTTCGGTCCCGGCAACCGGCTGCTGCTGCTGTTGCTGCTGCTGCTGTTGCTGTTGTTGCTGCTGTTGTTGCTGCTGATGCTGTTGCTGCTGCTGCTGCTGTTGTTGTTGTTGTTGTTGTTGTTGTTGTTGTTGTTGCTGCTGCTGCTGCTGCTGCTGCTGCTGCTGCTGCTGCTGCTGCTGCTGCTGCTGTTGTTGTTGCTGTTGCTGTTGCTGTTGCTGTTGCTGTTGCTGTTGCTGTTGCTGCTGCTGTTGGTGTTGTTGATGGTGATGGTGATGTTGTTGCTGTTGCTGTTGTTGTTGTTGTTGTTGTTGTTGTTGTTGCTGCTGTTGCTGTTGCTGTTGCTGCTGCGGCGGCTGGCTCTTCGCGGCCGCGTGCACGGCCGCGTGTTTGGTGAGTGCCGCCCTCGACACGAGCCGCTTGGGACAGAGTGGACAGCTGTAGGGCCGCTCGCCGGTGTGGCGGCGCATGTGAATCTGCAGGCCGTCCGGCCTGGCGAACTTGCGTTCACAGTGGCTGCACGCGAACGGCCGGAAGCCCGTGTGCGTGCGCCGGTGATAGGAAAGCGCGCTCAGAGAGTGGAGCGCCTTGCCGCAGTCGCTGCACTCTACGCGCCGGGCCGCGCTGTGCTTCAGAGCCACGTGGTTGGCCAGGTGTGCGGCGGACGGGTAGGTGCGCCGGCACACTGTGCAGAACACCTTCTGCGCGTCGTTGTGCAGCCGCATGTGATTGCCGAGGTGCGCCTTCTGCGTGAAGGCGCGGCCGCACTCGGGGCACACGAACTCGGCCGCCGCCCGGTCGTGCCGCGACACCACGTGATTCTTTAGGTGCAGCTGCGACGAGAAGCCTACGCCGCACAGGCCGCACGCGTACGGCTTGCTGTGCGTCTTCATGTGCGACCAGAGGTTGTGCCGGGTGAAGCGTTTGCCGCATATGTCGCAGACCGAGTCGCGCTCCGGGCTGGTGTGCGTCTGTATGTGGTGGCGCAGCCCAGAGCGCGAGCTGAACGTCTTGCCGCATGTGGTGCAGGCGAACGGCCGTTCGCCGGTGTGCGTGCGCAGATGGCTGGCCAGGGTGGCGGCAGTGCTGAGCGACTTGCCGCACTGGTCGCAGGTGAACGGAGTGGACGGCGGCCGGCGCCGGGCTCCCGTCGGCACCCAGGCCGGGCCGTCCGCCGAAGGTGACGACCGACGGCCGGCCGGGGCACCAGGGGCGCCGGGACCATCAGGGTCGCCAGGATCATCAGGGTCACCGGGATCATCAGGGTCGCCAGGATCATCAGGGTCGCCAGGATCATCAGGGACGGCTGGGCCGGCAGGGTCGGCCGGGCCAGCAGTGTCGGCCGAGCCGGCAGGATCATCAGGGTCACCAGGGTCATCAGGGTCATCCGGGTCACCAGGCTCGGCAGGGCCGTGCTGTGCCGGTGCGCTCCAGCCGGCCGGGTCGGCCACATGATTCGCCAACAGGGCGGCCACCAGCTCCTCGGCCGCCTCAGGCAAGGCCGGCTCGGCGGCGGTCGGCGGGACGCCCGCTGCCGCTCTGGCTCGGCCCCGCCGCCGCGGCCGGCCCGGCCCGGCCGGTGGCAGGACAGGCTCCGGCACCGGTTGACTCGGGCTGGCCGGCACCAACACGCTCCCTGGTTCCTCCATGGGCAGCCGCTCAAAGTCGAGCCAGGCGGCCATCCGGCGGCGGAAGCGCTCGCCGGATGGCGCCACCAGCGTTTCGCCGCCATATATGTACTCCAGCATGGCGCGCAGGTCGTCCGCACTCAGTGACGGCAGCACCAGGCAGCGTGGGCTGCTCAGTGCTGCTGGCAGCGCAGCTGGCGGCTCAGACGGCGAGTTGGTGCCAGCCGCCGCGCTCCTGGTAGACCGCGGCCGTCTGGGCCTTCCGTCGCGGCCCCGCTGCGGCGTCGCCTGCTCAAAGTCGTCCCCTGCCTCATCCGGGTCGGCGCGGGAGGCGGCGGCCAGCGTCTCCAGCGTGCGCCGGATCAGTGGCGAGTACAGACAGAGCGGTAGCGTGTGTGCACTGGTGGCCGAGCCGTCAGCCGGCACCAGACTCAGGCTGGTGCCCACTCCAGCCCGCATCAGCTGCAGCGCGTCCGGTGGCAGGCCGGTGCCCAGCCGGCACCGGCATCGCACCTGGAGGCCCGCCGGCTCCGACCCCGACCCCGGCTCCGGCTCCGGCTCCAGCCCCAGCTCCAGCTCCAGCTCCAGGTTCGAATTACGAGCCGGCCGACCCTCCAACAGCAGGGCTAGCGGCTCGCTGCCGAGCCGGCGACTCAGGGCAGCCAGCTGGCCGACGTCGGTCGCGGCCGCGGCCGCCGCCTCGGCCGGGGACAGCAACAACGCCAACAGCTGCTCGACGGCGGCCGGTGGCGCGTCCGGCAGCAGCAGGCAGCCACCGGCCAGCTGCTGCGGCGCCGGCAGCCGGCCGAAGGGCAGCAGCGCCAGGGTCGGCAGCGGCCGAGCGCGCCGGCCGGCGGCGTACGCCACCGCGCAGCGGCCGGCTCCGTCCGGACGCCGCAGACAGCCGTCCAGCGCCGCGTCCATCCCGGCGGCGGTCAGGCCCAGAGAGAAGCCGGCTGTGCGCCGTTCCACGGCCGCCACCACGGCTCGGTCGGCCGTGGTCGCCAGACCGCGCAGCACACGCTGAACGGCGGTCAGGTACCGGCTGGTAGCCGGCACGCAAACCACTCGCTGCTCCGTCCAGCACCGCTCTGGTCGGAAAAACGACAGCACGAAGCTGGGGAATCCCACACGTCTGGAGGTCTGCTTCTCAGGCGAGAGGAACACATCACAGACCAGGTCCCACCGGGAGTGAAGTGCAGCCATTTGCAGATGATGAAGACCATCTTTATCAATCATGAAGGCAGTGTCTGAAAATCATAGGTGTTATTCAGCTGCCTTAAGCATTTTAACCTTTTTGGTGAAGTTCTATGTCGAAAACTATGGTCACTGTGCACAATGCAGATAGTTGTGAAATCACAAGTAAAAAGAAAAACCATCAAAGATTGCATTAAAAAACTTACCTCAAACCACAAAAACAAATAGTTCATTCACAGCTGAAAAAACACAATCCACAACATGCAGTGGGCACAAAACAGATTGAGAAAAAGTAAGGAAAAACAGAAAATGTGAACAAGAGCAACCACAAAATACCAGCTTTTAGCCAGCATTTCACAGATTTCCACATCCTAAATTGAAACAAACAAGGAAAAATTGTAAATGTCCACAATACTGTCAGGCCAAAACCACACATACTGCAACAATACTTCCCCAAAGGCAAAAAGCTGAATGAATAGCATCTGTCTCAAGTTTTTGTGGAAACATAGTAACATAACCCTAAAGAAAAAGGCTTTTACATCTGGACAACAGAATGACATTTCACTGATTTCAAAAGTCATGTGCCCAATACCTCTTTTGGTGCATTCTTTATTCTAGGCTTTCTGATAACCAGCAGTTACATATAAGGCAACTTTGCTGTACCATGAGTACTTTATAAATGTTCCCCTCATTGGAGAACACTGATGACACCAACCATTATACTCAGCATAATGTTGCTGTGTGTAGCAAGGCAATGAGGCATATTTAGGTCTGTCTTGCATCTGACATAACCCCGAGGCAGGCATGTGGTCTCCTATCTCTTTGTGGGTGCCCTGGCACCCACAAAGGGCACCCACAACTTAATGCATGTTTAAATATTGAAATATACTTATATTATCAGTCCTGTGGCATTAACCACCTAAAATCGGCTTTGTAAACCATAATTGGCACTCTTTACTTTACTTTACTCCATTGTCACCCAACAACTACTTCTTGACACCACCTTGCAAGTAACATTTTGTCAGACTGGGTCCTGGGGAAAGGTCCTCCATTAAAGGCAGCATATCTACTCAAATTGTGGTTTTTTAATCATGCATGTAGGCATCAAGGACATGTTTATAAATCAAAGCAGAGGTACTGTTCCTTCTAGCCAACTCACTCTCATCTGGTCATATTTTACTGGGGTAGGAGAGTAGGCCAGCCGCCAGTGCAAATTTAATCTATTTACCCCATTTTCTTTTTGAAAGGAAAACTTGCTGATGAATCAGGTTAGGCATGTTGATGTTGAAACTTACATCAGTTGACAACACTGGAATTATGATGACAGCCATCATGAATTCAAGCAAGTACCACTGCTGTTCCTCGAATCTCCCTTGCAGGTATGTATTACCTGAACAGGTCAAAATACATTAGTGTTGTTCGTCAAAACAATCTGAATAGGTCAAGATATGTTAGTGTTGTTTGTCAAAACAATCGTCTGCCATTTGTAACTGGATCTGGTGCAGCAAAGCAGAGTGTTGGATAATCATCGGGTGCATCCAAGGTTTGCTTGTGTATTTTCCACCTGCCCATTGGCTCCTTTCTCTAGTATTTTGTACTGTATTTTGCTGATTGGTATCATTGTCAATAAATACAATAACTAAATTGCATGGAATATTGGTCCAAGATGACCAAATGCACTTTCCATTTACATAATAATCTATAAGCAATCTTAAATATTCCCTGGAGTGTGTTTATGAGATACCAGAAAACCAGATATATTCCCTTTAAGGATGTGCTTTCATAAAGTCATCTATGATTTGCAGAAGTCATCCTTCTGTAATTTACTTCCATAATACCTTTTAAACTAATTTCACTGAACTTTACGTACAAATGCCTGTCACAACCCCTCCCCCTCCAATACCCAATGTCTGGATGTTCCCATATAGGTTTTGGGCACCCACAATCATTTTCCGAAAACGACACCCATGCCTTGCAGGACAGACCCATAGGCACATCACTTTTCATGGCTGGACATATTGTCATATTTCAGTGCTCAGTAACACAAGAAAATATTCTGGAAAACTCAGCTCCAAATAAGATTTACCAAAAAGTCTACGACGAATTATTTTAAATGATGTTAAAACCCCTGCATGTGAAAATTACACCACACTCCAAACTTCCCTACAGACAAGGGCACCCTGGTATCTGTTATGCAACTTGCTAAGGAAACTACGAGAGCAAAGGGAAAAAATGCACCAAGTTCAGGATCTACACCGATTCCTGACTTCATTTCCAAAAATGACAAGAAATAAGGATGCAGGGAGTTAAATCATATGGGGCTGATGCAGACACTGCAATGGGCTTCAGAACTAACTCCTGACTCAGGAGGTAGGACTCAGAAGACCTGAGTCCTAACTTAACTAGCCTAACTTACGTTCTAACCTAATTAAAAATCATTAAAGCAATACCACTTAATGGCCCACCAAACGCATTCAAGTCTAGTGGGCTGCCGACAGTTACGCTGCCACAACATGGGTTCCCAGAGCCATATTGTGCCATCTACAGAGTAGATATGAGGAATTGTTCAATGTACTGCAAATCACAGATATGACTAACCCTTAGGAACCTACGATAAATTCGCACCCAACGCAGTCACTATGTGACCGTGCTTTGCCTACCGCTATTCCTGTTCTTGTTCTTGTGGAGTTAGGGCGCACAGCCGCTACGGCTCAAGCGTCCGCGTCGAATCTTGTCTGAAAGGCCTGATGGTATGACAAGTTATTTAACAGCAATCTTGGGTGCTAAATAGTGCATAGTTAAACTAAACAGTGGAGGACAGAAGCATGTGGGAAAATGTCTCATCAGAGGTGAGAGAACAAGTGGATTTGTTTGAGAAAACACATCAGGGCTTTTATAACCAGTTCGTTGTTTCCTAATATACCGTGTAATCAGTCGTAGTTTTTCTCTTTCTCTCTGGTACGTCTGGTAGTCAAAGAGTATGTGCCATACGGAAAGGCATGAGTGACATGGGACACATCGAGGTCTGTCTAAGTGATTTATTATGTGTGAATGAGTCTGTCTTGTGTGTCCCAGTCGTAACCGTGCCAAAACAGTTTCTTCCCGACGGTTTTGGCGGTAGCTGGTATCCAGGGACAACGGATTGCATTTTCGGCTGGGGGGGGGGCAAGATCTGTCGGATCAACAGCCAACCTCATTTGGGTTACTTTCTTCCCCCATCCCGAAGAAAATAACTGAACTTCGCTTTTTTGCTATCACCAAATTTTTATTTAAATAAGGAAAGTTTTTTCCAGGTTTTGGCTCTAGTGCACACTTGTGTTCTCCAAAATGCGCGGATTTTTCTTTTCAAGTCTGTACCCATTGCCATTTTTCAGGTCTTTGCCCTTAGGCATCCATCTACGTAATGACGAATAATGCAAACTTCTGCTTGTTATTATATTTGCGTTCATATCACGAATTTAACATCATTATAAAATGCATTTGTAAACGGTTGAAGGGCAGTTTCCTCCCACAACATTAAATCATAACTGGACACTTAGTAACAAAACTCTTACAGACTACCATACAAGAACCAAATCATTATCTCAAGCACTTGCCAAAGCAGCTTTGCCTGTCCGCCACACACACATAATGTAACAATGCCAGCGCCAAATCTCTGACAATGGATCAGGGGCGTAGCCAGGATTCTGCCCAGGGAGGAGGGCAAATCGAATCAAGGGGACCCTCGAAACCAATGGGAGCCCTTGCCAAGGGCGGATCCAAGATTTCTCTAAGGTGGGGAGAGGGTTGGAGAAAAATGGTCAGCGCGGGACCCCAATTTTTTGCCCTTCAGATATGGAAAATGACGCAATGCTGCTTTTTACAATATAAGATAACCAAAAAATTCAAACGCGTCATCTTATTTCACGAAATTCTGCGTTTTGTTTCCAACACAGTGCCCGAAATATGGACAAAAAAGGCAAGATTTTAGGCGGTTCCGTCCCTCTCTTCATTTCAAATGTCGTGTCTGTATCTGGTCCAGGAGTCCGTCTGCCCCCCCCCCAATCGCGTAACTTCTAGATTTTTCTTTTAGTTTAGGTTATTTTAGTTTAGTTTAGTTTTGTTAGTTCAGCTTAGTTTAGGTTCCCTCTTGCAGTTACAGGGGCACTTTTGGTGATCTCGGGCCGTCTGCCGTGCCAGGATCCTCTAGTGGTCTCAGGTTCATTTTACAAACTCACGTGTCCCGCGGGACGTCTCAGGCGCTCCTTTGGCAGTTTCAGGAGCACCTCGGACAGTTTCAGGGACCCATCTGGCAGTTTCAGGGACGCTTAAGCCATCTCGGATTCCTTCCTGTTGTCCCTGGGACGTTTTTGCCGTCTAAGGAGCCCCTCAGGCGCTAAAAAGGGCCCTGTGTTAGCCGCTCTCTGCTGTGACAGGGGCGCCTCTTGCAATCGTCTAAGTCCTTTGGCCATTTCACGAGCAGTCTGGACGTCTCGAGGTCTAGTAGTTTCAGGAGCCCCTCTGGTCTTCTCAGTGGCCCCTATTGCTAGAGACTTCTAGTTAGCAGTCTCAAAGGTCTCTCTCTAGCAGTCTCAGTGGACCCCTTGCGGTCCTGGATACCTCTCTTATCGTCTCTGGGAAACATTTTTGCCATCTCAGGAGCCCTCTGGCAGTTACAAAACCCCTTTTGGCAATTTCAGGGCCCCTGTGCAGCGTCATAGACCCTCTAAACGTCCCCGGTGGTCCCCATGGCTGTATCAGGGGTCTTCCTCTGTTACATAAGGTATACCTGGCAGTCTTTTAGGGCCCCTCTAGCTGTAACAATTCTAGACGTTTTGTTGACGCTTCATGGGCCTCGCTGGCAATCTTAGGATCTTGCCCGTGTCAGGAGCCCGCTTATTACATTCGGGGACCCTCTGGCCGCCCAGCGCCCCCATAAAGCCCAAATACCGTCTCAGAGGCATTCTTATTGTCATTGTCTTGCAGGGGTCCTGCGACCTTTTTGGTGGTCTCAGCGGTCATCTGCGGCGTACAGGCCCACCTTACCGTCCCAGATATCACCTGACCTTCCCGGGGGCCCCTGACAGCATCAAGAACCCCCAAGGTTCCAAAAAAGCCAGTGTAGCCCATTTGTGGCTCCTCTCGAGATTGAGTAGGTTACCGACGAATCCCCTTTCAGGGGGGCCTCTCTGGCTGGCCAGGGTCTCCTTATGCCGTGCTAGGCACCATCTAAAGTTCTTTCCTTCTCAGGTGCCTCTCTGGCAATGTTAGCGGTCTCATGGACTCTGCCATGTTGGGGCCCCTTGCAGTCCCAGGGGCCCTCGAAGAGTTTCAAGGACCCTTCTTTCTATCTTAGGGGCCATCTTACCGTGCCATGGTCTCAACCCTCCTGGGGGCCCTCTGACTACATCAAGAACCTTCAGCTTTTCATTCACAGGGGCTCCCTAGGGACTCAGTCCTCATCTTGGCTGTCTCAGGGGCCCTATGAGTCATCTGGCGGTCTCGGGACCAGTCTGCCGTACTGGGACCCTGTTGTGGTCTCAGAGGCCCTTTGGGAGCTTCAGGGACCCTCTATGCGTCTCAGAGGTCATCTAGCCCTCCAGGAGGACTCTCTGACTGCATCAAGAGCCCGCCAGGTTTTTATAGAGACCCTGTGAAGCTCATACGGAGCCCCTTCGGGCCTCCTTTTAAGTCTGACAGGGGCCCCTTCTCAGTCCTCAGGGGGGAGGGACGACCACCCCAATTGGAGCTGCGTCTGGCCCTCGTAATGAGTGGGGCCCCATGTGGTTAAAATTACTGTCGGTTTGTAAAGGTACCTCGTTGAAGTGTTAACGGGTCCATGCTCACCTGTAAAGACGTTCCTGGCGACCTGGCGGATGCCTGTTATTGGTCGGCAGGGGCATCTTTACAGGAAAGGAGGGGTTCCTGAATGGTCGTTTAGGGGCCATGTCCATGAATGGTTGTTTAGGGGCACCTGTTTGCCAGGGGGGCCACTGCCTGTCTATAGAGGGCATTCCATCTGTCTGTAAAGGGTCCATGTCGACCTCTGGAGGCAGGGGCAGGGCCCTTTTTTCCAGACTGAAAGGAGGTTCCTTCAGAGGCTGGCAGGGGTCCTTTATGGGTCCACAGGGAGCCGTCCTCAAACAAGCAGTGAATTCCCCCACAAGCTAGCAGGGTCCCTAAACGTTCATCCAGACCATGGGCCTCTCTTCATAGCACAAAGCCCTCTTGTATATTCGGAGTAGTTTTCTTTCGGTTCGTACATCGATTTTTTTCTTTTGTTTTAATGGCGTAAGGTTGATTTTTTTACGATTTTGCTTGGTGCAGTGACCGAAATTTCTGGGGGGCAAAAACATAGTTTTGCCCCCCCAGCCTGACGGCTGGGGGGGCGGCCGTCCCTCCTGCCCCCCCTTTTCCGCCGTCGCTGCTGGTATCCCAATCAGCAACCGAAGTTTTTATGTGTTTTAAAAGTGTTGGACGAGGGTGGCTGCGCCAATATCCATCAAAGTACTGATATACCAGTTTCCTTATTTCCGGAAAAAATTCCCTGTGACCAACTGGGACCGGGGTGACTGGTTATTCGCAAAGCTTCCTTTGCTCACATATCTGCTCTTTCGTTACCACGTATGCCTTGGTGACTGGGAATCCATGAAAATTTAACGGTCATGCCCTTCTCTGTGATGTCGCAATACAAGTCGGATATAAGGACAGCGAGGGGATCAGGTTTGCGCAATGATTGTAGGGCCTGGAGAGCAGAGAGTGAGTCAGAGCAGATAACCGATTTTCGGATGCCTTGAACCTGAATAAATTTCAGGCTTTGATGAATTGCGCTAAGTTCCGCGGTGAAAACGGAAATTTTGTCCGGTAATCTGTGTCGTCCGGTGATTTGTCTGCATACAAAAGCGCACCCTACTGTGTCTTGTTCTTTGGACCCATCGGTAAAAAAGAGGTGGTACTCCGAATGATTTTCAACAAACTGCAACAACATCTCCTGTACCTTATCATGGTCTAGGGTGCAGGGCCTATTTTTAGAGGAAAAATGACTGCGGGGGCAATTCTGCGAACAAGACGCATTGGTTGAGACCACCCCCAGTATTTGTGTTCTTATTTAATTTTGTCCACTTCATATATATATATATATATATATATATATATATATATATATATATATATTCTTAAGGAAAGGACATATATATATATATATATAGATGCTTTCCTAAGGAAGACATATATATATATATATATATATATATATATATATATATATATATATATATATATATATATATACATATGTCTTCCTTAGGAAAGCATCTATATATATATATATATATATATATATATATGTCCTTTCCTTAAGAATATATATATATATATATATATATATATATATATATATATATATATATATATATATATATATATATATATGAAGTGGACAAAATTAAATAAGAACACAAATACCGGGGGGGTGGTCTCAACCAATGCGTCTTGTTCGCAGAATTGCCCCCGCAGTCATTTTTCCTTAAAATAGGCCCTGCACCCTAGACCATGATAAGGTACAGGAGATGTTGTTGCAGTTTGTTGAAAATCATTCGGAGTACCACCTCTTTTTTACCGATGGGTCCAAAGAACAAGACACAGTAGGGTGCGCTTTTGTATGCAGACAAATCACCGGACGACACAGATTACCGGACAAAATTTCCGTTTTCACCGCGGAACTTAGCGCAATTCATCAAAGCCTGAAATTTATTCAGGTTCAAGGCATCCGAAAATCGGTTATCTGCTCTGACTCACTCTCTGCTCTCCAGGCCCTACAATCATTGCGCAAACCTGATCCCCTCGCTGTCCTTATATCCGACTTGTATTGCGACATCACAGAGAAGGGCATGACCGTTAAATTTTCATGGATTCCCAGTCACCAAGGCATACGTGGTAACGAAAGAGCAGATATGTGAGCAAAGGAAGCTTTGCGAATAACCAGTCACCCCGGTCCCAGTTGGTCACAGGGAATTTTTTCCGGAAATAAGGAAACTGGTATATCAGTACTTTGATGGATATATATATAAGGGCGAATTACAATGAACACTTCCACAGCGCTCTGTCATTAACTGATATGTCTTTTGGAGGAAACCATGTGTCAAAATATGGCCTTGGTCCAGCACTCTTAGCACTTTCACACGGAGACTGTATGTCGTTTGTGCTGGATTTTATTTTATTTCGATGAAACTCGCGCTGGCTTTTGTGCATTCCGAGCCCATTAAATTCAAAGGACACCATTTCATTTATCCCCAGCAAGAATTCATTCTCCCTGGACTTGTGATCCCTGGGAGATTCGCTCAGGGGTGTCTGAAATGCCACCAAACGTGTTTTGTGCTTCAGTTTTTTAAAAGAAGCGCACGATATGCATAAAATGCACATCATAGTACTCCTTTTGACACACTGGATCGAAAGACACTTCGCATTCTGTCTCAGGTCATTGGTCACTGGCCCTGTCGGCAGCAGTGTGGCTTAGATGGGAATGATACTTCAGTCCTCTTAGTGGTCTCGGGGTTCTGGCGACGATGCTATTCGACGACTTGCAGCAGTTACTGCTTTTGCCCTTCATCCTTCGTCAGTACCTTGTTGTATACTTGGATAAGAGTCACAGCTCGTTCGGCGAAGTCGCTAACTACCGCGATCCCGCACAGGACTTCCTTAGCGTTCGTGAAGCCAGGTGCTGTCTCCCAATCAGCGGGATTGGCGGCAAGGAAGTCCATGTTGATGCCGTAGGCTTTCAGGTTTCCCACCGACTTTGCGGCAGTGAAGTCGACGATGATCTTCCTGGGACGAGAACCTCCTTTTCTGCGAGATCCACCTGCGCTCGCTGGGAGGACTCTCCGATCCCTGTTCCTGGAGTGCCGCGATCATCCTCGTCTTCATCTCACACGGCACGCCCTCATCGAAGAACGACACACCAGCCAGTTCTTCGCTGGGGCACCATAATAGGTGATTGTTATAATAAATCATATGTCGACTATAATGTCATTATGGATAATAGGTGATCGGCAAACTCCTTGGAGATCCCCTTCGAAATTTCAGCATTCACATCAGGCTTGGCAGAACGGCCAGGTCGTGCACGGAAGCGCTGACTGCCGATGAAGAACAGAACCATGCACTGACGTGCAAAACAACCATGAAAGAGACGAAGCGCTTGAGTGCTCCCAATTCACTGAGAGTCACGGAGAACTGATGGCAAAGCCAGAAGATCTTGATCCCGCAGATTATGCGCCCCATCCATCTGGCGCGATGGAACCATCTATCTGACACGTTGGAGAGCATCCGGCTGGGGAACTTGATTCGCCGTGGAGGCTCTTGACCAAAGGGCATAATCGAGACCTCAAAGAACCAACGATGATCATCGCTAGGCTGGATTTCGGCGAGCTTCTCACGGCAGAAGGCGACGAAACGATCATTGGAAGGGAAAAACTCATACAACATAGTCTCGGCCACTGCTGGCTCCAGGTCTTCATACACCATAGGTTCAAACTTGTTCCAACCAATGAGTCTCCGTCTCTTCTTGAAGCTCTTGAACAAGGAGATCGCGGTCCCGAGGACGGACCGAAGCGCGTGGAGAAAGCCGCCTCTGCCACCAGATCGACGATATGATGACGACAAGCAAAGTGAAAAGGCCGTCACTCAAGCTTCTGATGAAGAAGCGTGTTTGCTCCCACAACTTGTCCAGTATTGCTGGAGGTGGTGTCGAAGCTCCTGCCGACGACGTTGTCCGAAACCTCCCAGTCTTCTAGACAAAGCGCGACAACGTCGGCTGGCGTTGCTCCGGCTCTACTTGCAACTTCCAAACACCGAAGAGCTTGGCGGCACTTCTTGGACCGGCTACAATGACAGAGTCGATCCACCTTTTCCTTTCCATCGTCAGTAACAGTTTGCCGTCCCAGTGGACCACCAGGTTGGGTAACGCGGAGAAAGAATGCTAGATTTCGTCCGCAATGGCTTCCCTCTGCGATCTACGTGCGCGCCTGCCCGAGCTTCTGTGATCGCCAGTTCAGAGGAGTCGTGGCCGAGGACCGAAGCCGTCGCCGATAGGAAGTGAATTGCAGAGCGATCATTGAGCTTGGTCCGATCGAGGGCTGCTCCCTGACCAGGAATGGCGATGTTTTTGGCTCTCCTGCAGGGCCGCTTCGAAGGCATGGCCAAGGGCTGCGGGTCATCCCGATCTGTCAATTATGTGTTGTCGGTAGGTGAGTATTCCAGCTGGGCAGTTGCCTCATGCTCGGTCTGCTGTTTAATCTAACGGCGGGCCCTTTAAAGCTTCGGCCTACTGTTGTCGTTGAAGAGCTCGCTCCTCCTTCTCAGAAAGGAACTTATCGAATACCACCCTGACGCCTCGGCGACCTGGATCCCTTTGGGCCCAGAGAATGTCTTTATCCTCTTGGTTTTGATGATCTTAATGGTGACGACAAGGGCAAGGTCAAAAAGATTGTTAAGGTTGTCCCTAAATCCATTCTTCTTGTCAATTTCCGGGCTGAACCTCCAGAATTTGCCTTTGGTACTGGTCAAGCTTCCTGTTGAGCTTCTTTATCACGTTCCGTTCCGATGCAGTGAGAATACGGGCTTTGTTCCACACCTTCATCATTTCGCGGACGATCTGTGTTTTGACCTACCTCTGGGTAAGCCTATCCACACGGTGGGACTGAAAATATTGCTGCAGCACTTCTCCCCGCGAAGGCAGTTCTGAGCACCGGTCAACCAAAATTCGTCTTTTTTCTCGTGGTGCAGCCATAGTGGCACAGACTTCCGTTATAAAAGGTACTTTCTGCATTGACGCAGGTGGTCCTTAAATATCCTGACGTCTAAGAACGTGCGGGAAATTGCCAGACCGGCACCGTGGGTTGCCGTGGCATGGCAAGGCGTGGTACTTCAAATATATAAGTCATAGTCTGCAAACGATGGGCAGAATATTGGCGAGATGTTGCGGCAGCTTCGATTCTTCCCTAAATGAGACAGTAGGTTGCCTGTCCGGGATAGTTTCTGTTAATCTAATCTATTCCCAAAATACATTTTCTCACCGAATTTTGGCCGTATGTTTTTCAACAATGCGCAGAAGTGTAAAAGCTGTCCTAACACAGGCAGAACAAACTTCTCCATTTCCAGGTTATCGGCCCCAAAATAAAAAAGTCACCTCAGATTGAAATATTCGCCTTAGGCCCGCCTCAATGAGCTATCATTAACATTCGTCATTGTCTGCAGTCTTGGCCATGCCATGTTCGTTAAGCAGATGAAGCATGCTCATGGGTGCTCAAACCCATGCACTAGGAGCAGCAAGATTGACGGTTTTAATACATGACTGACTAATTTTCTGTTTTCCTCGCGTAAAACTCAGGTTTAACCGCCTAGTTCAATGAAGTTCTACCAATCAGGTACTGGGATTTTAGCAGGGTTTTCGGATCAGGATGATTGGTGATGACTACAGCACTGCTGGACTGTTACCGCATTCATATAAACCTTATCTCACCATAGCGAAACCGCCCTGCGCACCAGCTCGCCCTTCAGTTTTCTTGCGCTTGAACACATCAAAGATGGGTATCATCATTTTTAACGTGCTTACGATGCAATGAAACGCCTTGGCCGCCCACCAGACAATCGCGGCATCGGGTGCCGGCGTTCTAATTACGAAACACGCTCGCCAGCGGTCACTAGGTGTTCCTGCAATACGTATTATAAAGTGATGCTTCTAAGTGTGCTCCCACATTACTCAGTGATTCAACACATCCTTCGTTGATAACATGCTGCTTTGCGAGCGCAGCGCTTTATGGAACACCTTCCTGGGTACGCTAGTACACCTGGCTGTTTTTTTCCTTGCATGGGCAAAGGATCTTGACTGGGGGGGGCAAAGTGCCCGACTGGGGGGGCATTTGCCCCCCCAGTTAACATGTTAAAATAGGCCCTGCTAGGGTGCTCTTGTTTTGAGAGGTGAGCGTTTGGAAACTGATCTGCGAGATGGTCCAAGGAGGGTGGCTACTGTGAATTTTGCTCACGTTGGTCAGCACCGAGAAGCCTATATCTCTGCAGACTTTGTGAAAACGTAGTGACAGAGGAAAACGACAGAGTCGATAAATTCTTTGTTCGTCCATGTGTCTGAGGTATTCCATAAAGTGTTTCAGATGGTAACAAGGGTGTTCTCGGTCGCTTAGAATCCGTAGGAAGTACCGTGTGGTCATCTCCCACCTCCTCCGCGACAGTGGTGGCACGTTAGCCTCAACTCTGAGACTCTCAACCGGTGAGGTTCGCAGAGCGCCCAGTGCGATTTTCAGACAAACATTTTGTATCGTCTCTAAAGACTGAAGGGCCCTTGAGTGGTCGAAGATTTGTGCACCATATTCCAGAATTGGTCTGATCAGTACGAAGTACATACGAAGAATAGTTTTTCTATCTGCCCCGAGGCCCGAACCAGCTATGCATTTAAGGAAGGGAATTCTTTTCATCGCTCTTGCCTTAAGATATTGTATGTGAGTGGTGAAATTTAACTTGGTGTCCAGGTGTACTAAAAATTTGACGTTTTCCACGAATTCGATGGGCTGCCCATTGAGAAGGAGATCTATCGGAGGTCTGCACTGTTCGTTTCTTATGTATTTTTTGAAAATGATTACTTTCGATTTTGGTGCGGAGAATGAGAAACCCCATTTGTTGGCCCAGTCTTCAATTCGGGAAAGAGCAGATTGGAGAGTCTGAAAAATCAACCGCAGGTTTTTTTTCCAGTGGCCCACAGAGCACAGTCATCTGCGTACAGTGCGTGAGACACACCAGCCGGACAATCGTCGAAGAGATCATTAATCATGAAAAGAAAAAGCGGAGGAGAAATGACCCCGCCCTGGACCACACCATTGTCCAGGGGGAAGGAGTCCGAGAGGGTTCCGCTTTTAACTTGTAGTGTCCGGCCGCTGAGATAAGAATTTATAAAATGCATGAAGTGTCCACGGAAACCATGTGATGAAGTTTTGTAAGAAGACCTGCTCGGGACACCATATTATAGGCGTACTTAACGTCGAAGAAAATTGCCAGGATAAACTTTCTTGCGAAGAAGCCACCGCGTATGTCAGATTCAAGGCGAAGTACATGGTCAACTGTGGCTCGCCCAGGGCGAAAAGCACATTGGTATTTCGGCAGAATTTGGAATTTTTCGGCGTGTCACAACATCCTGGAGTTCACCATTCTTTCCAAGATTTTGCATAAACAAGAAGTAAGTTGAATTGGTCGGTAGGATTCAGGTGTGTCTGTAGGTTTTCCTGGTTTTAAAAGAGGAACCACAAAAGCGTGCTTCCAAGTCGTGGGGATTCTGATCTGTGTCCACACATAATTGAAGAAAGCAAGGAGTCTGCTTCTTTGGGTGTCGTCAAGCTACTTGAGAAATTCATGGTGAATGAGATCCGGACCAACCGATGTTGAACCGGATGAATTTATGGATGAGTTCAGTTCGAGCAAAGAGAAAGGATGGTTGTATGGCTCTGAGTTGTTTGAATCGAGATCAAAGTTCGGCATGTTGTGTGTCATGAGACTGTCTTGGATACGAAAGCCTGGGTCAAAGTTTGTGGAGGACGACAGTTGGGAGTAAAATTGACCGAGGTGATTGGCCACGTCTTTTGGGTTATCTACCTGGATTCATTGGATTTTGAGAACTGGAAGAGGACGCTGGAAGCTTCTTTTGTATATGAAACTTCGAACAGTATCCCATAATGTGTGCACGGGTGTGGAGGTGGAGAATGTACTCAGGAGCTGTAGCCAACTGGACCGCTTAGCTGCTCGAATAGTTCGTCTGGCTTTGGCTTTTTCCTTTTTGTAGTCAAGGAGAGGCTTGGGTTTTCTCTGTTTCGACGGAAACGGTTTAATGCTCCTTTCGCGCTGCTATTGCCTGTTTACAAGCGTCAGACCACCAAGGACACCTGTATTTCCCTTGTGGCTTGGTCATCGTGATATGGGCTCGCGCAGTGGAAATAATCGATTGCGTTACTTTTATGCAGGCAGAGTCAACATCTGTGAATTCAGGGACGATGTGACACTGGGCTTGGAAGGAGTCCCAGTCAGCTTTTTTAATGCTTCACCCTGCTGGAGCATCGTATTGGGAATGTGTTGTTTGGGTTGAACCGCCTACGTATTTAATTGTTATCGGAAAGTGGTCACTAGAAAGAGGGTCGTTGTCAGTTTCCCATGAAAGGAAAGGAGCTAATCCGCTAGAACATAGTGAAACATCAATGTGTGATACGAGTCCAGAGAATTCATCCAGCCTTGTCGGGGGGCCGTTGTTCAAGACATGTAAAGCGTTGATTCTAGTGAGTTGTTCGAAGACTAGTCCTCCTCTGTCGCAGCGGTCAGAACCCCATAACAAATGTTTGCTGTTGGCGTCCGAACACAGTATGAATGGCGGTGGGAGCTGATCAGTGAGGTTTTGTAGATCTTGAAGAGAAATGGGTACGCCTGGAGGGAGATATAGTGAACATACACTGATACGGCGGTTTGAAATGAGAGCCGTGCAGGCGACCGGTTGTAGGTCTGTTTGAACCAATAGCTCTCTGTGAGGTATTTTATTAGAAATGTATATGGCAGCTCCACTATGGCATCGGTGAACGTCATCACATTTTATGAACATAGAGTCTCCGGGTAGACGGAAGTCGTAAGGGGCGTATGTGAGGAAATGTGTCTCCTGTAAACATATGATATTAGAGGAACAAAACATCAGTAAAGGCTTGATTTCGGCCCATTTGCTAATTAAACCACGACAGTTCCACTGAAGAATAGTCATTAACAATGTTGTGTAGAGCCGAAGGCAGAAACCTTGGCTCTGGGAAAGTAGTGGCATTGAGTGAGATTTAGTTAAAGATGCTCTGAATCCCTGAAAGGGCCTGTGATCCCTGCTGCGTCCTACCATGATGAGCGGCCCCGGGGTCGACTGAGACCGGGTCTGGGCGATGGAGGTTGGTTGTCCGTATGCGGAGTTCGCGGGGGAGCCTCAGCACCAGGGTGGTGTGCGGGTGAATATGACCGGAGTGTAGGCTGCGGTGCTCTTCTGGGGACAAACTACCCAGGAGTCGCGGGGGCAGTTGCCGATGCCCCTCT